>CAJQUW010008320.1:0-349170 GCA_907163375.1 Prostheceraeus crozeri | reverse complement strand
GAATAGACAGGATGGTAAAATTTCTAGTGATGGTAAAACTTTTACTGGTGGTAAAATTTCTAATGAAGAAAATGATAAAATTTTTTTAGAAGAGCTAAAAACTTTAAGCGAAAATTTAAGCAAAACTTTATTAAACAAAACTTAAAAAGAGAAAACTGTAAACGAAAAGATGTCAAACAACAAAGCAATAAAAAAATAATTTGTTCAGTAAAATGTTTTTGTTGTATTCCAATGTTACCACAAAATTCAAATATTATATTTTAAAAATGGATAAAATTAGAGCTGATAATTTTAAAAGAATAAAACAATTAGAAGAGTTAATAAAACAAAGAAATATTATGAAAGAAAATCATCTTCAACATAGAATGATAAAAGCTGGTATTCAATCTGATATGTTTGAAAAAATGCAGCAAACCGAGCAAATAAAAACTGATTTTGAAAAAACTATGAAACCATTTAAAACTCTTGAAAAAGAACTTACAAATAATGATAAACAAATTGATATAACAGATCCAGAGCACAAAACTATATTAGATGACTATGGATTACTAGAATCAAACATTAATAAGAAATTACCAAAATCTATGCAATTTGAACATTCTATTTCATTTATAGATGGAAAAAACAATACCTAGATTTTATCTCGGTCAAAAAGAAATATTTCCACGACCTTTTCGAGGTTTAATTTTTTCACCAGATAAATCTCCTTTTAATTTAGATAGAAATTTTGTTAATCTTTTAAGAGGAGCAGATTTAAATAATTATGCTGTAGAAGATCTCATAAAATATAAAGCTATGTTAGACAGAGTTGGTGCAGTAAAATCTCTTAGACGTTATAAACAATTAGAAAATTTATTATCATCGGGAGTTAAAGTAGGGAAAGGTTTATCTGAAAAACAGAAAACAGAAACAACTATATTTTTACCAGATGATCCACAAGAATTACTAAATAGATTAAATATTTTAATATCTGCAATAAAAGAAGGACATAATTCTAGTTTCAATGAAATTCATGCTATATTGAAAAGACTGTTAGAAAAGAAGATTCTAAATGAAGAGGATTATAAAAGTGTAGCTGAAATATGTTGTTGTTTTTATTTTTTTATAAAAAAAATATTTCATAAAAAAATATTTATTTAATTTTTTAGTTTAAAAATGTGTTCAGCAGATTTAGACAAAAATTAATGATCATTTAGAAAATCTAACAGAGATTTTGGGTTCATCAAAATTTAGTACGACGTCAAAAATTATAACAACTACTTCATCACACACTTGTAATTTAGAACCCATTCTACATTTGGAACAAATTGAAAATTATCAAATTGCATTGACTAGTTTTTCCACATTTAACACTATTCAAAACGTTATCAAAGATGTGAATGATCAATTTAGATATTCTACTGATAAAGGCAAAACGTGGAAAGTACTAACTTTTATTCCTGGTTCTTATGAAGTTGAATCAATATCAAATGAAATTAAGAGACATTTAGGTATACCATTTAAAGATAAGAAACAATTACATTTTGCAGTTGAACCGGCGGTTAATAAATTTTCTCTTACTTTAGACGAAAATCATCAAGTTGATTTTAATCATGATAGATCATTGTCAAAGCTATTAGGATTTAATAAACAAACCTATAGTCAAGGTTATCATTTAGGTGAGAAGATTCCAAAAATAACTGAAATAAATTCAATTGTTGTACATTGTGACATTATTGAAGGAGCATATATAAATGGTAAATTATCAAATTTAATATTCAGTTTTCCAGCTTTTACTGTACCCATTGGTTATAGATTAAATGTAATTCCACAAACATTAAAATATTTCCCTATTACAAGAAAAACTATTAACAACATTAACATGAGAATCACTGATGAAAAAGGAAAAGAAATAAATTTTGGAGGTGAAGAGATTATGATAGATCTTTTGGTTCGGGAGGTATAAACTCCTACGCGAAGCTAGAGAAGTTTAATTTTCTTCTTCTTTAGAAACAAAAAATAAAAAAAATAAAAATAAAATTTTTTTATTAAAAAATGAGTGAACTACCTCCATTTAATAAAAAAAAACTTAAATTTAATCATCATCCAAATTTATCTAATAAAGTTTTGTCAGTTATTTGTGGAAGATCAGGATGTGGAAAAACATATCTATTATTTAAAATTTTAACGACTCCAAATTTTTTGGATTATAACAATCTTATAATTTATACAACAACAGCAGAACAACCCGTCTATCAATTTTTAAAATATGGATTTGAAAATAATCTTAAAAAAACAGCAATTGCTTCATTATTCAAAGAATATGAAAAATCTGAAGATGAAGAAGAAATAAGTTCGTGGTGTGAAGAAGCAGCAAAAAATAATCACTTAGTTGAAACCAATAAAAATAAGCATATAAAGATACAATTAATAGATGATAGTGGTAATATGCAAGATCCTAGTAAACTAGATAAAACAATGAAACATTGTGTAATTTTTGATGATTGTGTTAATGATAGAAATCAGTCAGTTCAGAGAAATTATTTCACAAGAGGTAGACATAATAACTGTAGTGTTTTTTATTTAACACAAAGTATGTATTCATTAGACGGAAGTGTTATTAGAAAGAATGCAAATATATTTATACTATTTGAAATAAATGCAAGAAATTTAAGTGATTTGTTAAGAGACTTATGTGTAAGAAATAAAGATGAATTTAAACAATCGTGTAACAATGCTTGGTCAAAAGATTATGGATTTATCACCATTAATATTGATAAAAAAATTCATGATAGAGTTATAGAAAATATTTTCGCGGAGTGATCGAACGGAGTGAACGAATAATTTTTTCTTATAAATTTTTTGTTAATAAAAATAAAAAAAATATGTTGAATGCTTACAAGATAGAGCATGTACCAGTTTTAAAAGATTATCGTCATCCTACAAATCCTGTAAATTCGAAGAAAGAAGTTAGATTTTATTATCATCATAAATACGTAGCGCTCGTTACAGATTATAAAACAAAACATGGTATTAAACCGTGTGTTAAAATAAAAGACTTTCCACTTTGTTTAAGAAGTTTCCGAGTATTTTTGGCGTATAATAATTTATGGTGGTTGGTTAAGAAAGAACATTTAACAACACATGAATTAGAAACATTACATCAATTACATATTCCTGTGTATATGTAAAAACGGAACCGAGGTTCTATGTAAAAATTCATTTTTTCTTTTAAAAAATATGAATCGTGAAATGTCTCTCGGACAAACGTCTAGGATTGATGAATTAATCAAGAAACAAACTGCTGAGTTTGATGCGCAAATTAAACATAGTAAACGTAGTAAACGTATTAAAAAACAGAAACGTACTAGGCGTAGTATTAGACGTAATATTAAAAAACAGAAAAGTGGAACAAAAGAAATATTAGAAACTCCTATTAGTGATATCTTTTTTGATGACAGAATTAAGGATGAACTTGGTGATGATTTATGTAATTTATTTAATCCAAATGAAATTAAATATGAAAATGTATCTTTTATTAATGTAGTAAATGATATGCGGAAACTTTTAGCAAATGGTAAAATTATTAATTTACTTGGAAAAGTTGTTAAAGATCAGGAAAAGATAATTCAAAATTTTTACGTAACCTTGTATAATAAAAAATCATTTGAAACATGGTTTTCGAATCTGGATGAGAAATCCGATGCTAACGAATGGATTTTTACAGGTAATATTAAATATGAAGATTTTGGAATGAAGTTAGTACAAAGATCGCATAGAGGGGCAGGGATTAATATGAAATATAGAATCAAAGAATATTTCGGTGAATATTGTTATATTCCTTCTGAAGATTTTTGTTTTATTAAATGTTATAATGTTTTACGAGGTTTTAATGAAGAACAAGGAGAAATGATGAAAGAAATGTTTAATAATTTTTTATATAAAGAGAAAGCCACATCTAGAACAGGAGTAATGTCAAACTGCAAATTTTCTCAATTCAATAAATATTTTGGAGAATGCGTTCAATATTATAGTCCTGCCAATCGTCATTTAAATCCTAGAGGAATTGAAACGTTTCATAATTATGTTTATTACAATTATTTTCACGCAGGTTCAACAATTGGTCACTATTGTTTAATTAATAAATCTCATTAATTAAAAGCTATTAGAGAAATTGAAAATAATTTCAAACCCATATATAAAACAGTTACTGATGAAAATCTAACAACGCGTCCATATAAAATCATAACAAAGAAAAAAATTGACTATAGTTCAACATATATTTGGGATCTCGAAACTTTTCCTGATCCTAACTGTTCAACAGCTCATTCTATTCCTTACGCTGTAGGAGCTATTAATTTTAATAAATTTATATGTTGTTTACCGAAACAAAGATTGAAAGAATTAGAAACACGTTTGTTAAGTGATATGATTAAAATTAAACGATCAAAAGATGAAGATGAAATTAAAAAACTTAAAAAACAGATTAATGAGTATAATAATTTAACTGAATTAGAATTTAATAAACTTCAAAATTGTGTGAAAATATTTACGAGAACTGAGGATGATGAATGTTCGATCGGGGGAAACCCAGAGGACGTATGTCCGATCCATCAATTTTTTAAAACTCTTGTAAAATTTAATTATTCTAGAGTAACTTTAATAGCTCACAATTCATCAGGTTTTGATTCCTATTTTCCGATAAAAGCTAATTTTAAATTATCTAAACCGCCTCTTAAAACTTCAAGAGGAATATTGACTGCTTCATTACAAAATCCTTATACAACTGAATGTGTTAGTAGATACATTCAAAAATCTTTTAGATTTAAAAACAATATGAAAAAAGATTCACCGTCAGGTAAATTAGCACTTCAAACTATTATAATGAAATGTAGTTATCAACATGTAAAAACAAGTCTTTCTAAATGGTGTGAGAATTTTAAAATTCCTACGAATGTGTGTCAATTAAATTATGAAATTGGAGACATAACACATGAAAATTATAAAGAAAAAGAAAATGAATGGAGACCATATTTAGTTAACGATATTCTTTCTTTAGCTTTTTGTATCTACAAATATAATAATGTTATGCGAGATTTAGTTGGTGAAGATATAACTACTAATTTAACATCCTCTGCTTTAACATTTAACGGTTGGATGAAAAGCGTACAAAATGACAATATAAATATTCATTCTCATATAGATTTATGGGCTAGAAATTATATTAGAAAATCTGTTAAAGGTGGAAGAGTTTCAGCAAATATAAGAAAATACATATCGCCATTTTGTAACATCTTGTTACCAATATTAAAACAGTATTTACCTGGTCGCTGCGCTGGGGGGACTTTGTCCCTTGGTCGCTACGCTGGTGGGGCTTTGTCACCTGGAAGTAATTTAATAGATTTAATGAAACAGTATCGAGATTTAGGAGATAAAACTGAAATTTGTAAGAAAATTTCAAATCAACTACTTGAACAAAAAAATGAATTTCTAATGGCTTTTGATGCAACATCTTTATATCCATCAGCTATGTATGATGAAAATTCAGAATACCCTAAAGCTGAATCAGCTAGAAAATTTCGTCAAGAAGAAGAGCGGGAAATAGTATATAAATTTAATACACAAACATTTAGACCTAAAACTGGAATATTCTCTGTTGTGTTTCAATATCCGAATGATATGTTTTTCCAACCAGTTCCTATAAAAGATAAAGTTAAAAATCAAAATAATAATTCTCATGTAAAAGTAATCAGGTTTAGAAATGGTATATGTTATGATGTATTAACTTCTGTAGACATACAAGAAATTGTTAGATGTGGGGGAAAAATCTTACATATTACTGATGGTATAATTTATGAAAAAAATTATCAAGTTTCACCATTTCGAAATTATATTGAAAAACTTTTTAATTTGAGAAAAAGATATAAAACAGAAGGAAATACTGTAGGTGATGAGTTAATTAAATTACTGATGAATTCGCTATATGGAAAAACTGTGCAAAAAGATATAACCACTAAATATCATTTATGGAATGAGAATACATTGAGAAAAAATTTCACTCAAGAAGTAAAAGATTATGAAAAATTAAATGATGAACAATATTTAGCGAAAGTAGAAATGGAAGATGATGAATTTCTCAAAACTAATATTGTAAAAGATGGGAAGACGTCATTCATGCCATCACACTTAGGTTCTTTCATTCTTTCTCACTCTAGAAGAATCATGAATAACTTTATTTTAGAAATTAATGGTTTCAACGAAAAATACATTCATTATACAGATACTGATTCAATATACATTTCTAATGAGCTCTTCAATAAATTAGATGCTGCTGGATATGTTGGTGGGGAATTGTGTCAAGGAAAAAATGATTATGGAAATGGTGGAATTATTTTTGCAATGTTTATTGCTCCTAAAATAAAATATTGTATTACTGTAGATGAACAAGGGAGACTTAGTGAAAAGAAAACATTCAAAGGATATTCACAAGATAAAGTAAAAGTAGAAGATTTTCTAAAATTATATTCGGGGAAAACATTATCGACTACAGTTAATAAACCATGGAAAAGATCTTTAGAAACTGGAATTAGTATTCCTGATAAAAATAATAATACTGAAGAAAAAAAATTTTCTGGTCAAATAAATATTCTTAAACGTCAAGCACCTGATGAAAATGAAATTATGTTACCTTATAACGGAGAAGATATTCAAGCTGAAATATTTCAAACAATAATCTGTGAGAGTAATTTAAGTGATGATGATGACACGTGGGAATAATAATTTTTTTATTACATCTAAAAATTTTATAACATCTAAGAAATTTATAACATCTAAAAAATTTATAACACATCTAAAAAATTTATAACATCTAAAAAATTTATAACACATCTAAAAAATTTATAACACATCTAAAAAATTTATAACATCTAAAAAATTTATTACATCTAAAAACTTATTACATCTAAAAATTTTATTACATATGAAAATATATTTATCGAATATTTTGGTATTTTCTATTAAGTTTTATCATATTAAGTTTCATCATATAATGTTTTATCAAAAGATAATTTAAATTTTTTTTCACTAACTATTGATTCATCATCATCATCATCAATTGATTCTTCATCATCATCATAAATTGTTTCTTCATCATCATAAATTACACTTTTTGGTATAGGATGCCCTTCCATGATAGGATACCATTCTCTTATTGGAATATCTAATTCTAAATTACATCTTTTATCTGATAATAATATAATAGAGAAAAATATTGGTCTTTGATCTCTTTTGGAAAATTTAATAACACCACCATAATCTGAATCACTTTTAGTTTTTATTAAAGATGATAAAATTTTAAATTGATTAGATGTAAATCCTAATTTAAATTTTGTAGACCCGACACATAGTTGTCTAACAGTATCTTCAACTATACCATCATTATTATTTTCAATTGTAAGAAAATGAATTTTAGATAAATTTTTATAATTACTAATATTTTTATAATCTTTTTTACCATTTACACCATTTTCAGATGTTTCTGAATCATCATCTATATTATCATCTATATTATTATCATCATTATTATCATAAGATTCTTTAAGATCGGGCAAAGCCCTAGAACCTTCAGTTCGTTTATTATGAATATGATTATGGTCATTGTTAATAGTATAAGGTGTAGTCCACATATAAATTTTCTCTTGTTGAGCTAAACCATTTATATAAGATTTTAATAAATTAATATTTAAGTTGGAATATAATCCTATATACGTATCATCATCATATCTTTGCGGCATTTCTAATGTTTCTTGTTTATAAATTGTATCTCTATAATATACTTGACATAATAATTCTTCGTTATGTTTTTTACTCTCTATGTGAATGTTATATTGATTTTGTTCATCAACAAATAATCTAATTTTTTCTTTGGAAAAAGATTTTAATTTTTTAACTAATTCTTTAATATTAATATAATTAATAATTTTAGTTTCTATCCAATCAGTATTACTAATCGGCAAAACTGCTCTAATAAAACCATAAACATTATTATGACCTATTATAACCATATTTTCTTTATTTAATTCCACATAAGCTACATCATTATATTTACTAACAATCTCCATAAATTTAATAAATTGATCACCTGGAAATAAACAATAATTAGTTTCTATAGAAGGTAAACCTTTAGTCTGTTCTCTAAATATTTCGGCTTGTAATTGAAATAAAATATTAACATCTATACATGGATTTGTAATAGTATTATTATTATTATTATTATCAAAACATTTATTTTCAAATGCCGTTGTTCTCGTCGAATAAGAAGAACAGGATGATGCGGGCGAATATAATTTTTTGAAATTTGGTTTTTCCATTTTTTTATTTTTATTAGAAAAAATTTTATTTTTTTATTTTTATTAGAAAAAATTTTATTTTTTTATTTTTATTAGAAAAAATTTTATTTTTTTATTGTTAAAAAATGATGTTACCAAATGTTGGTGGAGGTGCATATATCCCGAATAATCGTGAATTAGAAATAGAGATAGAAAATTATATCATGAAAACTGGAGACGTTTTATCTGGTCCATTGCATCTTTCTATTCTTCCGCAACAAAATACAGAGTTAACAAATAAACAATATGTTGATACACAAATCAATGACTTAAAGGAAAAATATATAAACGATGTTTTGGTTCCACTGATGAACGAATTAAAGTTGCTAAAACTTAATGACAAATCATTAAACGAAAAATTATTAAAACTTGATAAAAAGGATAGAGAGCTAGAAGCAGATATAGCAAAACTATTTAAAAAGATTTCAGAACAATCAAAAATTTTAATATTACTTTTTATAAAGTTAAAATCTGCAGTCATTAAAAATAAACATCAGATAAAAATGTTAAAAGAACAATTAGAAGATGAAATAGAAAAACTACCTGAAAGAATTAAAAAAAATTTAAAGCAGTTACAAACTACATTCCAAAAAAGTGTTGATGAATTAAGTTCTAAAATTACTCAACAAATGAAAAAGATGAATAGAATAATAAATGAAGTAAACTCACTTAATGAAAAAGTTGATAAAATGAAAACTCTTAAAATCAATTTAGAAAATGAATTAAAGAAAAATTTACAAGAAAACTCTAAAGAAAATAAAGAACAGTTAGATTCCGTTAAAAGACAATTAAATGTTCTTAAAATTAAGTTAAATGCACTTAAAACGGCGTTGAAGATGAATCAGGAGAAAATGCAAGTTAATAGAAAAGAAATTAAAGTACATCACACGCTGCTTGACGCAATAGATAAAGTGCAACAGTCAATTAATAAAGTTATCTCGAAGTTGTTGTCCATTCACAAACGTAAATCTTAACACGTAGATATTTTTCCCAAAAGTCAAATTTAATCCTAAAAAATGCCTATAATTTATAAACACAATCTTAAACATTTTGCTTCAAATCAAAAAATTGCTCATGAACCATCTATGAAATCTGCTTACCATTATAACAATGTAGAAACAATCGGAACACAAAAGTTCCTAGGCACCGCAGGTGCCGTTCAAAAAGAAGGGGCTGGCATCTTTTCTGGTATTGGAAGTATCGTTAACTTAATTAAAAATAATAAAGATTTGATTACATCTGCTGCAAAAGGAGCAGCTGCTATAGGTAGTACAGCTAGTGCAATATCAAATGCTGTCAAGTCTCAAAACGAATTAAAACAACTAGAAGCTATTCGTAAACTTAGGAATGATTCTGAAGAACTAAAAAATTTAAAAAAACTTTCAGAGGAAACAAAAAATAAAATTGCTAACATTGCTGTTGGGGAAACCTTGAGGAGCGGAGCTTCGTCTGATAGTAAATATAATGAAAAAACAATTGAAGAAATAAGAGGTAATGGCATTAATAGCGGAGCTGGTCTAGCAAAATTCTAAAATTATATTTTAGTAAAATTTTTTAGTAATTTTTTTATTAAAAATATTTTCTGTCTGTGAGAAAAACAAAAAGTCAAATTATTTTTTATAAAAATGTCTTCGCTTATCGAAAATAAATTTAGATTAGACGATCCTCCGTTCGTCAGTAATAATCAAAAAAAGAATGACTATATAAGAATTGCTATGAATCCCGGATCTTCCAGTAGAGTAAATACTGGAGGTGATTTAATTTTTGAAGTTGATAATCAGCAGAGTTATATATATTTACCTGATTCGTTTTTACATTGTGAATATTCTTTATATAGTGATGCCAATTTTACAACACCATTACCAGAAACCGATAATATTGCACTAGAGAATAATTTTTTTCCAAGATTATTTACACAAATGCGTTTAGATGTTGCAACTCAAAATATAGAAACAATAAGTGATTCTCCAGGTGTAATTGATACAATGCTTAGATTTGTAACAATTGGTGAAAATAATAAAAAGTATGAAATCGAAGGTTGGTTTCCTGATACTAATGATGGTATAATTGTTGATGATTTAACTCACGCTGGAACAGATGCCGCAGGAATTGCGAAAGATGTAGAAAATATTGCAAAACATTTAAATAAAACAAATAATGATGCATATAAAGAAAGACGTGAATTTAACAAAAAAAGTAAACAGACAGTAAATTGGTCATTGTCTCCATTATTCGGATATTTAGATTATGATAAAATATCATATCAATTAAAATTTAAATTAATAATTCATCGTACAGCAAATAATGAATTAATCTTTTTTGGTAAGACTGGAGAAAAAGCATATTTAAAAATTGATAGACTTGAATGGTGGATTAAGCATATTACTCCTAGTTTAGAGATTGAAACAGCTATTGCAAAAAGATTAAATACTAACAAACCAATTCCAGTAAATTTTCTAAAGAGAACTGCTAGTTCAGTAACTTTTTCCGAACAAAGATTTAACTGGCATTTTACTAGAACTGCGAATACCCCAAGATATTTATTACTAACATTTCAAAGAAATAATTCTCCAAGTTTTGATAAGAACAATAATATCTTCCATATTAATACAATTCGAAGTTTACAAGTTTCATTAAATCAAACCCGTTATCCAATTGATCCATTAAGATTCGATGATACCAATAATCAATTTATGGAAGGATATGATTCTTATCGAAATCTTAGTATAGAATTTGGAGTTGAACCACAATTAACTCCTGGAGATTGGAGACATTTATATCCTGTTTTCTGTTTCGATTTAAGTGCACAATCTGAAGATATTATCAAGACTGGCTGTGATGTAACAATTAATATTGAAAAAAAAGATTCCACAACTTCATTGATGGCTTATGGTTTATTGCTAGAAGATGTAAAATATTCTATTGAAATTCTTAATGGAAAGATGGTAAGGATAAGTTAATTAAATTTTTTTCATAACTAGAATAGATTAAAAATTCTTAACTTAAAATTTTTCATAACTAGAATAGATTAAAATTTTTCATAACTAGAATAGATTAAAATTTTTTGGTAACTTAAAATTTTTTAGTAACTTGAAATTTTTTAATAACTAGAATAGATTAAAATTTTTTGGTAACTTAAAATTTTTTGGTAACTTGAAATTTTTTAATAACTAGAATAGATTAAAATTTTTTGGTAACTTAAAAATTTTTTTATTAAAAATGTCGCAAGCGAAAGGTAATAATAATAAAACTGTTGAATTAAAATTACGTAATATTGTTGACAAAAATACCCCTAAAACTATTACGATTAACAAAAAAAAGTATTACATAAGTAAACCAATGATAGAGAATATTCAATTACAAGAAGAAAAGAATGGCGGGATTCTCCCATTAATTCCACTAATAATAGGTGGCATAGCTGCAGCAGGAAGTGTTGCAGGTGGGACAGCTGGTATTGTCCAAGCAGTAAATAAAAATAAATCAGAGAAGGCAGCATTAGAAGAACAAAAACGACATAATAGAGAGTTAGAGAAAGTTGCTAGGGGTGAAGGAGTAGTAGATAATTTTATTAGTAAATTAAAATTAGTTGATGAAGGAAAACGAGTTCTTAAAAATATTCTCCACAATGTTGATGATTTAATTGAAATTAAAGAAACTAAAGATGGTTCTGGAATATATCTAAGTCCTAGTATGATTCGGTAATAACCTCAGGACCTTTGGTCCGATCGGCTAAAGCCTCTGAACAAAGTTCTATTAGGTAAAACATTTTATCTTTTAAATTTTTTTATCTTTTAAAATGAATTCTACAAATTCCGAAAATTTAATTAAATTAAAAATTTCTAATTTAGATTTATTAAATTATCTATTAAACAAAAATAAAAACTCAAATTGTCAGCATATTGGAGGTGACATACAAAAAGCATTAGAAAACTTTCCTGGATTTATTTGGAGTAAATATTCGAAAGAAAAACATCTTCCTGGTCATTCATATACCGGTCCAGGAACTCGATTAGATATAAGACTAGATGAGAATAATAATCCAAAACCAGGTGAAGAACCAATAAATAGAGTAGATGCCGCCGCTTACAGGCATGATTTAGCTTATCGAAATCATGATCTAAGTTCTCGACATGCAGCTGATAAGAAGATGATTCAAGAATGAGATAGTATTCAAAATCCTACATTTAGAGAAAAAATTGAAAGAATGTTAAGAAAGCTTTACAAGCTAAAATATTATTCGGTCCGGGTTTAAATGAAACGACAGCAAAGCTGTCTGAGAGCAACGCTCGAACCTACGCGTCCGAAATTCATAGGGAATACAGAAAGCCTAAATATTTATTGAAAGTAAAAGTATTTAATAGAGATGATATTTGGAGTGCTGATCTTATTCATATGCCGAATGAAAGGGACTACAAATACGCATTGACCGTTATAGATTTATATACACGATACGCTTGGGTAAAGCCTTTAAAAAATAAAAGTGGTCTATCAGTTAAATATGCGTTTGAAGAAATCTTTAAAGAAAGTAATAGAAAGCCAAGGAAATTGTTTGTGGATAAAGGATCGGAATTTTATAACAGAAACGTTCAGCCACTATTTGAAACTGTTTATTCAACTGAAAACGCAGGAAAAGCTGTAGTGATAGAAAGATTCAATCGGACGTTAAAAAATAAATTATTCAAGAAATTTACTGAGCAAAGAAATCAGAAATGGTTGAAGATATTACCAGGAGTTGTAGAAGAGTACAATAATAAAGTTCATTCTGGTATTGAAGAAACTCCAAAGAATGCTTCTGACGACCCTGATTTGATACGAAAGAAAATATTCGAGAATAATAATTTGAATGAGAGTAATCCGAATTTGCAGAAACTTAAGCCGAAATTTATAATTGGAGATAGAGTTAGAATATTTAAATATAAGAATAAATTTGAAAAAGGCTTTGTTGGCTATTGGACTAAAGAAATATTTGAAATTTGTAAAATAAATCAAACTTATCCGTTTACTTATGAAATTAAAGATTTAGATAATGAGGATATCAGAGGCCGTTTTTATCAAAATGAATTACAACGAACTGATTTTTAATTATCATTATTATTTTTATTATTCAATTCTAACATAATATCAAGAAATGATACTCCTTTTTGTAATTTAAATAAAACATAAAGACATAATTGACCGCAATATGTAGTTCCTGGTTTTTGAATTTGAAATGTATTATAAATTCCATTGCCAAGTAATTTTTTGACTTCGTTTGTAGGTGGAAGTCCGTATGAGTCAAAATAATAATTAGAACAGTTTATATTTCTTTGTCCTGCTGACCAATGTACACCTTTTTCATCTGACGTATGAAGATTTGTTATGAAATTTACAGTTTGAACTTTGTTCCGGGAACTGAAGGTTCCTGTTGGCCTATTTTTTAGGAATTGTAATTCGTCTCTCATTAGAACATGAAAATTCTTTATTCCTAATTGATTTGCGATTTTCTTTAGGTCGAAATTCGTTGTCGTTTGTGTTCCATATAATTTCAAAAACTCATTTATGTTGCTCATTTTATAATAAAAAATTTTTTAAGGGACCCCTAGAAGTCAGAAGGGAGGGGGGTATTGATTTAAAGCTGTTCTCTAATGATGTCTTTCCTTACTACTTATTCGATTTTGAAATGATTATACTATAATTATTCTAATCTATATTGTTTTATATATTTCCATTTTCTTCATGAACTTCATTTGTAAAATATGTTTCATCGTTAAAATGATTGTTTAAAATTGCCATAACAACTAACCCGCATATCGGCGTTTATGCGTTCTGTGTTCACAAGAAGAATTTTATTGTCATTTGCTTTTATTGTCAATGCACTCTTATGTGCTTAATCTATTCATGTCTTCACAATGGGAAGTACTTTACTATGTATGTGTATGTGTTTGTATGTGTTTGGCAAACGCTAAATGAATTTTGAAAACAGACTTTACAAATGGATTTTGAAAACAGACTTTGCAAATGGATTTTGAAAATAGATTTTGAAAACAGATTCTGAAAATAATTTACGTAGGGGTAAATTGAAATGTCAAAACTTTACGCACGCGTAAGTTGAAATGCCAAAAGTTTACCGATGAGTAAATTGAAATGACAAGAGATAGCACGATAATTTTAGGGGAAAGCTGCTAGATGTTTCTCTCTCTTCAATTATCAGCCAGTGTACGGGTTCATTGAATAATTTTGAGTTTATGAGTTACAATGATCTTCTAGTTCACACAATTAGTACTTTAAATAATGTTGAGCATACAATAACGAAGAATGACTAAGTAATAATTGCGTCTTCTTAATTTATCATAATGCTCTAATCTTAATAATAATTGAGAACCATTTCACCTGTTTTTAATTGAGATAACGAAGGATATATTCTTGCGGTTTCATCCACTTTTGTTTCTTCCATTTTTAAAGAAATATTTTTAGTCACATGTTATATTTTAAAAACCTGAAAGATGGATAAAATTCATGAATTTGAAATTCTTAACTTTTATGATTTTCGGTGTCCTGGAACGGTCATGATTTAAGCGAGAAAATTGTTATTCTCAAATTTTGAGATTCTTAACTTTTATGATTTTCGGTGTCCTGGAACGGTCATGATTTTAAGGGTGAAAATTGTAATTCTCAAATTTTGAGATTTTGAAAAATTTGAAAAATTGGGTATTTTTAAAAACGCTTAAATTTTCGCCCTTCGGCCTTCGGCCACGTGAAATTTGAAGTCTACCTAAATTTTTGAAATTTTTGAAATTTTGATTTTTTGAAAAAACCCGCAAAAGTGTGACATCCGGCGCAAGCGAAGCGAAGCGAAGCGTCGCGCCGGATGTCACACTATATACTACTCATGCAATGCTTTTTCCAACCAAATATATTGCCTGCCTCTGTTCTCGTTCTTCTTTTCAAATCGCTTGCTTCTTCTGTCCTTTTCGCCGGTCTTTTTGTCTTGGTAACTACATACGTAATTGACCGTTTTCTGACAATTGCGGTTAATCTTCACGCTTCGGTTTTATATTGATTTTCTTGAAAGATATGAAGAAAGTCTGCTGTCGTCTACGGCAATACTATATCAGCTTTTGCAAGCCGGTGCTGCAAGAAGACAGTTTTCCCGGCCTTTGGCAGATTATACACAGATCGTCGCCAATACTTGCAGGATTATCTTCTGATCGATCTTCCATCGCGCTTCACCGGTCTCCTTATTGCATAGATGAACTGAAAAGAAAACTCCTGGGAAATTCGATCACCTCTACGTGGAATTGTTCAAAAATTAGCATTCACAATAATATCATGCGATAGATATGAAATCATTTCCATCCGTTCTTGGTTTCGCAAGAGGCATTCAATGTGAAGATATAAAAATAGACTAAATAGCACATATTCAAAAATTGAAAAAAAAATCTTGTAAGTCGTTTGACAAGCTTTTGGCTGAATGTAGCTTTCAGTGCTAAGTGGAAGGAGTGGAGAATGTGGGCACCTGAAATTCGCTTTTCTCTTGAACTTGTGGACTGGAAATGCTGAGAGTCGATTAACATGCACACACAATTAAAAAGTCAGAAATTAATAAATTTTCATGAGTAGTGTGACAAGTATATTTCAGAACTTTAGTTCTCACGGATAACCCAGAGCAGTTGCGAGTGTGGACACCTCAAATTCGTTTTCCTCGCATAATTGTAGTTTAGAAAATGCTGCTACAGGAGTGACATCAGCACAGTTAATCAATACAAGAGTTTCATGAGTAGCATGATAGGTAGATTTCTTAATTGAGCTCTCACGGCTTAACGGTAGGAATGGTGAGTGTGGGCACCTGACATTCGTTGTCCTCATGATATTTTGATCTAGAAGAATTTAGTTTCCTTCTACTATATTTGCTTCCACCTTCAAACCTAATTTCCCCGAACTAAAGAGAAGTTTTTACATCTTTAATAACGATTAAGGTTGGAATGTATGCACATAGATAATCTGTTAAGATATCATTACAGATGATTTTCTTTAAAAAAGATGTTCATTAAACGTCTTCTTCAATTCTTAGTCAAAATAAAAATCGGGCTCAGTAATCTTGCTCAAAATTATGTAAAAGCATCACACAAAACCGAAATATCCGGAAAAGCAAGAATGCAAACTCATGCAGTAGTCCTAATGGAAATTCCTAGAAGATAGCTTGCTAGAAGTCCAATATTCTAAAACGTGCGATCATAACTATAAATGAGAGCAACCTAGGGAATGATAGATGGTAGAAATCCTCAAATTCCAAGTATTGAAATTCACAATCTTAAATTATGTATAAAGGGTTACATACAAATTGGACGACCAACAACAAAAGAGTAAAACACAGTTATAAATGGAGTCGTCAGGAGGCAACCATGTGCCTGCATACGGAAAGGCCTCGGACCTTGACTTCCAGACCCATACCATATTGTATTGCTATAATTTTTTCATCAAATTAATGAGGAAGTTTTCTTAAAATCTTAGAAGGCATAGTTAAGAAAAAAATTCAACCTAAACCTAAGTCTAACAAAACAACGTGTTAATTATGCATGCCAATTATGGAATGGTCTTAACAAACCATGCAACCAAGCTTACAGACAAAGCTATTTTCGATGAAAGACTTAATATAGGAATTTACATACGGATAACTTAATGGCATAGAAGCAAATCTATTATTTTTATGCTGCGCAGAAATGAAATTGAGGGGTGGCAACGCTAAGTACAATATTTTGCTATTGACTTCTCCATCATAATTTTTAGATGCTTGTTTTTACTTTCAGGCAAGATTTGAATGGCTCTTCGGGGAATTAAAGTTATAGAGCTTGCCGGTCTTGCACCTGTGCCATTATGTGGAATGCTTTTAGCAGATGCTGGGGCTAGAGTAATCAAAGTTGGTAGATTCACTGATGAAAATGCAATGGACGATGTGTCATTTACCAGAGGAAAGGAATCAATATGTCTAGATTTGAAAGATGCGATTCATGTTCAAGCTCTTCGAAAAATTTGTTCATCTGCTGATGTGCTAATCGAACCATTCCGTCCAGGTGTCATGGAGCGTCTATCATTAGGTCCAGATGATCTGCGAAGTATTAATCCTCGTCTTATCTTTGCAAGATTAACAGGTTATGGACAGTCTGAATCTTCTATGAAGCATCGAGCTGGACATGACATCAATTACTTATCCCAATCTGGAGTTCTGGCGCAATTGAGGAAAGGCAACGAAATACCAAATCCTCCGATAAATTTGCTCGCTGATTTCGCTGGAGGCAGTCTGATGTGTGCTTTCGGTATACTTATGGCATTGTTGGAACGAGGAAGAAGTGGGAGAGGTCAAGTTGTGGACTGTAGCATGACTGCTGGAGCTGCATATTTATCTTCTTTTTTGTGGTTATCTAGAAGAATGCCGATATGGAATAATATGCCTGGCCACAATCTTCTTGATGGTGGTGCTCACAATTATCGTTGTTATCGAACAAAGGATGATAAATTTGTCGCCGTTGGTGCCTTGGAACCACAATTCTATCTAAACTTATTGAATGGGTTAGGAGTTGGCATTGATGAAGCACCTATGGTCGGATCAAGTGATGATAAACTGCATGAGAAATTTCAAAATATTTTCTCAACTAAAACCAGAGATGAATGGACCTCTATATTTAAAGATACTGACAGTTGTGTAACACCTGTTTTAGAAATGGATGAAGCTTCTCACACAGATTTAAGCAAAGCATGCTCATCATTTCTATTTAATGGTAATAGCGCTGTCAGTCCTAGTCCTTGTCCAAAGTTGTCTGATAGTGACCAACAGATATCTATGAAAGAACCAAAACTTGGTGAACACACATTTTCAATTTTGAATGAGCATAACATTGAAAAATCAGACATTGAATACATAACAAGGCGCCTCTCTAAGTTATAAAAACTATGTATATAATTTCGTTTGACATACGGGCGATTGTCAAGCTCGCTTGAATGATTTTGAAGAAAGTCTTGGCCCAGTAGTGTTTATCATAATTGTTCATATATTTTGATATGGTTCGATTGTAGTTGAGAAAAATAATTCGAAATCAGGTATTAAAATGAATTTTTTACAGTGACCTCCATGACATGGGAGTAATTATTCAAAAGCAAAGGAAAGTCCACTTTCCAGGAGATGGACGTATCATACAAGTATGCACGATATTGGTACTCCAAAACGTAAAACTAGAATGAATGAATTAACATACTGACTTATAGGCGGAGTTGGAAAAGTCGGAATTGGAATTGACCTTGATAAACCTCAATTCCACTTTTTCGATAGACTTGTGATAAATCTATTTGTACAAAAATTGAAATCACAGTATTCGGCCGTTGCGTTAACTGCACGCAGAGATAAGAGAGAGAGATAGATAGATCGACAGAGCTAGTTTTATTCTATTGTTGAATAAAGGGTGCTAATTGTGACTTTGATGGGCCTACAGCCCCGGACAATGTTAATTCAGCAATTAAGCAAACAATGAGAAGATAATCATCTTTGTTCAATCTGTTATTTAGTTATTTATCATGTAAGATAATTAATCAAAATAAAACAATTGTTGAATTTAGTAATTGATTAGATAGGCACAAAAATTGGAGATTAACTTAATTGTTGTACACACGAAAAACAATCGGTTTGGAAAGAGGAAAATTAACCCTGCATCAAAGGGCAGCCTGTCAGTTCAAATCGCAATATAGACAGTGTCAACAAATTATTCTAATAATTAATGATTCAATTAAAATGGCAATGACATGAAATATTATTCAACTTCCAATCACAACAATTGACAATATTAATTTTCAAGACTATAGTTATACAAATACGATACTCAACGATAAAAGAAAAGCTTTAAACTTGCAGTTCACTTCTTGATGTTGAATTCACTTCAATTCTATCGGACTCACTTATACCAAAATAATATCATAAATATCATGAATATCAGTGTCACTTATACCGTCAATCTTCAATCGCGCTCGCTGATGTGTTGCCGCATACGCTACTATGTTGTTGTTCGCTGGTAGGCAGTTGTAGCTGTTACTTCTGTAGTCAAGTTACACCGCGAGAGCCCGGAGTTCTTCTAACAGCTACTGAAGATGTCGTATGTGTTGTTGTTGGTAGTTGTTGTTGTTTCAATTTCTCATCGTCTCTAATTTATGCAAATTTTTGACACTTGACGATAAATCCACTTTCCTTTGAAAATTGAAAGAGTTTCCTTTAATCTCTGCTCGTTAGCTTTCGACCCGACCACATTTCGTTCTTATCACGGAATTTTTAATCTCCTTTTTTAACATGGACCATTAATCAGTTTTCATGATATCATTTTTATCGTCGTTTTTTCTTCCATCAACAATCACGTTATTCGCACATTGAATTTCTTTCTTCTGTTAGTTTATTAATAGATTTATTCGCATCTCTCTCTCTCTCTCATAGAAGTAGATAATAGTACACTAGAATGGAAGTTTGATATCTTGCCTATGTACAATGATGGCACATGGAAAAATCTCTGGTTTGTAGATCAGATTCGATCTAAAACATTGATTCATAGTCAAACTATTTGCCAAGTTGGTTGTGGAAGTTGTTGGCAGCAAATTAATGCAGGATTTTTATGAAGATAATATTAAGTGAGATGGTGGCATTGTTTCATGTGGTATAGCCTACTTTTACCTGGGTTGGTATATTGTGTCGATTTGCAGCAGTCATTGACAACTATTTTTCAAAATTCGAATTAAAAATTGGTCCACAAAGTCATAATTGAAAGTGGGCGGTGCACTGGTTGTAAGAATATCTCAAGAATTCAATAGAAAAAAATCTAATTATAGGATGATTTCTCCTTCATACGGTTAAGAAACCTAGCGCTTTTGTCGAATAAACACATTGAAAGCTTCTTCACTGACAATAATTTCTCAGATAAGTGAATAGTCGCTGGAACTTTTCAATTAATCATTAAATGACACATGTGATATAGTGTGATGATATTTTGGAAGCTGATATTCGAAAGCATGTAAAGATTTTGAAAATTGTTCAAATATAGTGAACAGGGCAGCCCTTTCAAGTAAAATGTATACTGTGAGATTTCTCGACCTCTGATTTCAAGCTGGAGCAATGTATGTTCTGTAAATCGACATTGCAAGTTGCATATGTGACTGATAATACTCTTGATAGATTATGAGAGCGATATTTCGAAATGATGAACGTACAGAACGTTTTAAAGGATTTCTTTCTTTGTCATCCTGTCGCCGCATTATTTTGTAAATTCACTATTTCTTTTGTGTATGATCTTTGGACAAGGGGCAGCAATCCAGATCACAATTTGGCTTGATAAATATAAATACAAATAAGAAAACATGGAAACCAGCTCGCACAATTTGCGTTTTGCCCCAACTTAGTTCCCCCGGCGTGTGCCATAATTTTCATGCAATTTCCATTCTAGGACTTTCTATGGTACTGTTAATTTCTATGCTCTCTCTCTCTCTCTCAGCGTTTGATTCTTTGCTGACCGTCAATTTTCTTTTCTCTTTTTCACAAGATGTTGAATATCTTGTTTACGAAACGAGAATGGCGTAGGCTGACCGGCTACATATATACATGTACATGTACACAAGAAATATGAACTATGAACATGAGAACGCACATAGGAACGACGCAGGGAACGGCACACAGGAATAACGAGGATAGGATACGGGCACATGGATTAGATTGAAGCGAGGAAACTTTAGATACATTAACATATACGCGTCATGCAATTATCGGAATTGAATCTCATTATGGAATTGGAATTGAATTGAACTGTTTCGACTGGAATTGCAATTGAAATTTCTGCTCTGGAATTGGAATTAAAAAATTTCAATGGAATTTTTCCAGCTCTGCTTATAGGTCTCACTAGTGACTAGTCTTGAAAACTTCCTGGCAATTAAAACAAAAATTTGAAAAAGGTAAGGTGTTTTTCTTTCACACTGTCCAACATATTTTGAATAGTTATGTGATCAGCGAATTCAAATTTCTTCAATAAAGTACTTATCTCAAAGTAAATTGTTTTCAAATGTGAATGTAAAGTATTTGATCATGTATATATTTTCTGATGGGATACCTTCGACCATTAGTCAGTTTCTGAGTGATTTCAGAAGAGGAATTTCATGATGTCTGAACTTTGATTTTCAAAATATCAGTTGTCTAATATTCAAGTCAGACTTGCTGTTGCCTGATGACTTTTATTTTATCATGTCAATCTTACTAATTATTCGCTAACCCTATGATGTTAGTATCAGCATCAATATTGTGATCTGAAATGTAATAATACAGGCAATAAGATTTTAATATCATCTGTTTTGCCTTTTATTATCGGTTGGTCGTTAAACTTAAGCCAGCAACGAATTCGATGATAAAACTATGTGTTGATAATTTTGTGCGCAATTCTGATCAGTGATCTATGAGTTTCTCATAAAAAATACATCGTAGTTATTTCGATCATTTTCAGTGTTTTCTTTTTGTTGCAACTAGGCAACATCAACCAGCATGGTGTTGTCTTAGTTATACATGTACATTGTAATGCATAAAATGAGCCTTAAATATGAAAGTTTGTTCGACATCAGACATGAGATTACACTTGGAAATACACGATTTTGGTGAAATGAGTGGTTGAGAATTTCAATTGCTTCGATTATTTGGTGGATTTACCAATTATTCATCTGAAGCACTTTTCGTGCAAATCAGTTTTGGTGCATCTCAGTATAGCTGTACGCACACACTCGCCGATGTCGTTTTCCTAATAGCCAACTTTATTCCAACCTTCATTTTGATCAAGCGAAAGAAATCATAAAGGCGAATGTCAGTGCATTCAATAATTCTACATATGATGATATGATGGCATTTATGCATTTATCTTAACACTGCAAAGTGCGACAAACTGAATTTCTTTTCAATAACGTTAGTCCTAGTCTTTGTCCAAAGTTTTCTTCTGATAGTGACCAGTAATTATCTGTGAATAAAACAAAACTTTATGAAAGCACATTCAATTTTGATTAAACATTTCGGAGTGCCCAGTCACCTAGTCTATTTACGCAAATTTTCTTCTGTTATTTTTGAAATATGATGCTCTTTTGCGGAGGTTATAATTCGATTGCGTGTATAAAGTATGACAATTATAAAATTTAATCTTGCAGCTCAAAGAACTTTACAATTGTTGATAACAGCTGATGGAATAAACAATTCAAAAAGTCAATAATATGACCAGGCAGTTCAAGCATATATTTGAATTTCGTGATTTCAGATCAATAAATGAACTCATTCATGTTAATTTCTTGTGTTTTTCTTGAAGATAGTTGCTATACAAGTCTGGTGTTATCTGAGCTTCCAAACAAACATTTCTAGATAGTCAATTGTTCATGCAGATTTATCCGAAACATAGCTTTTGTTCTTTCCTGCTGGTGTAATAGACGTGGTATGTAATGCTTATTCCTTTTCGGAAAGGCGATATTGATTTGAGTGGTGAGGACAGTAATCATCAGGACGTAGTTAGTCTTCTCTTCTGATATCGGAATTCTTAGAAAGAACTTAAAAATAAATAGCGCAGTCCCAAAGAGAATGCCTTGCGAAAGAGAATCTTCGAAATTCATCATTGAATCATTCCTTCTGACATCTCCAATGCAAATCAAGCGTGCAGGAAAAAAATTTCATTAACCTGCGAAACTGGTGGCAATTGAATTAGAATATACAGATAATCCTGTATCTGGTCTTCAAGGACGGTCCCCTTAGAAATATCCACACAAGCCTTTTAGTTTCTTCGCCACTCTAATAGTAAAAAGACTTCGATTGGATTTAGAGAGATGATTATCCAATTTAGTCATTGTCAGATTTGCTATCTATTCTCCTATTGAAAAATCGACCTTTTTCATCTCCATTTGCCGATACAGCAAATGGGCAGCATTCAGAAATACTATACAAAGATGCCATTCATAAATAATTAGCGGAATTTATTATGACATCTCGTCACTCGTGTAATATGCGCTTTGTTTGCATCAAGGATCAAAAAACACAAGACAAGCAACTCATCCGTAAGTAGTCATCTGAACATACATAGTCAGTTTATCAAACGCACCCATGAAAAGCAACATGTGCATTGTGGAATGTCAGCTGCACAGTGCTGGTCAGTTTATTGGATGTACTGTCCAGTGGACATTCCGCAATGCAAAGGTTGTTTTTCATGGGTGTATCTGATAAACTGACCAGCACTGTACAGTTGACATTCCACAGTGCAAATGCTATTTTTCGTAGATGCGTCTACTAAACTGACCAGTACTATACATTGTGCACAAGCTGTAGTAATGACATTGATCATTGTTTACTTGATAAATGATAAAACTGTAAACAAATGATAAAACTTCTAGATTGAATTAAACCCTTTGTCTTCATGGTAAATCTTTTTTTTTAAAGCATATGGTGCGTTCAATAAGTGGCCGACCTCACGCATTTAATTTTTGATTAAGTTGTTGTTATTTCTTTTACAGTAGAACATGTGCATCAAAGTTCGTTTAATACCAGAATTTCTGAAATAATGTTATATTTTCCCCCAATTTTCAAATGTCAAAATTCGTAAATGATATCCTACTTTTTTCAATCTTTAAATTTTCAAATTCTTACTTTATGTTACTTCAGAGAACGTGTATCTTACTACAGAGAAAGACTAGTTATACGAAAACAAATTCTGCTTTAACATTTTATTTTTCTACATATCTACGTTATTTTCGACACACTTTCTCCAACGTTCAAAGTGGCACGAGAAAACGTCTTCAACGAAGTCCTCTGACAAAGAAGAAAAAAAGAGTTCAACGGATTCCTGAAGCTCTTGGTCGGTGTCGAAATGATGTCCACGCAAGTGTTTCTTGAGGTGATTGAAAAGCCAGAAGTCACTCGGTGTCTCTGTAAGGTGACACCTCCGTTTTCTCCTCACTTCCACCACAATGTCACTGTAATACTTTGCATTAATGGTTCTTCCTGTCGACACGAAATTGAGCATAATGATGCCATGTCTATCCCAAAAGACAGACAGCATCATCGCGCGCCGATGCGACGTTGAAGATCTCATTTTCTTCGAAGGCTTCTCTTCTGGAAGCTTCCATTCTGATGATTCCCTCTTTGATTCAGATAGATAACGACTTAAGGGAGTTTCATCCTCGGTGATCATGTTAGAAAGAAATTGCTCACCATGTTGTTCAAAAGTATTGATATTTAGCTAACAGCATGCCTTTCTGCGTTCCATCATTTCAGGAGAAAGGAACCGAGGAACAAATCTTGAGCAAAGCTTCGAGACGTTCGCTAATGGCTCCAACACTACAATTGAACTTGGTTGACAACTCCCTTACTGTTATTCGTCGGTCGCTCTGAACTTTTTCTATCAGATCCGCATCGATAGAAATTTCTGTTGGTCTTCCTTCTCTTGCTTCATAGACGACTGAAACTCTACCACCTTTGAATTCTCTTGTCCAATATTTATCAGTCTTGTGAGAAGGAGCACTTTCGCCATAGACAGCATTCAATTCATTGAATGTCTTTAACAGAAGTGCCTTTTAAAACAAAGCATCGAATGACACTGCGATATTCAATTTGCGAGACTTCTAACGTCATTTTCGTCAACTTCGATCAGAAAGCACACAGATCGTGTTGCACATTGAACAACGGTTCAGACGACAATTCATGTAGTCACATGGCCGCGCGCGTAATAGTCAATAACAGCGCATAAGAACAATAACGGCTCATTATGACTGCTAACGCTAACTAACTGTCTGGTTAGTGTTGAATGAATAAGTATCTGAGGTTAGAAAAATAAGAATTTGAAAATTTATAGATTGAAAAAAATGGGATATTATTTACGAATTTTGACATTTGAAAATTGGGGGGGATATAACGTTATTTTAGAAATTCTGTTATTAAATTCGTGAGGCCGGCCACTTATTGAACGCACCACGTATTAAAATGGTTGTTTTTGTCATTGTTTGTGTCTTCCTAGTATTGCTAATCGTTGTTGTCAGCGTCAGCTTGTGTGAACTTATTATTAAAATCAAAACATGATTGTAAATTTGCGAATAGTAGAATATATGATGCTTTTAGTGCGCAGGAGGTTCTGAGAACATAAGCAGGTGAAATGATGCTTTCTGTTTGGTATGCTTGATGAACGTGTCAGGAGGTGCTCGACGAAGTGAAAAAAGGAGTTGGATAGAAGAGGAAGGCGAAATGAGAGGAAGCATCTCCATTTTGAAATTAAGAGATTGAAGCAGTTCGAAGAGAAACTGTAAAAGACTTCGGCGAGCATAAAACTGTAAAAAATTAACGACCCTTATGAAAAATTGAATTACCCTTAAAATAGCATCCAAAAAACTGAAAAACACATTTCAAATTTTTACTTCTGGAAGTGTTCTTTATGTTAGCATGATGCTTTAGCCATCGATCACAATCACAAGACAGCATAAGCGTACTACAAGGGCTTTAGGTTTCAGTAAGTACTTGGACTTATTTTAATTGTACTTGGATGCGTTTGATCAGCTCAAGTGATCGTGGCGACCAGATCGCGAAAGGCCAGGCGGTCCTGGGCACGGACAAGAAGTCGTCGGGCAACGTGTGCGTCATGTACGTGGGAAATCCATGCAAGCTGCGATCGTATATTTTCGTATCGTATCGTATATATCGAAGTATTTTCAAATTCTTATTTTTCTAACCTCAGATACTTATTCATTCATCACTAACCAGACAGTTAGTTAGCGTTAGCAGTCATAATGAGCCGTTATTGTTCTTATGCGCTGTTATTGACTATTACGCGCGCGGCCATGTGACTACATGAATTGTCGTCTGAACCGTTGTTCAATGTGCAACACGATCTGTGTGCTTTCTGATCGAAGTTGACGAAAATGACGTTAGAAGTCTCGCAAATTGAATATCGCAGTGTCATTCGATGCTTTGTTTTGAAAGGGACTTCTGTTAAAGACATTCAATGAATTGAATGCTTTCTATGGCGAAAGTGCTCCTTCTCACAAGACTGATAAATATTGGACAAGAGAATTCAAAGGTGGTAGATAAAAACAAAAGCCGTGCTATTTATAGGTCTTTATAATATATAATGATCTAATGTATAATAAGTCTACGACTGATAGAAGCACAATTAATTTGAAAATACCAACTGAAAATTAACTCAAGAGAAGAAAATGAGCAATACCGACAATAACTATTCCTTTAATTCTGTGACCAAGGACCAATAATTTCGGCCCTATATTAGAAAGTCATATAACTAGACCCGAAATAATATAATATACGCAATTTATTTATTCTCGTGCATAGCTGTCATTGTCTTGATGTCAACTTTCTCCGTCAAACAAAAGTACAGAGACACTGCTGCATGCAAGGCTTGTAATAGTTGAGGGAAGGAACCGTGATAAGGAAAAAGGACTGTCTTTTCACTCGGTGATTTAATAGAGAAGACAAGCCCTCCTAGCCTCGATCACACCTACGCGCCAAAGGTCACATCAGAGACAAAAATGAAATACTAGTTTGTTTGAGAACATTACCTCTTGGCCTCACGTTAATCGTGTGTGATGGCTGCTCTAAAGCGCATATTAAAATCGAAAGTGTACTCATATTTTTTGGAGAAGGATGGGAGATTTTTCTGCCTGGTAGAGACTGGAGAAAAACCGTGTTAAGTACACATCAAGAAGATGGGAGGAGCCGAGTCGCATGTATCCAACTGAAAGCCACATCTAATCAACTATCATAGAAAATGATTGAGTGATGCAATGATCACTAAAGATAGGTTCAGGTAAGCCTATAATGATCTATGATGTAGGCTACCTGTTAAGTTTTCAAAAAACTGGGCTCATATGCTTGCCACCTGGAGTCGGAGTCCTAGCAACCCCGGAGTCGGAGTCCTATAAAAATGATAGGACTCCGCATCCCTGAATCATCAAGATATCTTAGAATGCACTTATCTCTTTATATCCATACAATTCCCTTCTCTCCTGTTGACTCAAATCTAAATTTTTAAATTTTTGTCTGCAAAGTTGCATCTCCCTTCTGTCCTCTGATGTGGCCTGAGAAAGCGAAAATTTAAGAGCTTTTTATAAAGACCTATAAATAGCACGGGTTTTGTTTTATTCATATAGCATCATGCTTTTTCGGCGGAATCTTCAAATTAGCTGCGTGCAGTGATTAATGAAATATCCAGTAAGTAGCTGCTCCAAATATTCAGATGCTACCGTTTATCTTATTACAAAGAGCTAGTGAAAGTCTGATAGTACTTCGCTGTTCCACCAATGTTCTGATTTATCTGAATATACATGTATGTCTTAAATTATAGCACAATGCTTTTCTCTTCGTCATGCTTAATTTCCATCGACAAATAATAGGTAAATTCTATATTTCACAATGATATAGTGATTTATCATAACTCAGTTGTACACAAGGGTTATGTCTGCTTTTTGTTGGATTTAGAATTTCATTATCAGTCTTTGAAATTCTAGTAGTTTTGAATTCTTTATTGAGACTCTTGCATCAACCCGGTTTAACTGTGGAAAGGACTTTAAAACACATGGTTTGCACATGCAACGAAATTAAGATTTTTGATATATCTAAGCGACTTTTCACTCAGATAATAAACATGAACCCAGGGATCGCAATTTTCCGTTCTGTCTTTTTTGTTTTTTCTAACGAAATTAGTCCAATGTAAAAATTCCAAATTCATGCATTCAAACCCGGTTATTACCGATTTTCCGTTTTTTCTTGAGTGAATTGCGATCCCTGCATGAACCCGTCTATTTCCAAATATTACACACGGTAGACAGAAGAGGAAACTACCAGAGCGCTCGCAATTTATCTCTTGCATTCATCAATCAAATAATTCATTTTGTCATTTAATGTCCGTTTTGATTACCTGCTGCTTTTTGTGATGCAGTACATTAGCGGCTAGGCTGATTCTTGTGAAGATTTTCTGAATATTATTTTGATCAATGCTATTTTTAAATATGAATTTGACTCTAACAATCAAAATTTTCTTTTCAGGATACTGGTTGACGAGGATGACTTTACCTGAATTTTTTGGATGCACTTTCATATCATTTGGCCCTCCTGTGGTCATGTTTATAGCTACAGTTGCTCGTGATCCTTTAAAAGTCATCGTATTAACAGCAAGGTGTGCAATATATCATATTGAATAAAAATCACAAGTTATCTCTTAATGACATCGCATTTGCTATGGCCCTCAAATGTTATTTTAAGACTATTTTACTGAAACATTGCTCTTAAATGTACACGATTTTAAGTTGTGTATATATTTTTGTATCGCCTTGGTGCTGAAGTATTCTTCATCTTCTACATTTATGAGATTTTTACTGTGTGAACGTATGTAGTTTATTATAAGCTACAATTTATTTTGCATGGAAAAATATGGCTGAAAGACAATATTGCATTGGAAATAGTATATTTTTTGTCCTTGTAATTATGACAGTAGTTTCATTATTGATTTAGGAGCGTGTATTTAAAACGCCATTAAAATTCATTAGAATTGCCTCAACCGAAAATTGCGCAATTCTAAGGGAAAGCCTTCGTCTATGAAGTCCTCCCCTTGGCTATTGCAGACGTATCAGCACTACGTTCACTGCACAGTGATACACAAGGAGCTTGCTTCTCAACATTCAAAGAAGATATTCGGAATATACAGAAGAGGAAATTGGCATTAATATATCGTTCCAATGACCTTCGGTCAACTGAGCCCAGTTCCTTGAATTTGCATAATTGTCGAATTTCGATAATGGTCAAGGAACGCCTAGCTATAACATCAAGGTGCCACAGGCTTTTGAAATATAGGACTGAGACAATTCTCAGTGACTCGGAGGGCCTTATGTGGACTGGGGCTGGTCAGCAATGACTTTAGGAATGATAAATAATTGATAAGGCTGCATCACTTCTACTATTTGTGTATACATACAATAGACAATTCATACTTGGGAGTTTGGATTACATTTACAAAAAAAAATAATGTTCCAATTATTTCCATTATTCAGCACTGCGCATCCAAATGTCTGATTTTGGTGTACTGAAATGCTCTATTTTTTACTTGTAGTGCATTCTTCTGGCTTTTATCACTTCTCTTATCATCACTGATGTGGTATGCTGTCGTTCCACTGCGCAGTCAACTTGCTTTTGGATTATTTTTCTCTATTGTTTTTCAAGAGCTCATGCGCTTTTGTTTTTATCGACTATTAAAGTGAGTTGTCTCATTTGATCAGTAAATATTCCTTTTTCGCTGACGTCAATATTATTTTTTAGGATGGCTGACGATGGGCTGAAAAAGATGGCAACGTCCGGAGAAAGCGGACCTAGTAATTCGACAATCTTAAATCCTCACACACTGGCTTACGTCTCTGGATTAGGATTCGGAATAATGGCAGGGGCATTCTCTCATTTCAATACGCTAGCCGCTATAGCTGGACCTGGTACTGCAGGGCTGTATGGAAACCCCCAAAATTTCTTCCTGATTTCTTGTAAGTTTTCAGCATGGCATTATAATTCAGTTGTGTGTGTGTGTGTCTCATGCACATATGTTGTCCAGGAATGTGTTTTCCTGTAAATGCAACACCTTTTAACATGATTTGTCAAGGAGGTCAAAGAGCTTTTAGGGATGGTCTTGAGTGGATCCACCCGTGATATCAGGGATATGCAAATGATATCGTCAAATTTTGAGTCGAATCGAATCATTGAAAATTTGCATAGGCCTGTTTTAGCTTTTTGATTTGCATTTTTCTTGAAGCCGAGGGATATTAAAGATCTCATGGATTCTCAACATGAACAATAAGCAAGTCTTCATAATTGCAAGTAGCGACAGGCAGTTGTCAATTGATATCAAAAGGAACCACATGAAGTTTTTCGCGCCTGTTATGAAGAAAATTACGATAGAAAATCGTGCAAGCACGGGAATTGTGAACGCTAAACGAGCTATAGGTAGTTAAGCAAATCTGTCACTTGTGAATACGACATCAAAATAGTGCAGTCTATCACCCATTAATGTTATCCAAGCAGCTCAATGAAATTAGCAGTCAAATTAAAGCGTCGTTATTTTTGAGATAATTGCAGTCGACTACCCTTTATAACTTGACCTATTTCGAATGACATATTGAGGCTAGATTATGAGCTAGATAATGAATGTTGATTTGACTTCTAGCTTCACGTTGTCCAGAAAGGCAGTTTAATGATGGAAACTAAGTTCTTAACCTCTGCAGGCTGGAAGAATTCCTTTAAATCTCATCTGTTTCTGGAAACGTAGCTTAAGCAAAACTTTCATCAGCTGAAAATCAGCAGATTCTATCATTTCCATCTTAATTTTCAGATTGTAATAATAGAATTTTTACAGCGAAATATTATATCGTAAAATTATCGTTCCAAAAATGCTTTTAACTTCCCATGTTATCACTATCCATACTATCCATATGTAAATTATTCAGGTTGAATTCAGAACATCATTTAGTAGGCGAAAAATGTCGACTTCCAAATTCGTCACTCAAAGTCGTACTTGTACAAGTATAAAGGGTTGCATGACCACCCGGGTCTGGAAATTGGAAACCAATGAAGCTTGGGTTCATGATCAGTGCTTGATTTAAAATGTTTTCAGGAACCCGATGTGAGCTTGCAAACACAAGTCATCTGAACAACATGCAGCCGAAAAAAAATCAGCGACCGACTTCTTCAACCGCTTTCAGTAAGAACCCACATCACAGGCCTATTAAAACTTCATGTTACAGTCGCGTCGAACGAGAGGAGGCTATAAATTAAAATAAAGCAATTGGAGGGGTTTTCGACCAGCCGAAGCGAGCCGATTCGAATTTTTTCGAAAATCACAAACATGAATCGAATCTCGAAGCTTCAAAGATCCCAGCGTGATACTTCTATATATTTCCTCCTACACTGCGGAGTATCATCAGACGTAATAATAATAAATGCGAGCCACATGCAATGATAACAAGAAAGACAACATGGAAATTAATGTCATCATTCATTTACGACAGAGACAACACAAACTTCGGCTCCGTAAATCTGTTGTTATGAAGCAAAAACGAGCTTAGTTACTTACATTGGTTTGTGTGTCGATACGGGAGGTTCTTCATTGTTTAGCAAATCAAAAAAAGGTTTAGCGCTCCCAAGGTTATGACGAGGATTTTATTTTAAAACTGTATAAAATACACCCGACCGGTTTCGTCGCGATAGGACAGTCTCAAGGGTTGATTATGTACATCTCCAAGAGTGCTTAAATATATGAAGTAAAAGGTAGGACAACTCTTCACATCTGTTCATGACGTCTGTTCATTTGTGGCATGTTCTTTGCAATATAGCGAGCCTCAGCCAACCTAGTAGATATCGAATTGCGTTGTTTATTGATTATTTTGCAGTTTAAGTCATTAATACTCATCACTTCAGTCGGATGGTCTATACGATTGTGATCGCTAAGTGCACTTCTGCAGTCACGGTGTGAAATACTTCTTTTATGTTCCTGGAAACGATATCGAAAAGGTCGACATGTTTGGCCTATATAGATTTTGTTACAAAGCTTACAAGAAAAATTATAAATTAAGTATTTATCATTGCAATTATATTTAGGTGCGATAACTTTACAGATATCACAATTGCAAATAAATTTATTTTTACAATTATTATTTACTGTTGAAATGAGGTAATTACCTGGTTTAGAAACGATTCTAACGGGTAAATTGTACTTATTATTTAATTTACTTAATTTTCGTAACATACTGTCGTTAATATAATCTAACGTTACTGACACCTTTTGACTTTCGTCGGGAACATTTCTGTTGGTCTTACATGTATGCATACTTTGAACTTTATATTTAGCACTGTCAAACTTGAATCCATTTTGTTTTATTCTACATATGTATTTTTCCATAATAGTACATGATTTGGAGAAATCCGCATCATTAGAACAACGATTGTGGACGTATTCAATACTATTACGTACAAAATTATCTTTGATGTAATTCGGTAGCCAACTAACTATCTTTACGCAAGCATATACCCGAGTGACAAGGTTTGCTGAACCATTTATATGAGAAATTGTTATTAATAGTTATGTCAAGAAAGTTCAGCGAATTCTCTTCTGGAATCTCCATTGTAAATTTTATGCTATTATCTACAGAATTAAAGGCATTTAATATATTTGTGAACGTTTCATTATCTCTGGGGAGCAGTCCCAAGATCACATCATCAATGTATCTTTTATAAATAACGGGTATGATACCGTATTTATCTTTAATAATAGTTAGAGCCCTCTGTTCTACATAATCCATATAAATAATTGCAAATGGGGGTGAGAAGTGGGTTCCCATAGGGCAACCTTGTATTTGTAAGTACGTTTTATTGTTATACGTTACTTCATAATTATAAGAAATGAACTTAAGAAAATCTATTAAGTCTTCGACTGAGAAGCCATAATTGTCAATTTTATGCCAATGAATTGTGGTTAAGTTTTCAATAACGGTTAATGCTTCGCTGATTGGAATGCTTGGGTACAAGTTTTTTACATCAATAGAAATTAGAATGTTATCTAGACTATCGAAATTATTCTCTTGATTTTTAAGAATATTTATGAGAGATTTAGTACTATCTAAGTGGGCTGGAACGAATTTAACCAATTGATTAAGGATCACACTTGAAAGCCAATCGACATTCTCTGTCGGTGTATTTATATATATTCTTAAAAACATTCTAATTTCTATTGATGTAAAAAACTTGTACCCAAGCATTCCAATCAGCGAAGCATTAACCGTTATTGAAAACTTAACCACAATTCATTGGCATAAAATTGACAATTATGGCTTCTCAGTCGAAGACTTAATAGATTTTCTTAAGTTCATTTCTTATAATTATGAAGTAACGTATAACAATAAAACGTACTTACAAATACAAGGTTGCCCTATGGGAACCCACTTCTCACCCCCATTTGCAATTATTTATATGGATTATGTAGAACAGAGGGCTCTAACTATTATTAAAGATAAATACGGTATCATACCCGTTATTTATAAAAGATACATTGATGATGTGATCTTGGGACTGCTCCCCAGAGATAATGAAACGTTCACAAATATATTAAATGCCTTTAATTCTGTAGATAATAGCATAAAATTTACAATGGAGATTCCAGAAGAGAATTCGCTGAACTTTCTTGACATAACTATTAATAACAATTTCTCATATAAATGGTTCAGCAAACCTTGTCACTCGGGTATATGCTTGCGTAAAGATAGTTAGTTGGCTACCGAATTACATCAAAGATAATTTTGTACGTAATAGTATTGAATACGTCCACAATCGTTGTTCTAATGATGCGGATTTCTCCAAATCATGTACTATTATGGAAAATACATATGTAGAATAAAACAAAATGGATTCAAGTTTGACAGTGCTAAATATAAAGTTCAAAGTATGCATACATGTAAGACCAACAGAAATGTTCCCGACGAAAGTCAAAAGGTGTCAGTAACGTTAGATTATATTAACGACAGTATGTTACGAAAATTAAATAAATTAAATAATAAGTACAATTTACCCGTTAGAATCGTTTCTAAACCAGGTAATTACCTCATTTCAACAGTAAATAATAATTGTAAAAATAAATTTATTTGCAATTGTGATATCTGTAAAGTTATCGCACCTAAATATAATTGCAATGATAAATACTTAATTTATAATTTTTCTTGTAAGCTTTGTAACAAAATCTATATAGGCCAAACATGTCGACCTTTTCGATATCGTTTCCAGGAACATAAAAGAAGTATTTCACACCGTGACTGCAGAAGTGCACTTAGCGATCACAATCGTATAGACCATCCGACTGAAGTGATGAGTATTAATGACTTAAACTGCAAAATAATCAATAAACAACGCAATTCGATATCTACTAGGTTGGCTGAGGCTCGCTATATTGCAAAGAACATGCCACAAATGAACAGACGTCATGAACAGATGTGAAGAGTTGTCCTACCTTTTACTTCATATATTTAAGCACTCTTGGAGATGTACATAATCAACCCTTGAGACTGTCCTATCGCGACGAAACCGGTCGGGTGTATTTTATACAGTTTTAAAATAAAATCCTCGTCATAACCTTGGGAGCGCTAAACCTTTTTTTGATTTGCTAAACAACTTAGTTACTTAATTTCGAAAGAAAATTGTTCACGTTTCTGTGTTTTTGTGTTTGATGCTGAATTTCTATTCTTCCTTTACGTGTGAAATTTTCAGGATGATCGTATAACTATTTTGAAACTGATGGTGTTAAAGCTTTCCTCCTGATGATACTCTGTAGTGTATGGCAAAATCTTTTTCCACAGGCTTTGATATATTCACGGGCTTGAATATATAGGGTGACTCAAAAGTCTTAATCGGGTTTCAAGTCAAGATTTCTCAGTAAGTATTTGCACTACAACCTTAATTTTTCGTTTATACTGTAGAGGAAGAACCAGAATTTTAGTAACATATCGCAATTTGTGAAAAAAATCAAGTTAGAGGTCGAACTACTTGCTCATTCATTTTATGGAGGTCAACCAATTTATCAAATGGTATGAAACATTGTCCGCTTACGATTTGTTTCTCATTGACTACAACCACATGCTAATACTTCATCATTAAATTTGATTGATCAAGTGACCTGCTAAGTGTGAACAAGACTTAATGCACATGCGTCCATTGAAATAATAGCGGAAAGTTAATACGAAGGCATAATGAAGAAGGACAACAAGGAAGAATGTTAAACTATCCATTTCCATTAATGTGTGATTGGTACTTATGATAATTATCGAACTTCTACATTAGCTCAATAGTTATGCATGACGTCAAAATGTCGTTGAATTGAAGCATAGGCATAGATATCTGTGAAAAGACTGATTTCGGAAACCGTTTAGTACTTAATAGCTGCTGATATTCACTTTTCTATCATAGAAACCAGTGATGTCATCTGTGCAAGATCGGATCAACGTTGTGTTGCTTATGGCTAAGCATGAGTCCGTAACTACCGCTCGACGGGAGTGGCAAAGAAATTTCACATCAAGGCCACCTTCTGAAAGCACATTCCGACTTGTGTTTAAGAAATGTACTGAGACGGGTTCTGTCCAAGATGCTGAGCGAAGTGGTCGCCCATCCCTTGATGAGGATGATGTTTTACGTGTGAAAGAGGAGTTTGAGAACAATCCAAGATCGTCGGTGCGGGATGCAGCCAATCAGCTTGACATGTCACACGAGACTGTTCGACGTACTCTGCAGCGAACAATTGGCATGAAATCATTTCACATTTCCCGTGTTCATGAATGAACTGTTGCCAGACGACTATGAACCAAGGCTTCAGTTTTGTGAAGAAATTAGCCGGCTATGTGATGATCCCAGCTTCATCCACAAGCTATGTTTTTCTGACGAGGCCATCTTTCATCTGAATGGCAAAATTAACAGTCACAACTGTGTGATTTAGGACTATGAGAATCCGCATTTATGTGACGAGATTCCTCTAAAGTCGAAAGGCTTTAGTCTGGGCGGTCATGTTTTGCGACCGGATCATCGGACCTTACTTCTTTGAAACAACGGTGACGAAAGACTCCTATCTCGAGATGCTGAGGGATTATTTCATTCCTGAACTGAAGAGACTCCGAAGATTTTCCACGACAGTCTTCCAACAAGATGGCGCTCCTCCTCATTGGGGTCTGAATGTGAGAGAATTTCTCAATATCCAATTCCCTAATCGATGGATTGGCAGGAACGGTCCCATCCACTGGCCAGCTAGGAGCCCAGATTTGACGCCTCTTGATTATTTTTTGTGGGGTCATATCAAGGAGATGGTGTACAAGAATAGGCCAACAGACAACTAAGAACTGCGAATGAAGATTGCAGAAGCAGTCCAGTCCGTGACGAAAGTCACGATCAACAAGACTTTAGAAAACTTTCAAAAAAGAGTCATTCTTTGTAATGAAGTTAACGGAGCTCACTTCCAGCATATATTGTAAAAATGCAAGTCTCTTTGGAAATTCTGGTTCTTCCTCTACAGTATAAACGAAAAATTGAGTTTGTAGTGCAAATACTTACAGAGAAATCTCAATTTGAAACCCGATTAAGACTTTTGAGTCACCCTGTATTTTACTTTTCTTTGACTTTTCCTTACTTTTACTCAATCCTTGACCATTTCCAAAAGTGAAATTAACTTCTACATGGTGGCGGCCGAGCGCGGGAATCGCCCTTGAATTTTAGCGAAGTAGCCAATTAGCCCTTAAATAGCCCGGGAATGCCATTTCGTGATTTCTATCTCTAAGTTCAATGAACATAATTTCTTCATTTCAACTACTGGTAATATCACTAGTATGCCCACTGTTTCTATTAAATGTCTTCGAATTTTGATTGATGTAATCAAGTAAATATGCACAGCATCTGGATGGAATATTCATGACTAAATAAATTTGCTTCATTTCCACATTATTATCAATGATATCTGTGAGGTGATTGTTATGTCGTTGACGCGTCACTTATAGTGAAATCGCTAAAAGTTTTCCAAACAAGTAATCTTTGCATTCTATAAAGGCAATTTGTGGCTATTCGCACTGCATTGAAGTCGTGTACGCAATTGGATTGACTGCAATGCGTACATACGAATGCGAGTATAAAGTCGCAATCAATCGTTTTGACTTTTGTGTTTCATAATGTGCTTGCATGCAATTTCGAAACAGCTTTCAATTTCGAAAACAAAATTTATGCAACCTATTAATACATAGTAAAAGGTAGTGTCTAAATGATCATTTATCTTGCGATATCGATTTCATTAGTTGAAAGATATTTTCAGGAGTTTCACTCTTCCTTCAATGGGCAATTTTCTTCCTTGAATTTCCTTGATTTATATTCTTCCTTGAATTTCAAAATCAAACGACTAATTCAAAGAAGTAGGCATACCAGTGATCATTTACCTACATTTTAGAAGTCTTCCTACTTACACATGGTTTTTGCTAATTAATGATCATACCTGTAATAGTACCTTCCACTGAAAAATGAACTGCTAGCGTCGTTATCATTCATCTCACCAAAAGCAAAATCTATCTCTCGGTTGATTGAAATGGCTCAAACTGTCATGAAAATAATGAAGAGGTTCGACGATAATGAAATCATCACAGCACGCACATCCTTGAGACAATGTCGCTGTTTAACCAATGACGAAATTCCGAATACCTCTGTGCAAGTACGAGTAGATGCATATTGGACTGCTATATTTTCAATTTTGAAAGAAAGGGTGACAATACGACTGCTCTTCAAAAACTGATAAAAATGGCATGCTCTCTAGCTCGCAGCAACGCGTTTGTCGAACGTGGTTTCTAAAACACAAAAGCAATTTTAAATGATAGACAGAGTTTGAAGAATTCTACGGTTGCGGCCATGAAGATCGTCAAAGAGGAAATAACAGCGGTGGGGCAGAATTCATCATTATCACTCACGACTTGCTGGCGCGCTGTCGAAAGGCTCGCTCTGTTTATCTTGAAGCCCTCAAGATTGAAGAAGAAGAGAAGAAAAAGTCGAAAAGCTTGTTGAAGACAAACAAAAGGAAAAGGAAAAATTACAGAGATTTCAAGGTCAACTAGTTATTTGGCAGAATGAAAAGGAAAATCTGGAAGCCTCTATCAGAAAGGAAAAGACAGTGATAAAGTACCAAAATGATGCTCCCGAAAATGCCATGAAAGAGAGTTTGCTCAGCACCAAAAACGAACTGAAAAGTAATCTGATCCACGCTGCCTTAGTTACACAGGCATCGAAAAGAACTGTGGAACAGTCATTGGAAAAACTGGTGAAAAGAAACCCAAAAGAAGCGAATCATCATAATTGACCATAAGTGCTTGTTATTGTTAGACTTCTTATTTGTTCTTATCGTTTGTTACTGATTGTTCCAATCTCTTACTCTTGAACAACCAGCATCCTATCAAAGACGTCTTATTGTTATTCGTGCTCCATACGTTTGTTAAATAAACGAAAAACGACATGGTCTGTTCTTCCTGAAGAGCTAGGGTTCTACGAAAGACTTTTCGTTGTTGTTTGTGCACTCATTGAAGAAACGAAAGACTTCATGGTCTTTTCCCTTTGAACAACTAGCATTCTATCAAAGATCCTTCATTGTTATTCTCTCAATCTCGCTTTGCAGATTTATTCAGATTTTGTATAAAAATATATTGATTTATATTTCCTTGAATTTATGGGTTTGAGAATGAGACCCCTGTATTTTACAAAAGCACATCTTTTTGAGCAATAAGAAATCTAAGGAAGAATCGCGAAATTTAACACTGTAGGCTACTTATGTGCCTAAATCCACACAAAGTTGAAGATGATATCAGTCCAAAATCATGTCAACAAAATTCTCCCAACTCTGCCACTGACAGAAAAGTGCATCAGAGTTTTTGTTGATATTTCGACTGAAAGTCAATGGCTCAGCTAAGTGATGAGTTTGAAAACCTCACAGTAAATCATGACAGGAAGACCACCCAAACCAATGGGATTATGTACAGACCATGCTTCCAAATATCGGGGTCGCCAGTTATGGAGCCATCTGGAGCTTCTGCTAGCGATAAAGATTTTGCTCTCTGTTCCGGTCCCGACCATGCCAGAAATTCGAAAAATAAGTCAATAAATACCATTCTAGGTTACGTATCAAGTAAATTTTGTTAGCCATCCATATGCCTAGAAAAAAGCCCCAGCCATCTCAGACCTGTCCTCTCGGTAAACCGCGACATACATTCTTGTATTTGTATTTCTTACAAAGTGTACAGCATTACTAATTGACGGCCAAAGAAAGCATTTCAAGAATGCGGGATTGACTGATAGCATATCAAAAATTTGATGACATTTATATTATTGAGCCTATTGTTTTTGAAAATTATCAGAACCATAAAATAAGGAACTTTATTAAGCCTACACATTTAATCACGCATTTAGCCGGTTAATTTTTTTAAGCGAGCACAAATGATCAGGCCCTTATCCAGTGACTTGTAGCTCGTGAACTATTTATGAGATCTGAGTGGTTTTCCAACGATAGAAGGGTTCATTTTTCGTACTTCCTAATGATCACGAAATATCCATAATATTTAATTATCATCAACTGATTCATGTAATTTTGTAGCTTCTTACATACAATTTTTGCTTTTAGTCAATTTTTCAGACTGAAGTGGCTAATTGTCCTTTGAGACGTGGCATTTTCAAAAACTGCATTCTCAATTAATTAGCAAAGATTTTTGAAATTTGTTATCCGCACGCTTTGAATATTATTTCAATAAGCACCAATTACAAGAATCTGACGGAGAAGCAAATTGTATAATTTAATGATGAGGAATGCAGCCACATCGAGTCAAATTAAACCAGATAAAGAGACTTCTGTCATGGTTTAATCCGATGATAATGTCTTCAACACGGAGGTAGCATTATTGCGTTGTACTGTCATTGCTATCCTTTGAATCAAGAAGTATTGAGACCTTGATTCTGCAGTATTATGCCTGACATTGCTGAAAAAATCAGACACAATTTTTATAACCATGCGTCCTTTGTTTCTACGCAGACTGATACAAGAAGGTGGTAAGAAGGATTTCTTCTGGCCTTCACCTTAAACCAGCAACTGAAATTCACATTGATGAAAAGTTCGTCAAAGTAATGGATTTTCGCCAATCAAATGTCGATGTTGTAATCAAATTCCTTGACAAAATTGATCGGACTGTCATGAAAAATATTAATGACTTAGACACTTTCTGTGATTATTTTTACTGTAATTTGCAAACTGCTTTGAATTTGTTACCTTGTGATTTTGTTAAACGCTCGACGAAAGACCCTCCTTGGATGACAAGTGTCATAACGGCTCTTATTAATAAAAGGTATAGGGCGTACCGTTCGAAGAACTGGGAGCTTTACGCACTAGACGGAAAAAGTCAAAAAAGCTATTTCTCATGCAAAGAAGAACTGGGGAAGTCAACTTCTAAACAGTGGCAAATCAGTTTGGGACATATATAAGCAAATCAAAGGTGAAAACAGCGCTTGTCATGACTGGCTTCCTAACTGTAAGCCTAACGAAGCAGTCGTCTCTATACTAGAAGAACTGAAAATTAGCATGCTATCAAACTTCCAAGCTCTCCCTTCTGATCAATGCGCACCAACTGGCCATCCTTTCAGCGTCCCCTTTCAAATTTATAGTAAGGACGTGCATGAAGTACTAAGGAAAGTCAATTCACGTAAAGCGCAGGGCTCCGACCACATTCCATCGTTCGTTTGGTCAAAACTTGCCGAATGCCTTTGCAAACCTTTGGCATGCTTGTTCAACGCCTGTCTACAAGGTGCAGACTTGCCGCAAAAATGGAAGGATGCAGATGTGATACCGCTACCGAAATCGAAACCCCCACGTTGATCAGAAATTTGCCCTATCTCTTTATTACCAATACCGGAGCGTATCTTTGAGAAAATTTTACTAAAGAATATTAAACAGGAATTCATATCTCGATACGATGAACATCAATTTGCTTATCGTCCACGCAGCTCGACAACTTGTGCGTTGATTTCGGTTGAAAATTTTGTGACTGAAAGCTTGCAAAAGTCAGATGTCATCGCTAGTCACTTTGTCTGTATCGATCTAATGAAAAGTTTTGATAAAATTCCCCACGATATCCTCCTTCAGAAGATGGTGAACGATAAGTTCAGTTCCTTTGTGATTGCTTTCGTTCAAAATTACCTCAACAATAGACGATTTAGAACACGGTGGAATGGTGAATGCAGCACGTTTGGTGAAAAGTGGGGTCCCCCAAGGGTCCTCATTAGGTCCATTGATTTTTGCCTATTTCATGTCTGATTTGAGAATGTCTGACAAGAAGAATCAGATACTAGTGAAGTATGCAGATGACCTCTTTCTCATCAACAACGTCTACAGGAATAAAGATTCTTCCAACATTGCTCAAAGCTATGACTATATAGTTCTTTGGACGCAAGAGAACAGGATGACAATCCAACAAAAAATGCCAACAATTCTTTGTCACCTTCAACAGATCACTGAACAGAGTCGAATACCAACTACCAGCCATCAGAGTTAGAGAAAACGTTAAAATTCTCGGTGTTTTGTTTGACGAGAATTTACGATGGACCGAACATTTCAACAACATGTGTAAGAGAGCTTCCACCAGACTCTATGTGCTTCGGCAGCTGAAGGACTATTTACCTAGAGAACAACTCGTCATAGTCTTCGTGAGAAGTATCTTGGAGCATGCTGCTCCCCTTTTTACCAACCTCAAACGAATTTTCCAATGGTAACACCGAGCGCATACAAAATCGTGCTCATCGAATAATTTGTGGTAATCAGTGTTCATGTTCGCCGTTCATGCCGCTCTCATATCGAAGGAAAGTGCTGGGATTCAAGCTTTTTCAGAACATTTATTCTAACTCATCTCATCCTTTGCATCATTTGACTTTACCCATAATGACTTTTTCTGATAAGTTCCGTCCGCCAAATATAACTTCCGCTTTGCGTAGCAAAAGCTTTATTATTAGTATGTCAAAATTATATAACACAGGATTTTCGTTATAATTTCTTTTTAAAGTTAATTTGAATATTGTTAAGTGGATCTGTATCTTTTGACTGTGAACCCTCGTTTGTACACCTCACGATTTTCATTATTGGGGTGTTGTGCACTACAAATATACGTCTTAACTCAATTACTTACTTACTTCCTTGTTGCTTCAACTTGACATTATTGAAATTTCAGTTTGATAAATCGGCTAAAAACATTTTTCTAGAATTTCATGAATCAGATGATGATAATGAAGTAGTTTTTGATCGTTGGAAAGTTCAATAAATAAACTTTTCTATCGATATGAAATCATTTAGATCCGATCAGTAGTTCATTGGCTGCAGGTCATTGAGGAAAGACATATGTTTATAAGCTTAACAACCACCGCTCACAGAATTCATAAATTTTGAAAAATGAGTGCGGTAGAGTCAAATATCATTCATTATCTAGCACATAAATTTGGTGGCAGAATTCAAACAGGAAATGTCTCAAATTCAATGATAAAAATAGTTTAAAGAAGTGTCCGGATAATTTTGATCGGTGTAATTGGAATAACATATCTGGTCAATATAGAAAATTGTGTGAAAATTCGATGAAACAGCCCGGGAATGGCCTGGGAATTTGAATCTTGAAATCTGGCAGCCACCCTGCTTCTAGTAGAAGATCGAAGTCTGTTAACTTAATTAAAGTTGGAAACCGAGCATGAGATTGCAGGGGAATCGATCGAGGTTTATTTGCTCAAGATTTCGCCAAAGAATTTCATCGAAATAAGCAGTTATCCCTTCAATAACAGGGAAGTGTTTTCCTTTGGAATTCTACAATTTACTTCAAATTAACTTGAGTGAGCTAGAAGCGAGAATAAAAGTAGTAATGATATGCGTTGATAATACTTTACATTCAATCCTCTTAATTAGTTCTAGTTACAGATTTTGTCAATAGCATTTCATGAGGTTTCAAGAGGTTTTTTTTCGTTTACACTTTGATTACATCGAAGTCTGAGATGAAATCTTAATGATATAGGTATTGATGCATAATACATGTATTAAAAACGGTCTCGACTCATCCATATTAGTCCACTGCATAGTAGTGTTGACTGCTAATGGAATCGCAGTTTAAAACTTCGTCATATGTGCACAGGTGTGACTTCGAGTTAAAACTTTCAAAACCGGGTAAGAGAATAACTTTCCTACTCATACGCCAATTACATATTTCCTTAAAATGTCACTGAAATTTGACTTGTTCGAATAAAATCTGTAGCTTTTCCTTTTCAATAACAAACATGAAACGTGCAAACCTATACTGTTACAGGAACTTCCTAATTCCTCGTTGCTACATTTTGTGGTCAGTCAAAAAGATCAAATCAGTCATTTGGAATGTGGAAAAGCAGCATTTTCAAAGTAAATAGTTGTCCTTTCATATCGAAGCATTTCTTACTTTCAGTGAATGTTTGATTTATTTTCTTTCAACTGCGGAGAACGTCCATCAATGCGACCAACGGAAAGAACTTCATCCATCGAATGATTCATTGTGGTATTGCTTCTTATTGACTTCTTATATTCCCCCTTGAATATTTGTAATCGTTGTGCGTCCGATTAATGTTATAGCACATTTTTTTAGTCACGACCGTTATTTTTTTGGTCACTTTTTTCTTACAATCTAGACGTCGGAGTCCTACCAGGACTCAGGGAGATCCAGTGTTAATCTAAGGATGTGGGCACTACCAAGGAGTGCTGCGTTGAGCAGTTGCGGTCTATAGTGGTCGCCTGGGACTTTCGCTAAGTACCCATCCAATTTGGGAGTAAGGTGCCCCAATCACAAGCGGGAGTACTTCTGCTTGTGTATTCCACAGGCGCTTGATTTCAAGGCGTATGTCTTGATATTTTGTTTTCTTTCTCTTTATCGGCCATGTCTCTATCATCAGGCACTGCTTGATCCACAATGTCTTCTTGTCTTCTTTGTTTAGAATCACTATATCAAGTCTTCTTGCTTGCATCCTGAGATCCATTTGAATCTCGAAGTCCCACAAGATCTTTATTGCTTCATTTTCGGTAACTGCTTGTGGTACATGCTTCCAGTATGTCTCATGTGTTTCAAATCCATACTTCTTGCAGATATTCCAGTGTAAGCATTTAGTAACTTCGTTGCGTTTTCTCAAGTGCTCAGGACCTGCATTTTTGTTGCAACCTGTTAACAAATGTGCCACTGTCTCATCTGCCGCATTGCACATCCTGCACTTTGGGTCTGAGCTCGTTTTCGTGATATAGGTCTTGTGTGCTTTCGTACTCAAGGCTTGCTCCTGGCCTACTGTTATTAGTGCTTCTGTTTAACTGCAACTGTGTGTTTTTTCTATGTTTTCTTTATCTGTACTTCTTTCAGTCACCCAATTCTTGTTACTTGATTAGTTATTCATTCCATCTGTCGCATATACAGTGTATTGCCCGTGTAGAGGTTTCTGCTTCCATTTATTATGTCCTTCTTCAATTGTATTCTTCTTCCATGTATGGGTTCGGTCTGGATTATCTGGGTGTAACCCACCCGACTTTGCTATTTCAAGCATTGGGTCATTATGGTTGCTGCACAGAAAGTCATTGAGACTTCTACTTTCATTTTCGATGTCTCGTATGTTCTTCAGACCTCTTCCTCCTAACCTTCGTGGTAGATACAGCCTATCGACATCTGCTCTTGGCTGCAACGCCCCGTACATGTGTTTAGCATCTTCCTTGTAGTTCGGTGTAGCTCATCCATTTCTTGTACATACCACTTGATTATTCCTGCCGTGTAACTTATTACTGATATGGCATATGAGCTTATAGCCTCGATCTTATTCTTTGCATATAGCTTGGTCTTCAGTACTTGTCTTAGTCGTTTCTTATATTCACTTTTTACTTTTTCTTTCGTTTCGATGTCCATATTACTTCGATGTTGCAGAATTCCGAGGTATTTGTAGCCTTGTTCGTTAACGTTTTGAATGACGGACCCATCGACTTCCAGACCTTCTGTTGAACTTACTTTTCCTCGGTGGACAATTAGTCTCGCACACTTTTCGACTCCGAAAGTTATCTTGATGTCTTCGCTGAATGTTCGCACGGTCTTGATTAATGTATTGATTCCTTCTTCGGTTTTGCTGTACAGCTTCATATCATCCATGTACAGGAGGTGATTGATCTTTTCACTACTTGCCACTGTATATTCTTTTCCCGTCCTGTGTAGGATCTGGCTTAATGGGTTTATGTTTGATCCAGGATCTGGTTAATGGGTTGGTAGAAGAGAACAGGGGATAGCGCGTCTCCTTGGAAGATTGCCCGTTTTACATCTATCTATATTGCCAAATTCTTCCTGTTCAGTAGTCAAGGTAGTCTTCCATTCTATCATTGAAGTCTGGATCAACATCCGGATTTCAGCATTGATTCCGCATAGGGTTGTGCATTCCAATATCCATGAGTGCGGAACAGAGTCGCATGCCTTTCTGTAGTCGATCCATGTCATCGCTAAGTTCGTGCATCTTCTTGTGTTATCTTTGGCGATGGTTTCATCAATTGCCAGTTGATCTTTTGTTCCCCTCCTTCCTGGTCTGGCACCTTTCTGTTCATAGCAGAGGATCTTGTGTTCTGTGACGAGTTGCAGGATTTTATTTGATATGATGGCTGACAACACCCAGGTCGTCGGTAGGCAGGTAATGGATCTATAGTTATCAGGTATAGCCGCCTTACTCGTGTCCTTGGGTATCAGCTTCGTTTTTCCGTACACCAACCATTTCGGCATATGATGGGGCTGCTTCAGTATGTCATTCATCTGATGTGCGAGTCCTGCGTGTAAGGCATTCAAGTGCTTTATCCAGAATATCTGAATCTTGTCGGGACCAGGAGCCTTCCAGGTTGTCATACGCTTGACTTTCATTTCCATGTCATCTTCTGTGATTATAATGTTACTCTGAGTTGGTATTGATTGATTATCTGTCTTCCATTCATCCAACCATTGCGGCGGTGTATTATGTTCGACTGGTGTACTCCACAATGCTTCCCAATATTCTTTTGTTTCTTCTTTATCGGGTTGCTGGTTGTGTCGTACGATATCGTTTGTCAGCTGCCTATGCACTTTCCTTTTGTCATTTTGGAACAATGAATTGATGACATATTGCTGATGACGCGCGTCGTATCACTTTAGTTTGTGACTGAGGGCTATCAATCTTTGTTACTATTATTATTATTATCTCACCCCATGTAGAAATTTTCATTTTCATTGAACGGAGAAGGAACTAATCAGAGCCCGTCAGAGACAAAGCAAAAGCCACTTTGTCTGATTGCGATTTATTTGTGAATTCACAGTAAAATTTGTTTTATAGTTGCTGCTAAAAGAGAATTTTGAACTGCTAAAACTGTTTATTACTTTGAAGCAATTGCATCATCGCCACGAGAAGACCTTTCCTTTCTCGGCATTATCTAGTCAAATGCCTTTAACTTTCATTGGTTGAGTCACCGATTGGAAGGAACGGCGTTTCTACCGCTGATTTCATATTTTTTATTATCTATCAGTTACTTCGTCGTCGAAAAGCCGCGGACACCAAAGACAACGGAAGATGACATAGTCTTCCATGAATATGACATTGTCTTTGGCGGAAACGATGCATTTACAACTCAGATACCTCGCCGTTGCGTTGTAAGTTTTCTCAGTCACTAGAGCATTGGAACATTACTAGAACATCAAATAAATCATGTTTTCATGTCGTTGAGTTAAACATGCTTTTCCAAAGAGGTTCATTCGAGTTTCATACACCAATATTTTTCGTTGTTTGACAATTTGAAGACGAATTATTTTCATAAATTTGTATATTTGGTTTCGCATCTCAGTAAGCTACAATGATCATTTAAGTCTCTACTTTTCAGCATTCTTCACGCTGTGTTTTATACTACTTCATACTTTTTGGGGAATAATCTTCTTCGCTGCGATGGACAAAAAGAGCTATGTGCAAGTTGCTCTTGTGATCGTTGTTCATACACTCGTGTCTGGACTGGTAAGTTACGCTATCGTTTTATAGTACTGTTTTGTGCATTTAGCAATCAGTTCAGCAATTCAATCGGAACATCTCTCATTGTCTGATTGAATTTTCTCATACAGTTCAGCGACTAATCTCTGAAGAAATGTAATTGTGTTTGGCTCTTGAGGCAAGGATTTATGCTGCAACTATAGAATATTAATCATTGTTTGTGGGTTCTAATTTCGCAGTGATCATAAATGAACTTCCGTCATCATTCTTAGAGACTTAAAATTAAGTTTACAATATTAGCAATGTATTCATTTAGATTTAAATTCTATTGGTCTCCGTAGCACAGTGGTTAAGTGCCTGGCCTAGCGCTAAGCAAGTTAAGTGTTCGGTCCGGAGGTCGAGCCCCATAAGTGTCATTGGAAGTCGTCAGGAAAGACATCCAGGCAAAAAGGTCACAACGTTCCATACTAAATGTCTGATTATGTCAGCACCGTCCAAGCCCCCAATTCTGAGGGAGTAGTGACGTTAAACCATCATTGTAGCACTAGTCGTGCCTACGAAAATTATGATTAAACGTTACTCTCAATCTGAGTAAGCGGATTGGTTAACTGTGCTTGGATCTTATGCTTTGAAAGACAAATGGGTGTTGTAGAAAGGGGAAAAGGTTAGAAATTATTAAAAAGGGAATTTACGTATGGTTATAGAACTTGATGAACATATGGAATTCCGTTGCCATACAACACCAATTGTTTTCTTACTTTTTAATGGAATTGTTCTAACAATATTTGGTGATGACATGTTATATTAGCCCCAAGACGATATAACATTCACATGTGCGCATTTTCAGATGAAACAACATGTTATGAGACACATACTATATATCTGTAAAAGTGACGTTTACTATTTGAAATTCCGTTACCGATTAGCTTTATGTTCACAGATAAAAGAAAAAATGAATTGCTAACAGTTTCTATTGTGTCATTGAAGAGCCTACCGAACATGTCAATAGGTAAATAGATCTTCATCGGTTGAGTAGCAGTAATGTTGACAGTTAACATGGAATTCTGTTAACGCTTGACCAGCCCCCATTATTGATTTGTGAATGTAGAGATGCACAGAATAAACTAAGTGTATTTTAGGCTTATAAACTGCGCATATTCTGATGCAACTTCAAAAGAATTTTTCGCTTATATTCTTCAACTGCTTCATGCGAAATCCACAAGTGTTTCTTATGAAGTAGTCTATTTCATACTGAAGTTTGACAGTGAATTTGTAGAGCTTGAAATTCCTTCGCTTTATTGCAGACGCTAATCAATCCGTTGGAAAATTCAGTCTATCCTCAAATAATTCTTGGAGTTGCATATCTGGCATTGGCTTGCTGCATGACATGGGCCTTTCTGATCGCCGGAGGAAATCCACGTGGGTTTCTTTGCTGCAAGAACACCGAACGACGCAACTGAAGTTGAACAATCATTTTTATTTGAAATCATATGATCTTGATGTTAATTAAATTTTGAAACAAATTCTGTAAATTTACAAAATGCATGTATGTAATGTAAAATATGTTTCCAATTGTAAATACATCAGTGCTCAAATAATTTTTTTCTTAATCTGATGAATTTGCATAAGTGATGGGATTGAAAAGAAATCCTGTATTAATAAAGGAACAGCTCAAATTCTGTCGAAAGAGCTCAAGCGTGAGCTGTATCATTACCTATTAACAAATAGGTGTATACACCTATCTATACATGTAATCACATTACCTATTTGGGTTGCTTGTCAACATGACACCAAATAAAATTCTATTGTGTTCGATATTCCCTAACATAGCGGTAATCATGTGCTGTATTGATAATGAAATTTATCGTAACAGCAAAAATTGCAATTTGTATGGCTTGTACTGACAGGAAATGATAGAATGCGGGAATTACAAATGAAATTTAGAATGCATTACAAATTAAATCATTCAAATTTATTACAAACTTATATTATTATTCTTTGCATAGCATTTTACAAAAAGTTGTTAATTTTGTGCTGCATGCATGAGTGCAATTCAGTGTTTTGATTTTCTTTTCACTAGATAAGGAAGGCATGCGAATTACGTAAACCTCAATTATATATACATATATGGGCAATTCCACGCGAGTGTCAACATTTGGAAATTTTCTGAAGGACCTAAGAGCTTATTTTTGATTGCACAAACATTATCCTTGACACGTTTTCCAGAAAAACATTCAATTTACCTCGGAAATTTGATTTCCATTAGGCCTACAAAAAATTTAAATAAATACTGTGATAGAGAATTTTGAAAATCGTAGCGCCATGCGGTCACTCTGTTCAATGGAAGTCCTCAGCATCCGAACACTCACGGTATTGGCACTTTAGGCAATGTAGAATTCGATGGGTTAATTCATGGCATTCTCGTGCCGAATCGATTCAGGATTTGCCTATTATTTAAACTTTCGCAACATCCTTTAATTCTTTGATTTGGCTAAAATCTCTAATCATTCAATTGTACATTCATGTACACACGAATACGGTGACTTGATGAGCAGGCACATATTGTGTTGTCTTCTAGCGATGTTAGTGTAACGTCCATGGTTCCCGCGCTTTTTAAAATTAGGTCACACTTGGAATTTTCAACGTTTTTGAGAAAATTCCTAACAAATGCTGTGGCCAAATAAGCCTACTGCTCGAAATTGCAGCATAGGAGATACATGGAGTGACCAATTTCACGAAAAAATGTAGCTATTCTTATCTAGAAAGCTACCACCCAGCATACTGAAAAATTGTGTATATATCTCGGTGGAAGACTTCGTTCAATAGCATTAAAAATGGATGGGTACTATTTTTATTAATGCATGAGTGCTTGAACCTGCCTATCGTTAGGCCTAGTGTGAATTTTTTATTCTTCTGTTCACTTGCGGGCATCGGCTGGAGCCTAAAATTCTTAATATACTATTTGATGTCTGCTGCAAAGGATGTTAACATTGAATGCAACCGCAATTATCATTCTTTTAGAATTGCAAATTGAAAAGGAAATTTTAGGAGATGAACGTTTAAGAGCAAACGTTATATAAATTAGTTATGATATCTTAATTATCATGCAGTTCTGCCCAGTTTTCTCCTTTTATTCAATCAGTTCGGATGGCACAAAATACGCTACCAGTGGACCTACATCAACAACTCCATATAATACATTTGCAGAAGACTCCAGCGCCAGAGGATGGTCCCTGTGGTCGTTGCTTAGCATACATATATTATCATTTGCGAAATTTCAAACACAGCGAAAATCGAGTATTTAAAACGAATTCAGGACGTATTTACGTTGCGATTATCGTGTTGGATTAAATGAAGCTGTCGATCGACTTTCCCGGACAGAAACTGGGAATAACTATGCGATTCTCCAAGTCTAAAGGACCAATCTCGTTGGACATCTGCAGGTCAGGAAGTGTCGACCAATTGCATAAAGTCGCTGCTTGCGATGATTCCTGGTTTGTAGATCGTGTCACAAGCCGAAATGACAACAACTTTGTTTATGAAAATACAAGCTGAAGGGAAAATCCAATGGGACCAAATCAAATGAGGACATGGATCAATTTGATGTGCGGATCCGCCGTTGTATTGACTCCAGTCATCGGGGAGAAGTCGAATCATGTGTGCCTTTGATTCGAATGATTTTGACCATTAAAAACGTGTTTGGCAACATTTAGGATCGGTTAGACTTGAAATTTGTGTGGTTCGGCAAACGTACATGTATCATTCACACGCGTAACGACGTAGCATTTTGCATGTAACATCGCAACATTAAATAACTTCAATTTACGATTAAGCAGTTGTAGGATAAGATCTCCCTCATACCATGCAGTCATTAAAGAGGAGCGCGTCTAGAACATGTCCACAAAAGACAGAATGAAAATATCGCCTCAATTCGCAGAAAAATAGATAAGTGCAACACAACAAAAAGCCGAGGTTGCATTCGCGTAACGTCGTAACTTTGTCATAAAATGTTTTGTAAGCTTATAAATCGATGTCAATAAAAAATGTTCTACACCTTTTTGTGCTTATCCGACAATGCATTCTTCATTTTGACCGTAAACTTGATTGGAATCCATTTAGAGATAATGTGAAATGGCCTTACGTCTGATGAAACGTCTTCCCTTTCTCACTCAACCTGCGGCCTCAAAGCGGTGAAAGGGTGAAAACGGAGTCGCAATAAGGCTTTGTTGTCTGAAGCTCATGCTTCTTTGGGTTCTACCTTGTCGGAAAGGTTTATTGTCGGCGGTTTGTGACCGTGCTCCGGCTAACTAGCAGGCTCTGGAATATTATTTTTATTTTACTGGTCATTGAATTTATTTATGTTTGATTAATTTTTCACTCTTTTTCTCCACGTTTGTTTATTTTAAATGTGTGGTAGGCTTCGGCCGTCCCAATTAACACCACTCCCTGGTTTGCGAGATATGAACAGTCATCAGATGTTTCATGTTGTTGAATCAGGTTTTTGGGCATGGCACTTATTTGGCTCATTTGTGATCGAACTTCCTTCCACTGCTCTCTTTTGCACTTCCCCATTTGTTGCAGGTTAAGGTGTGACAGATCCAACGTATTCACGGCATACGGGCGTCAGGTAGTTCGAGGGTCCCGAACCCACTGGTAATGCTTTGGGAGGCAGGCCCGGTCAACTGCTCGAAAAAAGGCGGTACAGTTCCACTGCCACGGACATGCGTGGGTAGCTTTACTGAGGGGTTTAGCCCGTGTAGCTGTATCCGGTTCCTCTGTGGCCTACCTGACTTGTACCCATTGTTACGGCAAAAGGGTTCTCATTTGGGTTTCTTCAAGCTTTTGCGACATGAACTGTGCCTATAAGTGTCTTTTTTTGCGTATTATTTATTGCAGCTTTGTTGCTATTATTTACGTTTTTCTGATGCCTTCCAAAGTTTCTTGTATCACTTTGTTGTACAGTATAATTTTCGTTTATTTGATTGATATTCTATGCGAAATTATGAAAATGAGAAAGACACACAAGAAACGTAGTCAAGCCGTCAAGCTCAAAACCCCTCTCAGGATCAGCTTCAGCAACGTAAGAGGACTGAGGTCCAATTACGACGACATCAACATCTTCCTGCAAGGTAAGTCACCAGATCTTCTGGCCCTGTCGGAAACCAGGTTAGATCCCAGTGTGTCATCAAGCGACGTTACTCCTGATGGATACATATTTCACCGGATGGATAAAGCACCTTGTCATGGTCTTGGAGTCTATGCCAAGACAAGCCTTCCCTTGAGAAGGCTTTGTAGCTCAGAGGATCCAAGGCATGAGTATCTTGCCTTCATTGCGCCGCTGCAGAAGACCACTCTTCTTCTATTTTTCCTATACCGCTCTCCATCAACTAATGCGGATATTTTCAATGTTCTTTCTGACAAGATCGATTCTCTTCTACAAGAGTATCCCAGCGCTGAAGTTGCCGTTTTTGGTGACTTCAACGTGCACAATGTTGACTGGCTTGTGCACTCACGCACCACCGATCTCTCCAGTCAGGCAGCCCAGGATTTCGCTGTCTCTCACAACCTTAGTCAAATTGTCACTTGTCCTACCAGAGTGCCTGACCGAGCTGGGGATACTGGATATCTCCTTGACCTGTTTCTCACCTCAAATCCAACTTATTTTTCACACAAGGTTACTTCTCCCCTCGGCACGTCTGATCACTGTGTTATCACAGTTTCTGGCAAACAAGTTTGCTCCACACCGTCTGCACCCTTCCATAGAACAGTTTATCAATTCTCCAAAGCAGACTGGTGTGGCTTCCGCACCTTTCTTAGTCAAGTTCAAGCTGAGAATTTGATTCTGAGCGAGAACGTCCACAAGTCGGCGCAAGAACTGACAGAGTGGCTTCAGATAGGGATGTTGGCCTACATCCCTCACCGTACTTTCCAAATGAAGCCTCACTCACAACCTTGGTTTACACCAGAATGTGCAGCTGCAAGTTGCCAGCGTGACCACTTTTTCCATAAGTATAAGCGTGACAGTAGCACTGGCAATCTTGAATTGTACAAAACCGCACGTAGACATTGCAAGGAAACCATACATCAGGCCAAAAGCCGTTACGCTTTGTATGTACGGAAATCCATTGCTACCCAAAAGCTTGGCTCCAAGGACTTCTGGAGGATTTACAACAGTGTCACCAATAGGAACAAATCCTCCATCCCAGCACTCCGTCATGCCGAAGTCAGTACTTCTATGGCGACAACCTCAGCAGACAAAGCCGAGCTTCTTTGCAAAGAGTTTGCGAAGAATTCGTCATTAGACGATGGAGGTAGAATTCCACCTCCAATTCCCATGCGCACTGATGAGACAGTTAGTCCTCCTTCAGTCACAGTCCGAAACGTCAAAAAGATCATCGCCGGTCTCGATAGCTCTAAGTCTAGTGGACCAGACGGCATCCCGGTTTCGGTCTTCAAGCATCTCTCACCTGAGCTTTCTCCACTTTTATCTAAACTGTTCAGTAGATGTGTATCCACCGGTGAGTTTCCCTCTTGTTGGAAAGTAGCTTCCGTGGTTCCAGTTCCAAAGAAAGGTTCTGACTCATCTCTTCCATCTAGTTACCGTCCTATCAGCCTGCTTCCAATTGCTGGCAAGATTTTTGAAGCAGTGATTAACCAACACATTGTTAACTTCCTTGAAACTCAGAACCTTCTATCAGAAGAACAGTATGGCTTCAGGCACTCTCGATCAACTGCAGATCTTCTTTCATATGTCACTGAACATGTGAGTCGTGTCCTTGACAGACAAGGTGAGACGAGATCAGTTGCCTTGGATATTTCCAAGGCATTCGATAAAGTCTGGCATCAGGGACTCCTTATGAAGCTAAAGTCCTATGGAGTTGCTGATCAACTCCACAAACTTCTTGCTTCTTTCCTTAGTGACAGGCAGATATCTGTCGTCTTAGATGGCCAAAAGTCTTCCACCAAGTTTGTCAATGCAGGAGTTCCTCAAGGGTCAATTTTGGGACCCACTCTTTTTCTGCTGTACATCAACGACCTCCCAGACTGCCTAGTGAGTAAATTGGTGATGTATGCAGATGACACAACACTCTTCAATTCCAATGAGCGACTCGCTAAAAACACTCAGCAACGTCAGCAGTTATGCGACGTTCTTAATGAAGACTTACGCAGGGTCTCAGAATGGGGCGCCAATTGGCTTGTTTCCTTCAATCCTTCAAAAACTCAGAGTATTCTGCACTCACGACTTAAAGGAGATGATGATCATAGCATTAAGATGTCAGATAATAGGATCAGAGAACAAGATTCCATCTCCTTCCTTGGATTGGCGGTTACGAAAGACTTGTCATGGAAACCGTACATCCAATCCATTAGCAAGCAGGCAGCTCAACGCATTGGTAGTCTCTATCGTGCCAGCAGCTATCTTCCACCACAGACTGTCTGCTATCTTTACAAGTCCACTATTCGTCCTCTGATGGAGTATTGTTGTCATCTGTGGGCAGGCGCCCCACAAACGCATCTTAACCTCCTTGAACGGGTTGAGAAACGTGTCAAGAATCTCATGGGTGAAAAACTTGCTAGCAAGTTGCAGCCGCTCTCCGTCAGACGGGATGTTGCTTCACTCAGTCTCTTCTACAGGTACTATTTCGGTAGAAGCAGCTCTGCAGTAAATGAGTGCGTACCCAAACCTAAGATCTTCTCCAGAAGCACACGCAGAGCTAATGCACTCACATGCTATAATGTGAGCTTAGAACGCGCACGTACTGTGAGTCGCTCGAAAAGCTTTTTTGTTCGCACGGCACAGCTTTGGAATCAGCTTCCCCAGACCACTTTCCCTGACCAATACAATCTTGATACTTTCAAGAGGCGTGCGAATAGGTTTCTGATGGGGGCAGCTTAATCAGATTATAAGATCTGTTTTTTTTTCTTTTATTTATTTACAGTAATACAATTTATTAGTTTTTCATTGAGTAACCCCTAGCTTCGTTTATGGCTCATAGCTGTGCTAGGGGTGAAAATTCAGTAAAAAAAAAAAAAAAAACTTAGTTCCAATTTTATGAAATGTGTGCGAAATAACGTCGCAACACGTGGAATCGTCCATCAGTGACATGCGGTGAAAAAGTACAGGTAAGCAATATTTTTGGGTCAACCTAATCAAGCTACAAGAAGCGTGTAAATTTAACACTGCCACTTTTCTCATCATCAACTTTGATGTCAAATCATTTTAAACGGCATCATCTTTCGTTTGATATTTTCGAGTTTGTACATTTGTGTACTAAGGTGCCCATAAAACATTGTATCTTTGAGTGAATAGATGTTATTTCTATAAAAAAAGAATAATGTCCATGACTTTCATCCTTTTCTCTCTTGAAGTACTGTGTATGAATGTTGCTAAGCATAAAAGTAAACGGCTTTAATTCATTCTAGGCTTTAACATCACATTTACGAGATGTTCAACGTACGTTTGCTATGTACGACATACTCATATATAACACTATGATGATCGCAGATAAACCAATTTATTCAGTCGAAAAAGTGTTCCGACCGATTTGAAAGAATCTTGTTCTCTGAAATGCCAGAAGATCCTAAGACGTATGAACAAGCGACATACGCAAAAAAGACAAAATAGTAATAATTTTGTAAGTCTTTAATGAATCAATAACTGTCAGTAGTCATAGAGATTGCACTTAAACATGGCATGCATTCATAGTTAGTTTAGTCCGTCAATTCGACGTAATTGCCCGGGAAAAGACCAGTGAGGCCGTTCATAACGCCTTCCCACCAACCATCATCGTTCTTCTTTACTACATATATGACTTGGCTCTCCCCAAAGGTCAATTCATCATCCTTGTCCTGAACATACTCGTATAGTGTCACCACTGAAAATGAAAAGATAAGGTTGATGGTCAGCTGAAATAATAAATTTTTTGATATAGATTATAAGCAAATAACCACTATTTCTGGAATAAAGCAGAGAGACCACGTGTTTTTGCAACTGAATAGCAGAGCAGCTGAGAGAGATAATTAAAAACTGATTATGCTAAATGAATAGTAAATCATTGCATATTTCTATTTACCGGTACGTTTATTGCCATTTCTCACGAATTAAAAACAAGTGTTGATTTCTAAGTATTAAAATATTTACTCATATTTTAATTGAAACTTGAATTTACTTACATTCATAAGTAATCCTAACTAAATTAAGTTCAGTGAGATGACTACATGCATTCTCCTGTATGTATTTTTCAGCATTTCCTTTAGGATATTTCTGGACGAAAAATAAATTTCTAGTTACCGATAGATGTAAGACGGACTGGAAATACTCGGCGAAAAACTCTCAAAGACGCTATCTAACCGGTAGTGTCATCATGCTGGAACAATATTTTTATGCTGGGAGCTTAACTCAGTTCATTTCAATCAATCGCACAAAATATGGTGAAGAGAGCGCTTATTACTGAAGTTAGATGGACAACTTGTTGACCTTAGTAACAGCAATAATCGCCAGTCTCTAGGTCAACCTTTTCTATACTCTTATGGCCCAGGACTGCGGATTTTTTAGACTCCGCATTGTACCAGGATTAACTAGGTGCAACTATTGACCAGTTATGTAACCTCTAATCGAGGTCGCGCTCGAATTAAGCTACATAATATTGATTGACTTTGCTACTGGGCACTTACAAGAAAGGAAAACAAAAATCTTTGTGTTCATCATATTTGTATCACACTGTGTCAAAACACAGAAAATCTCAATATAATCTATGATAGCTTTGAAGAGCTAATTACTATTCATAATGATATGACCAGAATGTGCTTCATACCACTGCAGACAAAATATGATGATTTTTAACACTTAAAACATCATTCAATACAGTCACAAAATTCAATAAAGCTATCTAATAACACGAGGTCTTTCGTCCAATCTCGACAGGTGCTTCCTTTGGACGCAGGAATCTTGAGTGCACATTTAGGTATATACATTTAACAGACGGAAAACACCAGCGTGTCTTGGTGGATTTGAACCACCGAAATCTGGCTTCCAAGGACAACACTCTATCAGCTGAGCTATCGACGAGCGACAGCATGACATGAGCATACAGGAAGAATGTGCGTAATCCAATCAGATGTCCTAATCCCTGAAGACAACATAGAGCATTAACTGTCAAGCCAAACTACTAATACCAAGATATCAGTAATTCAAAGCCAACATTATACCTTGATGCATACTTTGAATACAATCATATACACAGAATTTGAATGATTGTAACATATACTATGGAAACATAGAAATATGTTTATAGTCCCAACGAGAGAACGAGTTTCTGCATCGAATGAGACCAAGGATGAAACTTTCACAGAATGTTCTACCGAGTTCCTCTGATCAAATGGCAAGATTAAAGAAAAAGACATGTTCATTGAAGCTTGTTTTTGTCACTGAACCAGTTCTCTTTCACCTCATCGGGGCATAGTGCTTCGAATGACATTTAAGAGATTGTTTTAACCTCAAAATTTCATATGAGGTTGTGGCCTATTGCGAATGCAAGGTTCTCTTAAAATAATTTGCGAAAAAGGGCTTACGATCTCATATCGTCCAGCACAACGCTGTAAATCTGACTTCTCTAAAAGGAAACATCGTCTGTAGCGTGTCTTAACCGTTTTTAAACCGATGAAACACCGATATCAATTCAGTAGAAATCTAGTGCATTCTACTGAAGTGTTAGTGGGAATGTATAGGCCAATTCTGATATCGCAAGCAGAAATGATTAGTTCCTTGCATTTCATTTGTAAAGTAGTGAGTGCCATGTTCCTCTACAAATTCTGTTTACTGATCCAGCTACTTGGATAGACGGTGCTGACAACTGAAAGTTGAAAATTCGCATTCATTCACTTCCATTTCTGAGAAATAACAATGAATAAAATAAGAAGTCCATTGAAATGCTGTTTATTCGACATAATCAGTTTCTGCTCATCTCTCTCTCTCTCAGTTGTTCAGCTATTTAACCGTGAAAAACATGCGGTTTCTATGCTCCATCCTGCATTAATGAAAATATATAATTTCTTGAAGAAACCTAAATTTCTGTCACACTTATTCTATTACCTTTCTCAAGATAGTACTCTGGTGCCCATGCCGGATCAAGGCTGGTCTTCGCACGATAATTGCCACTGAGATCAGGCTCACTTGGCGGTTCAGGTACAACTGGCTGTTGAGAATGCATAGATGGCGGAGGTGGGAGCTCACCCGCATCAACGGTTGTCATGCCGTGACTGACCGGGACATGTGTGGCGGCGTGAGGTGTGGAACTCGGGGGGAAGTTGAACGCCTCTGGTGGTGGGGGAGGCGGTGGTGGAGAGTCTGAAAATCAATTACAAAAACGTTCATCTTAGCAGCAGGTCCAGTAACAAAATCATAGATGTTGCACATAATGATGATCAACAATTGAGCATCTTCCTAAAATCAAATAGCGATAGAAAATACATAAAATTATCAGCAAAATAAGTGAATAGGGATTGTTCTATTTTGACATCTGAATTTACATTTTCGCTTACAAGAAGAAATTAATCAACAAATGGCTTTGATCTAATCAACTTCAATTTCTACCTCACGAGAGTATTCACCGAGTTGAGTGTGGGTGAGTAGATTTTGTCAAAAGACTATTAGTGATTTATGTAAAAACCTCTAATGATTTATACTTAGTTCCAGACTAGTATAAAGGTGAACCATATTATTCTATAATATGTTTGCAAACTTGGTTTGATTTGCAATTTAGAAACAAATTCTGTCAATTTTTAGCTACCGATGTGGTGGTACATGATCAAAAATCACAGGAAAGTCGAATCAAGAAGCATATCACTAGCCACATGTAGATAATTTTGTTTTAAATGAAATAAAATACGAATGGAATGATATTTTGGATATGGTAAGCTTATGTTACAGACAAACCAAATATGAAATATTTTTGATTTCTATCGAGCGTTTTGGCCAAAAAATACAAAAATGTGTTTTTATACTACTTACAAGCTTTAGTAAGTACTTTGACCAAGAAAAGTAAATACGAATAGATTTTCCTCAGTCATCTAATGTTTTTGGTACTTCTAAGACACCGTACAAAAATAATTGACAATATTCATCGAGTAGTTTAGGTTTGAGATCGATTTTAAATTTCAAAATGCTTGTAAGTAGTTTTATTACAATGTAAGTTGGTTTCATTGGTAGTAAACGGCGTGAATGACTAATGTCATTGATTAGACTAGATTCTATCGGCAGGAGTTTGAGATATTGTACATAATATGAAAATTTTTCATTTTTCTAAAAAATCAGGCTCTATAGTCTATTTTTAGAAAAAAGTTATGTCAACTAAATACGAATAAATCAATATCGAAATTCCGAAGTCTTAAATGTATAATGAAGATAATTGGAAAATTTTAGCCAAATCTATCGTGTACATTTGTCATAATTAATGCTCGAATTCCCCATAAAATTGCTATATCAACAATCAACGATTTTGACTCTATCTAATTATTGTCTAATCAGTTTATGCTGTGTATTATACATGTACACTGTATGCTCTTTAGAACTATTGACATACGTGGTTATAGTTCGGATCAATTTTTCAAAATATTACTACAACATACCCCATTTTCATTCTGGCAAAGACATCATTTCTTTCTGCAATCAATCACATTTATCAATCAATGCTGTCTGCGGCCTTTTCCGCAACACAAGTAATAAGCATCAAGCAAAAGGAGTTAACAACAAACAGAGAATCAACGTTACACATTCTATTTGCTATTTGGCTATTTACTTGTTGCTTGTTGCATGCTTGTTATATTGTGGAACAAGCCACTGGCATATACATGTACACTGTGCAATCAAGGTGCGTCACCTGATTCGTCGCTTCATGGCGACCGAGCTAACAATTAGAGAGTGCATGTATCGTTGCCTTGCATCGCTTCTATTGTTTACACGGTCACCACTTAAGGGACAGCGTTCGTCTTCTCATGAAATCACAAACCAATGTCGTATAAGTCGCTAAGCTTATTGCCGCACAAGCGTAAACAATAGCAGTTGATTGATCTGAACGGTTCTCAGTCTAGCCTCGCGGATGGGCACTGATTTATTTATTGCGAACTTCTTAGTCATCGTTGATAGCAAAGTAGTAATTCATTTTCAATCGCGATCATGGCCTGTGCAGCTGGTTCGTCTTTGCACGAAGAGGAAAGACAAAGGATATGCAGGAGGTGTGGAGAAATTTGGCCTCGTTGAAAAATGACATCGATATCGGAATCGACGCGAAAGGGCTATCTAAATTTTTGGAAAGTGAACTTAAATGACGACAATGATTATTTTTCCCCCAAGTTTTGTGCGGGACTTGCTATGCTGACCTCAGACACTTGATGAATGGGCAGCAAGAAATGGTTGGCGATCAAGCTAAATCTGTGAAGCAATTTCCTTTTGATGGGATTTCTAAAACTGTTACTCGATCGACGATCACATGCACCGATCAATATCCCTGCTCAATATGTGAAATGTTTATTGATTATCAAAATCGTTCAGTCGGTCAAACGTATTTTTGGAAAACCCCGCAGAGGTCGGAAGCGCTCTTCAGAGACAATTTCTCCGATTAAGCGCTCATGCTCTAGATGCAGCAAGGCGTTGTCAAATTCCGAACTTGAATCACCTCAAAGACACCGATGTATTCCCATTTCTCACATTGTCGGCGCCGTGTGTGATCGAGTAACAACTTTAGAAATCCCATCAAAAGGAAATTGCTTCACAGATTTAGCTTGATCGCCAACCATTTCTTGCTGCCCATTCATCAAGTGTCTGAGGTCAGCATAGCAAGTCCCGCACAAAACTTGGGGGGAAAATAATCATTGTCGTCATTTAAGTTCACTTTCCAAAAATTTAGATAGCCCTTTCGCGTCGATTCCGATATCGATGTCATTTTTCAACGAGGCCAAATTTCTCCAAACCTCCTGCAAATCCTTTGTCTTTCCTCTTCGTGCAAAGACGAACCAGCTGCACAGGCCATGATCGCGATGAGGCCGCAGACAGCATTGATTGATAAATGTGATTGATTGCAGAAAGAAATGATGTCTTTGCCAGAATGAAAATGGGGTATGTTGTAGTAATATTTTGAAAAATTGATCCGAACTATAACCACGTATGTCAATAGTTCTAAAGAGCATACAGTGTACATGTATAATACACAGCATAAACTGATTAGACAATAATTAGATAGAGTCAAAATCGTTGATTGTTGATATAGCAATTTTATGGGGAATTCGAGCATTAATTATGACAAATGTACACGATAGATTTGGCTAAAATTTTCCAATTATCTTCATTATACATTTAAGACTTCGGAATTTCGATATTGATTTATTCGTATTTAGTTGACATAACTTTTTTCTAAAAATAGACTATAGAGCCTGATTTTTTAGAAAAATGAAAAATTTTCATATTATGTACAATATCTCAAACTCCTGCCGATAGAATCTAGTCTAATCAATGACATTAGTCATTCACGCCGTTTACTACCAATGAAACCAACTTACATTGTAATAAAACTACTTACAAGCATTTTGAAATTTAAAATCGATCTCAAACCTAAACTACTCGATGAATATTGTCAATTATTTTTGTACGGTGTCTTAGAAGTACCAAAAACATTAGATGACTGAGGAAAATCTATTCGTATTTACTTTTCTTGGTCAAAGTACTTACTAAAGCTTGTAAGTAGTATAAAAACACATTTTTGTATTTTTTGGCCAAAACGCTCGATAGAAATCAAAAATATTTCATATTTGGTTTGTCTGTAACATAAGCTTACCAAATCCAAAATATCATTCCATTCGTATATTATTTCATTTAAAACAAAATTATCTACATGTTTAGCGCTTTTGTTGTTGATTTGAAAGTTTGACTTCGAATACCACTAATTGGTAGAATGTAATATTATGTGAATGATAATGAGTAATGCATATCAGAAATGACAACATAGCTTCCATTAGTATAGTGATGGCAAAACGTCAATACCAGTTGCCTCTATCATGTCCATGCCTCTATACACGTCTTACACAAGCCATGTTCAGCAAATTTCAAGCGGTTTTACCTTGAAGATGCAGCCAAATGAAATGGAAAATGTATGCAGAGTAGCAACTGTACGCATGTGCTTTAATATTTTCAGTCGTTCAGTGTAAGGAACGTCAACATGAGATTGTTAGTGTGAATGTACATGATCGGATAAACAACGCGGTTGTCCATGTTTAGACCGAAGATCAGACGACAACAACGGAGAAGAAAGGTTCGACTTCATTGCGCTTATCTGTTAGATATCTAATGGAGCACTGAAATTGATCAGTCACATCTGGATCTTGACTTCAACTTGAGTTGCTTGTATTTTATGTTCCGAAGTGGAAGCGGCATGGGTATCCGGTCTGCAGTCAATATCTTCATGCACTTTCAAGCCGCTTTCGACCGCTTTACATGAAAAAATGATAAAAGCATGAATGTCCAAAGAATCAGCCTATGCCCATCAAGCGAGTTTCATTTATATGGTTTATTCATCATTTCTAAGTTGAAAAATCAACGATCTACGAAAATTTCACATGTTACTGAATTTGATCGGCATCTGAGGGTCTATGACAATGAAGGCAATCATAAACAATTCCTACCTGGCTTGGTAGGTCCGAGTCCTGCCAGCCGAACATCTTTTGCATGGCAAATTTGATCTGTCGCTTAATCCGTATCATTAATTGTTCATTGCACTTACGATATGGCTCGATATGCTTTGGTGGACATGGATAGCCAGCTACTGGTCCTACTATCGGCAGTCGCAATTGTGACGAAATATTTATTCACTGATTGCTATGATGGTCAGATTGTCTTGATCCTATCAACTGACACGATTGCATGTAACCGCTTCTTAGCTCAGTTGGTAGAGCGACAGGTCTACATCTTTGCACAGCCATTTATCGTTTATTTCATTATGCTCTTATTGTTAATATACTGCAATTATTCTAAATATTCTAAATCTAGACATTATTATTACTATGCTGATAAAAGTAGAGAAGTATGAAATAATATAATCTGTATTTTTATTTGATTATCACTCAATGTAGCTGATAAGCCAAATAATTAATTAATTCAGGCAAATTAACTTAGCGCATTCAGTAAGAAACAATTTATCGACATAATGCCCATGTTCAATTTTGTTGCCATAGACCATAGAGTAGAGAAGGATTACAACAACTCTGTTACATGATTTGAAAACAAAGCAGTTGCGTGTCGGCAATGAATTGTCAAAACCAAGGTGCTACGACACAAGATATGCTTATTAATCAAATCCAAATTTTCGGCCGATTGACCATCAACCATCATCAGGGTGACAATGTCAGCCAGTGTCGTAATATCTTTGATTTTGATCATTTCACTTGGTCTTTTCAGATAAAAATAACCTTTCTATCTATTGCTAAATTTTGCTGCTGTTAAATTTTCGTGGAAATAATTCGAAACTGTATTAACAGAAGAGTAAGTGAATGAGGCATAATGACTACTGAATAGTGCAGAACAAAGACTTTTCACACGAGCTTGCAGTCATTATATGGCACATCCATTTGACGCGGTTCGAAAAATTCAACTAAAACACAAGAAAATATTTTTACGACATGTTTCATAAACAATTTAAACATGCTGAACACGAATATCACACAAAAAAGCACACGAAACTTTATGTTTTGTCGTATTGAGGAAAACGTGTTTTTGCTTGACGATCATAGCGAAGTCTACGTCGACAATAGCGAAAATGGCGCGGCTTGACTAATATTGCTGAACTACTTAGCTAACTAAGTATGCTGAAGACGAGCATCAGAATAAAAAGCACAAGGAACTTTTATTTCATTGCCGTGTTGAAGAAAATTTTGTTTTTGCTTGTCGATCATAACGAAAATGAGGATTCTAACTAATGCGTATATATCATTACCAGATTGAACGTTGATCAAAACCGATTTATAAATCTATCTTTAAAATTGCTGAAAAGATTACGTATCAGCTTGTAGTTGAAAATATTGCAAGAAATTAATCTAAAGACACGACGAGAGATTGAAGGATAGGCATTGTCAGTGATTGGTGAATGGACCGTATTTGGCCAAGTAAAGCAAAGCAGTTCGGGCGAAGCACAAAAGACAGTATAATGCATTAACCACCAATAATGTTGCAATACTACAGGGTGATTATAAAAAACAATATACACTAAGCAAAAACAATTTTACTTTAACAAGAAGTTTAACAAGACCGGCGCTATGGCCTTGTGGTAGAGTGTTCGCTCTGCGTCCGGGAGATCCTGGTTCAAACATTGGTCGGATCAAACCTAAGACTTTTAAAATAGGTACACTCTGCATTCTAGCTAAACACTCAGCACAAAAAGAATGAGAGTGGGATAAGCAACAACTCGGCCACATGGAAGAAAGTGGTGTGTTGTCGCATTGTTACTTATGACAATGCGGCTATTGTGTTACCGAGTCCCGAACTGTCAGTGACCGGCTCGGCTTGACTATCGTTCATGTGCGACTTAATGTGCATGCATGACATTATACTTTCATAAAACGCGCTGTGCCTGTTTCAATAATACGACACGTATGTTCGGACTGGCTGTTTTCAATTCAAACTAACCCTTGGGAATAAATACTCAACATATTATTTGGCGACGAGGATTATGGGCAAGACTGCAGCATCAAGGCGACTACCAGCGATAGCTCCGGATAAATTCTGGTCTCATGCAGGAGAAGAAGCACCATTACCTTGGCCACAGTGGGAAGAAAGTTTTCGAAATTACATTACTCTTCTCAATGAAGGTGTACCAGTTGCCGATCGGACGTCGTATGCAACGAATAACGTCATTCTACAGCAACTCCTTGGTAATGCCGGTCTCAAAGCATTCTCTGCTCACTCAGACTATTCAAAGAAAGACACGCTTACAACTGATCAATACATAGCTGCTGCCAAATCTGTATTTCACAAATCAGTCAGTCAAGTCAGGGCGCATGTCGAATTCTCCAAGAGAATGCAAGGCTCAACAGAATCAGTATCCGAATATATATGATCGCTTCGAACGCTCATCGCTGAATGTATATTCCCTGTCAAGGCCACGGATCCAACTAGCGTTCCTTTAGGCGACCTCAAAGAATTTCTGCTTGCGATTCAACTGGCAAGGGGAATCTACAATAAAGAAACTCAACAAAGAATTCTACAGGAGAGTACGATTGACCTTCAAAAATACAAAGACATTGCTCAGGCTGAGGAAACATCAAGGAAAGACACTTCTTGTTTGAATTCAAATGCTAGTAAAATAGCAAAGACAGAGGCAAAGCCACGATTTCAAAGGAATGTACAAGAATCGAATTCAATGTGGAAGAAATGTGTCGGATGTGGCATCAATGGACATTCGCATGGAGATATCAAATGTAAAGCCAAGGGGAAACAATGTACCTTCTGCAAGAACTACAATCATCTCGAGAGGTGATGCTTGAAAAAACAATATCAGTCGAGAAGGGCGAAGCAAAATCAAGCTCAACCCAAGATGATCAGCGGTATCCATAATATCAACGGTTCGTCAAGACGTTATTATTTTGAAGCAAAAGTAACAATCATGGCACCATCTGGTAATCAAATGGAGTTGTTAACAGAGGTGGACAGCCAATCTGATGTTACGGGAATAACTTCAAGTCAATATTAACGCTATTTCAAAGGTGATACGAGATTGAATAATTCTCAGGGGCGTCTTACAAATTTCGATGGATCAAATATAAATGGAATTGAAGGTAGTTTCAATGCTAAAGTCTCATTCAATGACCGACATGCTGAACTAACAGTTTTCGTCATACCAGATGAGTATGGTGCAGTGATCGGGAGAGACGCGATATTCAGTTTGGGTCTAGTTCAAGAATTCACTCCTGTCTATACACCTCAACAGAATGCATTCGTGGAATCGTTCAACAGGTATCTCAAACATGGCGTTCAAACGTTCGAGAATAGTCATCTATCATGGGAAGAAAATCTGAATCAATTATTGGCTCAATTTCGCAGTATCAGTCAAGAAGCTGATGAGAAGAGTCCGGCTGAGAAGTTCCTCGGTCGACAACATAGACTTCCTTTTCAGATTGTTCGTTTTCGCACGAGAAGAGGAGAATTGTGAGAGTCTGCGAATGGTCATGGTAAGACACTTTATCAAGTCGGAGATAAAGTGCGAGTGAGGCGACCTCACACTCCGAAAGGACGGAGCCCATGGAGCGAACCGCTGACAGTCATCAAAGTTCGGGGTCGATGGAATTACGAACTCTCGGACGGCAACCTGTGGAATGCCAGGAGAATGCGGCGGTACGTGGAAGAATCTCCTACCACCTATCATCCACCAGAATCTCCGGACTGGATGAGACGATCGGATCGGGAGAATAAAGGAGTGCCCCCATTGAGGTATAATCCTGCTCAATATGTTTGAGTCGATCTGCTCAAATTTGAGGAGGGGATAATTGTTGTGTTGTCGCATTGTTACTTATGACAATGCGGCTATTGTGTTACCGAGTCCCGAACTGTCAGTGACCGGCTCGGCTTGACTATCGTTCATGTGCGACTTAATGTGCATGCATGACATTACACTTTCATAAAACGCGCTGTGCCTGTTTCAATAATACGACACGTATGTTCGGACTGGCTGTTTTCAATTCAAACTAACCCTTGGGAATAAATACTCAACATATTAGAAAGGCTCCGTGCCTAATGTGCTTCCGAGTATAAACAAGGTTCATTTATATATAATGACAGAAAAAAGCACAGCTCAATAAAAGGTCTGAGTTAAGCATGCACTTTTCCAACCTATGAAGGAAACAATGGTGACCACCTAGCACAGTAGGAGCAAGGTTATTCCTGGAAAGTAGCTCTGTAAATGTTTCTTGAATGTGCTGTCGTAGAGAAGTGCGGTCGGGAAACGGTGTTTTTCAGTAAATGCTTCGTTTGGTGATTTAAAACCAACACAGTAGGATTAGATAGAGTAAATGAGATCTACTAGCAAATACAATCGAATGTGGTTGACATCAATCACGAACTTTCAACAAACTCAACTGAGGTTTACTGTCTGTGAGATGCACTCACTGTAGTTAAATCCAGTTACAGTCATTTCATTCAATTTCTCGAAAATAAAGCGACTGATAGCTACCAAAAAGCAAGCGAGCAATTGATCTGTTCAAGCTTTACGATGGAAGCCATCGTAAAGAGGCCGAAAGCTTAAATGAAGAGTATCCTGAATTGTTCCCACACCGAGAAAAAATCAAATAGGTAAGTTGAACAATCGCTACTGTCCACATGACCAAAACAGTATTTTCTCTTCTTATGGTGATATATTCATGGAGAAAAAGAACATGGCATACATCGAACAACGTCGCTGTTCACTGGGCAATCACGGGCAACGGTAAATATCTTCGCGAGGTATCCCGAGAACTTGCTCATCTCACCAATTCCAACATGCTTGGATACAGTATAATGGTGCCACGTCTCATATCGCGGTAAGCACTCGATATTTTTCTTCATGGATTGTTTGCTGACCACCTTATCGGTGCATAATTGACTTTAGATTAGCTTTCTCATTCTCCGGATTTATCACTGTTTACTGTGTGATTTTGGCTGAATATTTCATCTACTAAAAAACATCGATCGCTTCCCGACCGCGCTTCTCTACGACAGCACATTCAAGAGACATTTGCAGAGCTACATTCCAGGAATGATCAACTCTCCTTCTTTGTTAGCTGGTCATCGCTGTTTCCAGCGGGAAAAGCCATTATAGTGAGACTTCTTTTCTGTACAAAAAGTCATTTAAAACGAATTTTCCCTGTATCCTTGGATCAGACATTAACTTCCCACTTTGACACAACATAAACTGACTTCTTTGACTTGTGACATTTAACTCAAAGCTGTATCTTACATAGTGAAGAACAGAATATCCTAATGGAAACTAAAATGCAATTTTGAAACAGAAGAAATATGGTGCATCAAACTTTATCTCTAACCAAGCCTGGATTTTGTCAATGAAAATATTATCACATGTAAGATACAAACTATCTGACTTATTATGCGGTAGATCCGTACTAAGTGTCATGTTGTAATGTTTAGTAACTCAGATGAAGATTCATTGTCATATGTTATTTAAAATCCACAGACATTCTAGGAAGAAAATAATTTATATATCACTAACAGTACTCGGGTTTCAAATTGCAAGTACGGAGGCAAATTGCAATAGAACTCCATACACAGACAATTGTTAGGTGGATAAGATGTTGACAGCTGAACAAATCGCATTGAGAGAAGTCTATACTGGATTTTGACGACACTCTAAAATTGAATTGTTACTAAAATACGAAGCAAAAAACTGCATGATTATAGAATCAACAAGCTGATTCGCAAAAAAAACTGACACATGGTCGCTCATGTCAACCCATAGATGTACTACATCATTCGAGAAAACGCCTTGATTCTTCGGGTGTGTTACCTTTTATCAGCCCATGAAGATCCTGCAGCGTCACTTCAAAATATACATTTGCGAATGAAACAGTTGTAAACACAATGTCATGGATTTTTAGGGAAATTTTCATTTACTGGAACATTATTGGATGTTCTGTGTATTTTTGTTTAACGAAGGTCTGTAACCTTAAATTTCTGATACAAAACACTTTTTCTCATATTACGTAACAGATAAATATTTTATTCTTGAACAGAAGCGGTGCAGATAGGAACATCAACAGCAAAAGTCACTGGACTCTTTCAATCAATCGAAAAATAACTGTAGACTATGAAGCACATTCACTGAGAAAACTGAGAGACAAAACATGCAACCAATGAATAGAAGTGAACAATAACCTAATCCTTACCGGAAAGACAAGCAATAAAGCAAAATACACATACGACACATACACAAGGGATGGGAAGCGATGTCTACAACAAAACTCCTATTGCCTGCTTGTGAATCATGTTCCTTATTTACTATACAATTTCAGAGCTGCTCAACAATTTCTTCGAGCGCAATCGGTCTCCTAACTGGAGGAACTTACTGTAGTAGACCTACATTGTTATTGTCTCCATAGTGTACGAGGAGTTTTTAGGATAGTGCATCAACTTGACAACAGTTGATAATGGGATATACACGTACATGTACGGCATCGTCAAAAAGCAATCAGATCTAATCGCTTGTTCACTGTGAACATTTGTTTAAACCGCTTTTTGAACAATAACGAAGCGCAAGAATTGGTGGGGCCTACTCGATTACAGACCCGTGATGTCTAACTACATGCACATAGAATTGTCTGTCCGTCATTACAAGGATGGCTCCTCAAAGTTCAAAGATTAACAACTCGTATCCTGAAAGTTGAATTTTTCAGAAACACGCGATTTAGATAGAGCAGTGGAGCAGGACTCAGAAAAAGGAGGAACAACTTGACTTTGGCCTGTCTAGGTGTCACAAGTATTTAAATTCTTCGTGTTCTTATCCGACTTTTCTCGTATAAATTTCTTTCGATTATGTATTTTTAAATTCACACTAACTGATTTGACTCTGTATGACTGGATAAAACTGCTTTACTTACATATCAATAATTACAATGATTCTTATTCACAGTCGTGCAGGAATGTTACCCTTTAAAGCAATTGCCTGTGGCTTATCAGGAAAAAGACGAATTTTCTTACTAAAACTCGCCTTATTCTTGAGAAGCCAGAGGCAATTAAATTGCTATTCACTTTAATTAAAGAATGACCAAACTTGAACAAATCAAGAAATGTTATGTCTGCTCCTGGTCACATAAGAGACTGTCAAATATATGCTTTCAGCTCTAGAGCAGGCCCTTCGTCATCGTCGGCAATCAAGCACCAAGCCTGATTTGATAGCTTTCGCCAACTTATTAGAGGTGCAACATTTTAATCCAAAGCTAATTCTTTAAGTAAAAAATATTATCTCTCAACTGCTAATTCCTCATTGAGAATGGTCGCTGGACTACAAACATTGAAATAACTGTTTACGCATTTTGCATAGCATGAATAATGGACTCTTATTTTTGGATAATTAAGTATGTTTCAATCTCGCACTCGGTTATAATTTTTGATGCAGTGGGATTCGATTCAAACGCAATGTGGAGTTGTTGAACGAAAAATCCATGTAGCAATCGGGTGCGCGTTATCAAAATCTACATGGATTTTGAGTTCAACAACCTCACTGTTAATCGTTTTGCTGTGTTTTACTATTGGGAGTAGCACTTGCCTAATTTTGATATATATTACATCACAGAATATTTCTAAAATGTCGGGAACTGGTCTGGATCTGTGTTCAAATCACATTGTCAGTTTATGGAGGTTGCGGCAAGGAAGCAGTCAATCTCATGCACCGGATATTTCAGCGGTTGTCGATCCAAAATGGTATTGGTTTCAATGACAATTTAAGAACTTTATGTATACGGATGTCATTATCCTTGATGAGAAGTCATGTGGTGTCGATCCTCAAACGATCGAACAATGTCATGAGCCGATCGAAGGTGTAGATCGAACTCGATCACTTTTTCGTTCGTTTTTATTCCTATTTTTTGAAGGCATTATAGATAACAGAAACTTTTAAGAGCGCAGGTTTCTTCTTTTTATGTTATTTTTTTATTAGAAATAGTAGAATGGAAATCAAAATCGTTTAAAAACATCGGTAAACTAATAACAATGTAATATTGCGGCTCAAATATCTGAACCGCAATATGCTATTAGGCTGAGGGCCGTCAGGGTTCTCAATATGTGCGGTTCTGAGATCTTAATTGTAATATCACTGTGAGTTGCGGCTATCTATGATTAAACCACAATATGCTAGATCGGCATATTGCGGTTCAGTACTTTAAAGTAAGAAGATATGCGAACCGTAACACAATGCAAAATCATTGCACAGCATTGATCAATTAGGAGGTCGAATTGATTAAGTAAAGTCAATTTTCAATTAATATACTAAAGTAGGCAACAACAAAATTATGACTGCCCAACTTTAAAAAGTACATTTCTATAGATAATGCCTAATTACTGTTTTATAAGAGTGGGTACAGCTGTGGTTTAGCAATAGAATGGAAATGATGAACATGCTTGGTGGTGGTTCACAAGTGGACTAACACGCAGATTAACCGTTGGCGTAAGCATGAGAAGAGGAAGTAGGATGAAGTTGGTCATAGAGTGCTGAGGGATGACAAATTTAAGGAAAATGTGATTGCGGTTAACAACTAAAAGGTCTAGAGCATTAAATTGTGTCGCTATAATTCTAATTTCACATATAAGCTTGCTTCTTTTTCACTAAAACCTGGTCTAGGTTGGTTCAGTTATCTGACTTACATTTTGTGCACGTTTCGGTACACTGCACGCATGTATGATTGTTTAATGCCAAAGAAAGGTTCGCATCTTTCGTTGATTTGACTCGTTTTAATTGACACATACTTGACACAAACTTCAGTACATCACAACATAAAACTTCAAATGTTCAACATTGAGCAATACAGAGGGATGCACAAAGTCAACAAAAACACTGTTCGCAGGGGATTGCAGCTGAGGTTAAAGACAAATTAGTAAAATGAGTAAAACTCAAACTCAGTCAAAATGAAAACGGAAAGGCCTTCAATGAACCCAATGCGGTCCAAGTTTTGCCTGTGTTAAATTGAAGTAAAATGCATCCTCATTCACCTGGAGAGCTTGGCACTTGTCGATAACCTTGATTTGGAGCCGGCGCTTGTTGACTCCCTCTTCGCTGTTGATAAACTGGCAACAGAAACTCGCAATCATCACTTATCAGATTAATTGATGAGATATATACGAGGGAAACATAAATGAGAGAAATAAAACGGCTACGGATAAAAGTTGTCGACCAATAAGTGGATCACTATTGTGACATTCAATCGAACCAAAAGTGAGCTGAACTATTCAACGAATTAGTGTGCAAGTATGCGCTATTTCGAACTGCGAATAGTGTAGAAGGATCAATCATTACTGCAAAAATACGAGTGATACTAATATCCCATACATTAGTGTTATATCAATACACATGAGAACGTAAAAAAGCATTTCAATAGAAGGTATACCTATCTATACATCATTTTCAATGTGAGATAACACGTTGGATGCAAGAAATTGCTTCGTTGGAGGCAGGAAGACTAAATACAACAGAAGAAACTGCAGAGATCCTTATCGCTTCAATGAAATAAGAAATAATGAAGATTATTGAAAAAAACTTTCTTTCAATTTTGTGTATTCACAGTACACACCTTTGAAACCGACTATCACCGAGACGAAGAATGAATACCATCTGATTGGAATTCAACCAACGACATTCAGCAAAGATCGGCAATGATAACATGACATCATTTTATCTCATTTCATTTTTGAAAAATGATATCATCAAAAATTTTTGTTCCATTATATTTTCTAATCATAGATTCTGCGCATTTTGTCTTGAAGCAAATTTAGTCTCTTTCGTTTGTTCTACCCATGTCCTTCCGCACTGGTTGATTCATGTAGCGAAAAGCGACCGGCTATTGTCTGTCAGTCTGTCTATCGCACAAATTGGCAAACAACTCATTAATAACATTGTCTAGATGTTTTTCAAGTCTTGACTGTGATCTAAATATTTTTAGCCTTTTTTCGTACTTTAGATACTGTTGGTCCAACCAACTGCATATCGTAGGCATATTTGTAATTCGAGTGTATAAAGCTTGAATCAAAACTTGCAATGTCTAATGTATAGGCCATAGGCCCTACCTAACTTTTGATATACCAGAAGCTTTGTATGACTAAGCTGCTTTCTTCGGTCTTCCATTATTTGTAATACATCGATGCTGCATGCAATCTAATTTTAACTTCATTGCTAGGAGCAGTAAAAGAAGCATGGTAGCAGTGTAAATCGAAAAATTCGTATGACTAGATCTATTTGCGGTGTAAGCCTACGCATATTTCACTAAAAAATGGTATATTTTCATTATAAAAAATAAAATGATATCATTGCCGATCATAGACATTCAGGCATAGGTAAAAATTTCAATTAAAAATGAGCTTCGGGCGTGATGTGATGGACACCCGCATATGCTCCAATGATTAAAACTTTCAATGTCTTTTGCTACCTTGACAACCTTGAATTGAAGTTCGTCATGAGAGAAAATTTCCAATTATTAGGTGGAAGAGACTCTACTTGAGCCTTTATTTGTTGATGACATCGAGCAGTGAAAACACATGATTCCACGACTTCGATCGTAATTTCATCGAATGTATAATTTAACACACATCAGTTCAATCCCTATAGTATTTCGTAATTTCTTAAGTCAATTTTGTTGGCTTTCCTACCTCTCTATACAAAAGAAACTGAGCTAAGTTTTTTGATTGTCGAATAAGAGCCGCAATTTTTCGCTTTATATGAAACCTGCTATCAAGGATGCGGAGTCCTATCATTTTGATAGGACTCCGACTCCGAGTGGCAAGTATATATATATAGTCTAGTTCTTTCAAAAACTGGTAACATACATCATAGATCATTATAGGCTTACCTGAACCTATCTTTACTGATCATTTCTGTATCAATTATCAATCATTTTCGATGAAAGTTTATCAAATGTCGCTTTCAGTTGGATGCATACGACTCGGCTCCTTCCCATCTTGCTGATGTGTGCTTAACACGGTTTTTCTCCAGTCTCTACCAGGCAGAAAAATCTCCCATCCTTCTCCAAAAAATATGATTACACTTTCGATTTTAATATGCGCTTTAGAGCAGCCATCACACACGATTAACGTGAGGCCAAGAGGTAATGTTCTCAAGCAAACTAGTATTTCATTTTTGTCTCTGATGTGACCTTTGGCGCGTAGGTGTGATCGAGGCTAGGAGGGCTTGTCTTCTCTATTAAATCACCGAGTGAAAAGACAGTCCTTTTTCATTATCACGGTTCCTTCCCTCAACTATTACAAGCCTTGCATGCAGCAGTGTCTCTGTACTTTTGTTTGACGGAGAAAGTTGACATCAAGACAATGACAGCTATGCACGAGGATAAATAATTTGTTTGTATTGTACCCGACTCCAGCAAAAGTGATTGGACTCCGGAACTCCTACTACGCATCTCTGCCTGTTATAGTTATTTTTTACATTTTGGGCAGTGGAAGACAAATGGAATAGTGCCCTGCTAGCATTAAATGGAAGAAGACAGTGATTGTGATAATTCCACTGTAAGCGGCATCCCTACTTTACTATATCGAATTGCATGATTTAAGCATCTGAGATGAAGTTCTATGGATTAGACAGGAAGATATGAATTACCCTGGTATATTAAAAGTGGTACATAATATACTACTTTTAGTGACTCCTGCTAGAGAAAACTGGAGGGAAGGAAAGAGAGTTATTGCGTGTAAAGTCAATTTGTGTGTTAATTAGGCGTTTCCCGTTATGAATGACAGTCGTATTTCAGTGCTTCATTCATATACACAGTCTAATATTCATTTATACTCTTTTGAGATGTCATTTCTTCATCAACTTAGTTAAATGAACAATAAATCGACACTTTTAGAGAGTAGTGACTGGAGCATGGTAGAATGCTGCTATATCATAGTCTTGCGGGATTTATTAATATTTCGACACCTCAAGTAAGCCCATAATCCCTTCAGCCTGCGGATTCGATGTCAAAATATTAGTATGCCCCGTTAGATTATGTTATAAAAGAACAATGCACCACATACTCGCACATCAATCGTGACTTATCATCGGATAAAATAGTAATGCTGTCTTATAGGATCCTAACAGTCGCAGTAGCCTTGCCGTAGACTTTCCGCTCTGCGGCTGGGAGACCTGGGTTTAAACTTGCGGTCGGTCCAAACCTACGACTTAAAAAATGGTAGGTCTACTACTCCGCATTCTTGCTAAACACTCAGCACAAAAGAATTGGAGTGGGATAAATAAGGCTAGACCATATGGAAGAAAGGCGTGCGTGTGATGTGCCTCCGAGCATAAACAAGATTTTAGTATTTTATAGGCCTATAATTCCATTCCGCTTTCAAATTTATGAGAATGAGACATCGGTGCCAGAAACGATTGAAAAAATGTTGTACACTATACAAGATACGGATGCCAAATATTGAACAAGTATGTGAACCAATGAACTTGTAGTTATATCAAAAATATTAATGAAGCTAAAATTGAGAAACCATCCCTTATCCGTGACAGAAGTGCGACTGGCGAAGCGAACGATTATTGAAGCTTCTCATATATTCGGTTTTTCATGATATCTGTGGCAAGGGCCAGATTTATTTTAGCAGAAATCAGAAGTTAGACCCCAGAGGTATCTGGTTGGCTGAAGTTTCAGACCGCAACTTAAAACCTTAGGTAAAAAAGGATTTCTCGCGGTCAGTCACTGAAAAACGTGACGTAAGAGCAATGCACTGCCCATTGCTGAGATGATTGTTAGCATCCGTGGCATCGTCACCGTTTTTTGCTACAGTAACAAGGAATTAGAGACTTCCTTTCTGGTCAACCGAAGACCTGACGAAATTGCCTCCGTTGTACTAGCCAAGAGCTTGCTTGATCTTGCGGTTGTCTGGTCCAGTCCCATGAATGGAATTCCGCAGGAAGAGCATTTGAGCTAAAAATTTCACAAGGGTTCAGAAAGTCCAATAATGCCAGCACTACCCAAGTCTTAGGTGAGTTAGTATAGACGTTATACTCGTAGCTTCAGCATTTGAAATAAGAAAAGGGATAGTAACACTAATGTCAATCATTCAAAATTTATAAGTATTTGTACAATAATCCAATCAGATCTTCATACGACGGAATATCATTTACTTTGATTGATAATCATGTCGGTGTCGTAGCTGTAGATTTCGAAGATGGAAACAGTACCCTAGTGTGAATGATAAACACTCATGAACGCCGCATTGCTATCATGAAATATGAGCAATTCGAATCTCAATATAATTGCAGAATCGTCACTAAGATAAGAAGTTTCTACATTAGTCTCCGTTGGTATCAGCTCACTTAAAATGAACGTCACAATCATTCACACAAACGCACAACACAGATTGTTAATCAAGGCAACAACGCTATTTATTCTTAGAATTATTAAAATTGCCACGGCATCGTTATTCCAACACCACAAGTGGTCCGAAGTCACCCCAAAATTTCCATGATGATGTTACACACCTCAAACTGAAACTCAGACAGGATTAAGAATCGCTGCAAAATTTACCGTAATACGGGGGTGGCGGAGTCTGATAAGTTCCCCGTTGTTGTTCCATGCAGTGCTGATAATAAACTGCGAGATGATAATGCATAGCTTAAATTATTGCGCGTGCATCCCATTATCCCAAAACATTTATTGCCTCAATGTCTAGTAGTACAAGAACAGTCAGTTCCGGAATGATTTGCATTTTAAACAACCACTCATGAAAGGGATCAAATAGGATATCAAATAGGGTGTCTGTATTTTTGAGGAAGCAAACGAACCGAGCCTGAAACGCCGATTTTCAGGATAACTCTACTTGACTTAGACAATTCCTGACTACATGATTGCATTTTACATACCTCAGTAGTATTGTTAGAAACGAAGGCGGAACAACAGAATCGGGAGAGCTTCTTCAAATTACTTATAATTGCATGAAATGCGATTATTATTATAATGTGATTGAAGCAGAAAATGCGTACGATTAATTAAAAGAACAGCAAAGTTTGCTTTTCTCTCGATTATCTGTATTCGCACGAACATTCGAACGAAATATTCTAGCAGAATGATATTCAACCCCAACCCTGTATTTAGGAATATTTAGAGAAAAGGGTTTGGTGCATTTTCATGCGAAAAAACGAAATTACGAAACTAAATGATACGGCCTTTTTAAACATGAGTTTGAAATTTCGGCCGACACATAGGTAATCAACAGAGGAATAAGAATATGCTTAAATGAAGTATGTGGATATTTTGGAACTTGCTGCTTACCTGCTGGGTCCACAATCTTTTAAAACGGGTAGAATGTTTTCTGATATTTTTGATTACGGTAGAAATAAAATTCAATCCAGAATAGAATTTGTCCATTGTATGCAGACATTCGATAATTACACCCACTAACGATCATATATCGAACCCAGTGTAGCAGAATGTAGAACAATTCATATTTTGATATTCCATATTTAAAAAATTTGTATGACCACTTTATAAGCGGTCTAAAACAGGGGTTTCCAAACTTTTTTGTCCGGATTAACATTTTTGATGAACACGGGTCCTACTAATCTTACATCTAGTAAGCACAGGAATTGCAAGAAACAATATAATAGAGAATATAATAAGGATATTACAACAAATTTTGTAATTTACTCGTAGTAATTTGTAGCTTTCTTTAAGCTAGCAACTGCTTCCAGGAGACCTCGGAGAACTCATAAAGCATCATTTTAGCTAGTCTAAAATCTTTAAATTTTGTGTAAGTTTTGCGCACAAATATTAACAATTGATTCACTCAAAACACATACGTTTGATTTCAAAATTTTTAATGACATACTTATCTTTTGTGCTGATCTTTCTGCATACACTTGTCTCACTGACCTGTGATTACGATAACATTTCAAATTAATTTTCTATGAAAGCAACGGCATAGTCTAAAAGCTAAGAAATTACTAGACAATTTTATGGTTCTATCAGACAAAACTGAGTTACAGACTCCAATATTTTGACTAGGAAAAAACACTGAAATGAGAGAAGCTGTCAAATATTATTATAGAGATGATCCATCAAGAAAGAATTGATGAGAGACATGAAACTGGCTGTGCTTCGCAGAAATTAAGCTCAAGTTTGGTTCAAGTCTGTGAATCACATCCTAAAGGACAAATTAAGCTTGATCGGTGACGAAATAAACTACAAGGAAATCATATGTAGCGTGTTCATCACAAGATCATTGCGGTCAGTGGAAATAATGCACGGTCCTGAGTTTGGGAAACCCCTGCTCTAGAAGACCCAGAATACACGATAATGCACAATTGCCTTCAGTTACTATATGCTACCGTTTCGGTTTACTTTTCTTGAACTTTCTCTTACGTTCTTTCATCTACTTTCCGTCGAATTCTAGCTTAAATTCTTACTTGCATTCATCCTATTATCCCACGAATTCATGAAGTGACTGAAATTTCTGACGATTTTTTCTCAAATATTTCAAATTTTAATCTTCCTCGCGTATGTAGTTCCGACTATTTCTCAATTCATTCATCAAATAATTCAATTTCTCAACTCACTTGCATCCAAGTCAATCGTACTAGTTTCCATCACTGGTGGAGGTGGAAGCTGTGGTGTGGTCTCTAATGCCTCAAACGCCGGTGGAGGTGGAGGCGCAGGAGTAGACATCACAGGAGGAGTCGGTATGCCTGCTTGCGCATATACCGCCGGAGTCATAGCCGTGGGAATGGCTCCCATGGGTGCCTGCGATTGAGTATTCCGTTTCTCATCCATCTGAACTGCCTGGAAAATGAATTGAAGTGATATTAAGTCACCTGACTGAAGAAGCAATATCATGTCATATGCTGTTCACCTGATAATGTGCCTGTTGAGCGCCCATCATGGCTGTGGGCTGAGTGACTTGTGCGCTTGGCACAGGAGAGTATTGTTGATGCTGTGAAATTGGCTGAGCAATGCCTGTAGGAGGTTGCTGAGGTTGACCATTCACCGGTCCACGAGGCACTGTAGGCGTGGCGTACTGCAGGCTGCTTCCTGAACCTCTTCTCATCGTTCCGACAAGGTTTTGCCCAGTCGGTGCGTACTGACCTGCCAGTTGCATCGGTGGCTGTTGAGCGACGCTTGCTACGCGGTTCCCCATCATTCGACCGAGTGTCGCCGTTCCGCCAGCATGCATATTGTGTGCATAGCGAGCGTATTCAGCTCCAGACTGATGAGAAAGTGTACTTGATCGACTGCCCTGTGATGGTGGATGAGAGCTATCATAGATGCCGCTTCCTCCATCTGAACCACTGGATCTTCGTGGAGTTGAGCTATTCGTATTTACCATAAGTTGCGGGTCCTATCAAAGGAATCAATCTACTGATCAGATACTGCTGTAGTGATGCCATATACGAGTAATTGGAATGATCTGATTTGACATCTGCTTATCATCAATTTAACAGTAGAAAATCAGTATCTAAATGTGATGATAAAATTGATTGGAATAACACAATCAGGTTTTGTGCGAGTATAAACATTCATTTGTGTATCAAGCTGTAAAGATATACCAGAATTTTTGCCAATATCAATTTACGTTTGTGAGCTCTGCATTCGAAGAATAGAGAGAATTTACGCGATCACTGCGCGAATGAGATGAATTCGGCCCTCCTGCAATCTAAAATTGAATAGATATTTTTATTGTTTTCGTGTAAATTATATTATACATTGTGTTATTTTGAAGTCGCATGTGTCACTTTGTTTGTATGCTGCATGCTCATGAGATCTTCTTCCTATCTCATCATATCTAGCTCATTCCAATAAATTTCAGGTCATTTTAACTTCTGAAAATCATTATCTAATGTAATGTGGTAATCTCAGCGAATATACTGGTATGTGATAATAATAGTAATTTGAATAACACAATCAGGTTTTGTGCGAGTACAAGCATTCATTCGAATGTGTATCAACAAGTAAAGATATACCAGAATGCTTCAATATCAATTTACATTCGTGAGATCTGCAATGGAGGGATAATGAGAAGTTACGTGATCGTCGCGCGAGTGAGGTGAATTCGGTGCTCCATCATGCTAAAATTGAATGGATATTTCACTATTTTCGAGTAAATACTATCATATAAATACTTTCATTACAATAATTATGAGAAATAATTAAAATTTCAACAATCATAAAATTATACTCTTTTCAACTCTAAACACGAATGATCGATACTATGACAAAAAACAGGACATTTTCCACATACTGAGACCCAAGCCGGCAGGTCGAACACGCACCGACAGTGGCTGAGAGGATACTCGTTAAGTAATGAAATGAAAAACAAGTAAAACATTATTTGACTCCGCTATTCTCAAAGATAAAACAAATTCTGTGGCCTACTTTGTAATGACCATGTGCAAATGTATCATGCAATTTGCGATTCTGATTTCATCCGGGTGAGCATGAACCTTTCAGTCTATTCATACATATATACTTCACGATTGGAAGCTCTCTCATCTGTTTACGTCTCTCAAACAGCCTCCAAAGAATGATAACTACGACGATGTTACCGTACGATCATAACGTGACTGCGATTAAGCGGACGCAGCACAGTCCTTGTATATATATTGCATTATGTTTTTTTTCGATAAACTGTTCAATAAATATTCCAAAGTCATGCTATGCGTCTTTCGTCTTCACCATTTCTGTCGAATAATGGCAAATTTCGAGTTCTTGTTGTAGTTATTTAACGAAGGAGTATGAGTTCCATAAATTATCTACTTCAAAATTCTAAGTTCTCACTTGCTCTCAAATTTAGCAAATTCACACTTTGTTGATATGCCTATTGCCAACCATGATTACATGTTACTTATGGATCTGGTCTTTTTGTTCGACAAGTTCATTTGTTCGAAAAGATATCTTTAAAAAAGCGTTCATTTCATTGACAACTCATAGGCAGAATTCTATGGTCCATTTTGATAATGCTTTCATTTGTTCGAAAAAATTGATCATCGGATATCAATGTATTACTTTTCTATAATATAGATCATTTATGGCATAAATCATGGAAAAACCCAAACATTGAGATCTATCTATGTGGATAGAAAGATCTCCAGTATACATTATCTATATGGAGGCTCAAATCAAAATTTGAATAGGATGATTTAGTTAACATGATTTGCGATATTCATCGGTTTGCTTCCGCAATTTGATAAGATAAAGGGAGTTTCCAGAAACAAAAACATCAAATGACGAATCTCTGCTTATTTGTCTGTAATGAATATGCATACATTATTGACAGAAAGAGGAACGACAAATCCCATTGCAAATGTACTGAAGCTAATTCAAAAAAAAAATGCAAAGCATATGAGCATCACTAAAAGTGTGTCGAACAAAACGACCATCCCCTTACTTATATATGTATGAATGGAACAAAGTATAGACATTATTTTTTCACACACAAAGCAGGATTCACTTAGCAATGTAGCCTACGTCATGGATATCCGAATAATTCAATAAAAAATTTCTTATCCATTTGAAGATGAAAGCGATAAAAGACTTGTCATTTCAGAATTAACCTGGCACGAAATTTTCGGTAATGACAATGCAGAATGGTTAATTCGAAACAATTATAAAAAATTCGCTTAGAATACAGTCAATTCTCGAATTTCAGTGTAGTGCAGAATAGCCTTTTTTGATATGGGCGTCAAAACTGATTGCTTTTAATAAAGACATTCATCACTTGATTAATTCCAGATAGATTCAGATATTCCATTTTTCACACACAAAGCAGGATTCACTTAGCAATGTAGCCTACGTCATGGATATCCGAATAATTCAATAAAAAATTTCTTATCCATTTGAAGATGAAAGCGATAAAAGACTTGTCATTTCAGAATTAACCTGGCACGAAATTTTCGGTAATGACAATGCAGAATGGTTAATTCGAAACAATTATAAAAAATTCGCTTAGAATACAGTCAATTCTCGAATTTCAGTGTAGTGCAGAATAGCCTTTTTTGATATGGGCGTCAAAACTGATTGCTTTTAATAAAGACATTCATCACTTGATTAATTCCAGATAGATTCAGATATTCCATTGAACTCTTTGCTTTGATAAATAAACCGACCTTTCGATCATGATGACATAATGCAAAAGTATAACTCTAAACTACGAAAAACATGATACAACGATAACAATGACAAGACTCACAACAAAGGGAAGTACATTATTCAGCTCATACTTCACAATAATTTGCAGTGCAATTAAGATAAGTGATGTGCGCTGTTTGGTGTGTCGCTATAAACGTGCCATGATTGCATATCCTTGCACTGTAATCGTCATGCTATACAATCATGCTTTTTGCAAGTTTGCATTCCATATTAAGAAATAAGATCTGAAAATTAGTTGAAACTAAAGCGCGATATTGGAATCATAGTATTATGTCAGGCATCGATTGCGTGACAACTATTTGAGTTTAATGAAAATGAGCAATACAGAAATATTGGAATATCATAAACTTCAATCGCTTTTAGTCGATCTCCGGAGATGAATTTTTTTCGAGTGATTCAGATATTAAAGCAGATTTCTTATTGAAGCATGGCGCTCATTGCATGAAAACACCAGAATATCTGAACGAATGATTTCTCTCATATAAAGAAATGAAGCATTTTTCTACTTTGGAAACAAGAGGTGATCACGCTGCCAGCAATACTTTTAAATTCAATGTTTGCACCGACTGTCAAATGCATTATAGTTTGAAAAGCAAATTTCCGATCGTCAAAGTATGCATTAAAAACAAATGAATCAAGGAAAAGAAATCAAGAATTCATAAAAAATATCTGGAATGTTATTTGTCATGATTTATGTTCCATCGATCAAATCATGTTACTCAATGTTACGTACCAGTAAACAATAGGAGTATTGCGCACAATACACATGTGGCATTTTATGGTGGAACCTCTAATCTGGAATTTCTAAGGGTCAAGTGACCAACGCTGGACATGATATCCGACCATAAAATGCCATGTTCCAATGAAATTTAAGTTAAGATGATAAGCAATGTTTAAGAGATATACAATACATCACCAACAAATGTACATGTCACCATTACCTATCATGTCGAGGGGTCAAAAAGTCATTTGAAGTTACACAATGACGTCAGAGGCTTTTTTAAGCTACGAATGACAAACAGACATCTCATGCACCTCACGGTGGTTTCCTTAGAGTTGTGTTGTTAATGACAATCTTAAGACTTAGTGTTGTCAATGATAATCCTTCAAATTTCACATGGGATGCATTTATAACAGAAGGAAAAATGGGACTGTCGATTAATGCATTCACATGTAGAAAAGTGCAGCAGGAAAGCGCACGGAAAGTACGGCTGTCTTTGGAGCTCTGGAATTCTCATGACACGGGCGAGAAATTTGAACAACAAAGTCATATGTGGCAAGAAAAAGGATGTTCGAGTGGCGATGAACGAAGCAGAAGCGAATTTACAAGTGTGGGGAAATTTTCAGTGTGGACTGTGAGAATTCGTGGTCAGGCAAATCAAATGGTCGAAAGCTCCCACTACCGTAGGAGTAGTGCGCTGGTAGATCCATGGTCGAAGAGCTGCTGTCAATGAACGACGAAGCAGTAAAGCAAGATCATCAGGCCAAGAGTGCTAAGACGCTAAGTGTATTTTGTGTGGGAAAAAGCAAACTATGGACCATGTCCTGTCTTCATGGAAGGTCGATGAACAGGGAGGCACAGTAATGCATTGGATGAGATAGGACACACCAAGCAACGAATGTTCAACGTTATCGTGCAAGCTACGGAGGAAGCGCTGCATTGGGTATGATGCCGCCATAACGTGGCAGTAAATATTGGCCCGTGTTAGATTCTTAAAGTAGCCTAAGCTAGTAGGTAGTGTTATGCCAGCTTGAGACGTTGTACATACTTATTTTGATTACAGAGGGCGAAGAACACCCTACGTTCGTCGTGTGTTTACTACAGTGCTATGCAAGCAAAATTGCTCACTCCTGTTAATTTTGTAGAAAATACAGTCTTTTAGAGGTGGCTACGGACGCTTTTTAGTTTTGTTTCCTTTTACATTTTTCTGACCATTCTTACGAGTTTAGAATGCTTGTTCAACATTGATTCGCATTAATAAATGTGTAATGAAGATAATCGCACTTTTTTACTAATTTGATTGCGTGGGCAATTTGGCTGCACAACACTGTAATCAACATATTAAACTAACACTTAGAGACCACGAACGCTTTCTTTCCAGGGAATTCAACAGTGAGTTGTCTAAATACGAAGTCTTTAAGCAATTGAGCCTTCAAATGCTTTAGAAATTCAATTATCATCCGATTTTTCTTTTAAAATCTGACTTTTGATCAGAAATTACTGACAAATTTACGCATTTCAAACAGCGTTCTATTTAACTATGTCTGCGAATAGATACTGAAGCATCTAATGGCAGAATAATAATCGGAAGTAAGAACTTCACAATGCATTCTTCAGCACGATTAAAATAAAAATTGGCGCTCAACATGATTGCACACTAGCGCATCACGATTAATATACTGACCTTCAGTGCTGTGTGTCAAGCTATAATTCCGTCACTATGTTATCTATAGTGTGGGTTTCAAATCGCATGGCAGGTGCGATTATAGTGCTTCTCCATAATAACAATTTAATCTAATGCATTGGTAAATAATACGCTGTTTCGTAGGTACTTAGAACTCATATGTATCTCACCGAAATTTCATTCAATTCTCTAGAAATTTTAACCACAGATACTTTAATTCATATGTGACTTAAGTACGAAAGAATTTTCTATCTGGCAAGCGCGGGTGCAGTTGTCCCCAGAAGGAGATACCAGCCTTCACTTGTTTCTGCCGAAATCGTAAGGGCAACGGTGGAGTAACCGTGATAGTCATCAGGCCAATACTTCAAATGGTGCATCATGAATTTCTCGAGCTGAACTTTCTCTTCTCCATCAGTATAAATGTAGAAACGAAAATCACTTTTCGCGCGTCCATTATCAATCATGCAAAAGTTTGCTGCGAAACGTATACTCCAGGATGAACAACTAAAGCCTAAAATTCAAGCATCAATTAAGTTATTAAGAGATGTGCTTTACTCCTGCCGTGTATATCATGACCAGATACCTTTGATTTAAATTTCCTGTGAAATCTAATTCAAATTATTGAAATGCGACGAGTTTTCAATACATAGGATCTTAATTAGTGGTGATAACTATAATGCGTTGCAGGTAGGAATTTTGACACTTTATGGATAGCTATGAAACAGTGTTCAAATATCTATGATTCAAAATTCTTTCATTCTTAGGTCACAAATGAACTAAAGTATCTGTGGCTAAAATTTCTGGAGAGCTGAATGAAATTTCGGTGAGATACATGAGTTCTCAGTACTTATGAAACACTGTATTAATGTCAATTTGTTGCATATTATTGTGTATTATTACTGACAGCAAAACGACAAAGCTTGGTCCTCCGTTTTATTTATTTGGCGGAAGTCAATGAATAAAAGTAGAAGCAAAAATTAATAGAGAGGAGGAACAAACTTTGTCGTTTTGTTGTAAGTCTAAAACCCCTCCTGCTAGTGGCACTGCTCTACCATGTATTTTTATCAATTATATAATAACAAACTATCGAAACTTCTAATCGATTAATTTTTCGTAGTTTACTACATCAAAAAAACATTGTCATGAAACTATAGTGTTACTGAAATAAAATGATTAGTTTACTTGACAAACTAACAATATTAGATCAATAATTATTCATTTCAACAACATACAATGCTTGCGCTATTATTGCAATCGTTCTTTGAAAGAAATCAGAAACATTACTAAAGGCTGATGTTGTGCTATTTTGCAACATCAGTTCCGCCTCATCATATAAAGAAAATAATTTTGTGATAATATTAGAGGTCATAATTTTTCTCTTGAATTGAGAATTAATTACTTTTATGATGAAGATAAAATTAGACATAATTGAGTTCCGACAAAAATAATTCTTGCATGAATGATACGAACTAATATTTATGGATGGATTTTCGTGAAGGTTCTCCGTCCGAGGGGAACTAGCAGCGAATTCTGATAATTCCCATAGGATAAAGCAATTTTATCTTACTGTTATCTTACGAAATGATAGCTAAGGACAAATCAAAATGACAGTTCTGCGGCAATGAATTCGCGATACGTTTCAATTGAAGGTAAACGAAGTGGTGTCGGAGTGAAGGTTCTATGACTTGAGAATTGTTTGTTAAAGCATTGTAGCTTCCAGGCTGCATCGCTTGATTCAATTTTGGATATAAAAGTAGACATAGATGTCAATAAAATTCAACATATTTTATTCAATGAGAAAAAGGAGAGAGTCAGCTAAATAAAATGTCTGTTGTAAAGCTCAGTAGTGGCTTCAACAGCATGCAATCGATTTTTAAACAAAAGTAGGAAGAGAACAAATGAGGCTCAGCTTTGACTAATTTGTTGTTTATCTTGAGGACGTTCAACAATTGTGTAATCAGTAACGGGAGGGTTTAAGATTTAAATTCTCAACTACATTTTTCAACAACATTTGTTGAAGATATATACAGTGGACGCATTCCAATGCTCGTTGAAAGTCATTACAAATCCCTGACTAATTGAATCAAGACAATATGATGAGTGTCTTAATTGCTCTTAATTGTTGTAGCATTTGTTCGTGAGGAGTCATGGCAATTCTCTGATACATTTGAAAAACGAGTTCTTGACGTTCATATACTGTACATGTATTCTTGACGCTATGTATGTAAACATCTCTTGCTGAATCAATCTTTTTCTGTCATCATAAATTCATCCAATACCTGAAGCTTTAATGAATCGTCAACAAAAACTAAGTACATTCTATCACATGAATTTGACTTTTTCCTAGAAGCTGCTACAAGGATGATCTGATGAAGTAGATTATCCATCGATCATTCTGCAGGGCTCTGCACATTATGCATGAATCATCGGTGGAACCGCCAGCATTTTCAGCTACCCGTACCGGTCTACTGGTAGCTTGGCTGCCATATCGGTTGAAACTTAATTAATCTACACGTTTTGATGGTGAAAAGCATGCACAAATTATGCAGCAACTTGTACAGAATACATAATAGTGCGAAATCTTACCTTCGTTTCCATAGTAACAATCGATCAGAAAAAAGACGTTGCTTGAAGCGCTAACAGTAATCCATAAACTTGACTTAACAAATTTGTGCTCTGATGTGACTTAGCACACATCATCATTGAATGTTCATTAAAATTGTGCTTTACCTCCGAATACGTAAGGAACGAATAACGTTGAAGTACAGAAAAAGAATACGTAAGATACTAATAACGAAATTCTGACTGGTCCTGATGCCATGTTAACCATTTGCGTGGTGCTCAAATCATCACAGCGACATGTCATCTAAGACTGAATGTAGGTAACCACTAGAGTTGTTTTGTAAATTTAACTCTAACTTAATGACGCACAGCCTGATACCAGTCAGTCAACTAAACCTATGCCGTCACTAAACCTGGCCAACCTGAAAAACTTGAATGGCTGGTATCTTTGTTTTTGTAAGACTATTTCAATTCATGCAACCGGAATAACTGATGAAATCTCAGCATTATTTCACAACAGTTTATGTGCAAAAATTTCGAGTTCATGCGACTAATGAATTCTTAAACATTTCTCTATCTTAGTACTAATTATCTAGTTTAGTAGACCTAGTCTAAATAAATGTCTTCTACGAACGGTCATGTCAGATCTCCAATGGAATGAATGCTATATTGAAAAAAAGAACGATAGAAAACATAAGGTGTACTACATGCAACTTTGTAGCCTTTTTCAAGAATAATTTTGAAAAGAAACATGTATTAGCACCAAATTTTAGCATAATACATATGAGTTTAAAGGGTCATTTGGACACCAGAACCATTTCTTATGACTAAATATAACTAGAGTTTTAAAAAGTCACCATTTCATAAAGGTTTCGCTTGTGAAAGATGGTACTTCTTCACACTGAATTTTAACATTACTAGTGGTCTTTTCGGTCGCCTGTCATATAAATCAATAATATTGCTGATACTACAGTGTCTTTCTGGCACTTTACTCAGTAATGTCATGCATTGCTGACATTTTTCGCATTCGAACGGGGCTATTATGACTCTCTAATGCAGATACTGCATTGGATTCGGTAAAAATAAGACCATTCCCTTAAGGCTGACAATCATAACCATTTATGTCAAAGCCACTCCGATCAAGCAGGGCAACTTTGTAAAGACAGGACAACCCCGACGTTCACGTTGGGACGAGAACGCTGACACTGTGATGGCCTCCTTTAATCAGTCGACAAAAATGTCTGTTTGAAGAGCCAATGATGAGCGAAATTGGCGAAAACAATTATCCTCTACAGAGCAGATGAAAAACTACTATGCCATGCACACCTTTCCTCAGCCTTTGAAACCGTTCGTCTTGTCTCAACGTGAACATCGGGGTTGTCCTGTCTTGTCCATATAGCCTCGCATGCCCGCAATGACCTTGACATAAATGGCTATGATAGTCAGTCTTAAAAAAATGACCTCTTTACGGCAATCAGAAAATCAGAATAGCAAATTGCCATGGTGCTCCGTTTATACAAGAGAAGTGCCAACAATGCATGATGTCACTGAGTTGAACACCAGCAATATTACTGATTTATCTGATAGAAACAGTACGCTCAAGGTGACCCAAAAGACCAAAAAACAAGATTAAAATTCAGTGTGAAGAAATGGAATCTTCCACAGACGAACACCTTTTTGAAATGGTTGTAACTCTAGCTATATTTAGTCACTAGAAGTCATTATTCTGGAGTGAAATTTTATTTTAACTCTTCTATTATGCTAAAATTGAATATCTGAAGAGAATGACAATTATTAAGTCAAAACAAGACATCAGCACCCTTGATTTCCCAACCGCACTCGCCCGACCTAGAAATCGAATCGAAGTCCGCGGTGGAGACGAGCTCGCACCTTCTTCACTAGGCCACGCTGACGGTTCAAAAGGAATGCGAGTGAAGGCAGAAGTCATTTCCAAGTGATATCGACAGCTTATTGTCATATTATTATTGACAGAATGCTACCAGCATTCATGTTGTGGCGAGACAGCATATCGGCATGTCATTCGACTACGTTACACAATAGGTTGACAACAAAGATCTGTCGCAGTACATTGAATATCTAAAGAGAATGACAACTATTACATAGTAATAACTATAAATAGTAAGTATAAATAGTAACAACTGTAAATAATCAATAGTTGTCAATCTCTTCAGATAATCAATGTACTGCGACAGACCTTTGTTGTCAACCTATGCTAAAATTGGTGGCAATATATGATTCCTTTACAAAAATTAAACAGGAAAAAAAGTTGTTTTAAAGCTGAATTTGGGACACCCTGCACGTATCCATAGTAACCTCATCATTTGCTGAAAACTTTCTCCTGCAGATCGATTCAGGATTGATATTACTTTTCATTGATTGAGGTCATCGTTGCACAGAAAGAAAATTATTCCCGCATATCACACAACATCGATTGAAATCAAATTTCACGTATGGGGTTGAAAAGCGGGAACTGAGAGCATAATCTGAGACAACGAATAAAATAACACCACTAGCTTTATCGCATAAACCTTTTTACGCACTAAGAGCAACTGCGACTAATTATGACTTTCAATAAATAAAACAATTCAACATTTACCATTTTTCGCACCGCCTGTAGGTGTAAAGAAGTGATACATTAATGGTCTAATATAAGTCACACATTTGATCATAAAATGATATTCAATTCAACATTCGATGAGTACTGTTTAAGTCGATATTCAAACATTCATTTTCAAACACTAAGTTCAACTAAATAAACCGCATGATGCTGAAACTTAAACAACATGAACTTCCGACTCAAGGAAACTACATGACATTTATCTACATGGACAACTAATTATTAGAGTAATAAAGTTTCACACTTATTTTCTAACGAAGACTATCAAGGCATATGTTGCTGAGAGTCATTTTAAAATAGAAATTGAACATTCTGGAGGAAGCTGACATAAAGTAACATTGTTGACAATGAAAGATTGCTGATATTGAAATATTTATACCTAAATATCTATTACATGAATAATCTCACCTAAAAATTATAAAATCAGTAGAAACGAATGTATTTCTCAATCATGACCAGCTTCGGTCAAAAGTAATTTTCACTCAAATTTAAAGCTAACAGACATATTCATAAGAAGAGAGGAAAGATTAAGCGCTCCAGTATGTACAGTACATGAAAATAAATATTTTGTTTCTCTTCTTTGAGTATTTTCTTCATTTATCATCGAAAATCGTTGAAAATTCGCTAACAATAATCAGATGGCTGTTATACACAATGAGAGTTACAGCAGGTGGGCATCTCACTCGTCAAATAAACTGTTTACCCACAATTATTGCTTTTCAAGACTATTGCTACGACAAAGTCAATTCTCCGGTCATCATCTGCCTCTATCTTAGTTCCGATGCTAGAAAAATAGTATCGATATGAATATGCGTCAAAAACACTGTTTCGACTACATCTGTTTTAAGCACCAAGAGTACATTTTTCAGTTTCTTGTTTGTTTTCTGTATGGCTGTACTTTACCCATTTGTTCTAGTCACTCCGCATTCAAAAAGGTATTGAGCAACTATCGTAGATACTCCGGAATAAGAAATATTCAATCGATCTGACATAGGTTCCGAATTAAAGTGAAGCTGCTCATGCTTGTGGTGACACAATCAGCTTCAACAGATAATTAACTGCTTATAACTAAAATTTGAGCACGCTACTTACAGATGGCTAGATGTCACGACAAGTATTATATGTTTTGTGTTCATGTTTATGCTATCACAACAAAAAAGACAAATCGGACATAATGAAAAAAAGAAAATGTAAGAGATTCTTTAACTTATTTAAATGTAATTACCGATACCACTACAATGAAATGCATTTGAAAATGCTTATTGGATAATTTACATATATTAAAACACAAGCAGTTTTCAATCAAATTCAATGCCGAATCAATGTACCGTACATTACAAGAAAATCGCATTAGATCAAAGGAAACAGTCTTGATAATAATTTCCACCTGGAAAATGATTCACTATCAAAAAAACTTAATTTAGAACGAGTCCGTTTGAGATTCAGGTCCCAGGTTGGGGGTGAATCATTTCACTCGTCCTATGAAATAGGGTGCTGATTCATCAGTTATCGATGTTTTATGAAATAGGCAGAATAATACAGAATAACTTTTCCAGAATAATATTATCAATAATTTTCGAATGGAAAGTAATGACACATTAAAAAGCAGCTGATTCAAAACGCATTTTGTTGCAGTTATCAGACTGAATATCATGTTGCAAACTTGGGCAGTCAGCGATTCCGTTAGTGACTGTGGAGAATAGGAGTCGAACGACTGAACAAAACAAAATGTGAAATATTCGTATACAAGAAGCTGATGGAAGCAAAATCGTTATAATTCAGCCAGAAGCAAAAGAAATCATTGATAGATTACGGAAGGAAATTTGCCAGTATCAAATACTTGACTGTTCAACGACTCAGCAATTATAATTGTTATACGGAGCTTATCAATGACACGAATAATTAGTAATCAAAGCACGACGGCAGAGAAAAAGGAAAAAAGGATATTCACTTGTAACAGAAACACAGCGGAAGCGGTGGGCCACGCAACTACCAGTGCACAACATTACTGACTACGCGTTTGAAGGACAGTGCTTTTTTCTATCTTTTTTAAATCTAAATCTAACTCAGAATCCAGGCTTTTTATGTTCGGTCTGGCGCAAGGTTGGTCAGAAAAGAAAGTAGAATTTCCTTATGAATATCGATTAAGTCAATCCCCCATACAATATACGAAACCACGTCAGGGAAGTATTCAGTATCGCCACAGGATGCACACGCGACACAAATACACAACACCTACACGACGAAACACACGTCCTCCCATTGATGAATACTTCGCACTCACATCTCCTCACGCAACAACTACCACCTCTCAGACAACAAAAACCCACAATTTTCACCACAGGGAAGTACATCTCACCCCCAATCACACAGCCATCCAACGCGACAATAAAGCAGATGCTCCAACAGACACACACTCACTACGTCGGCACGTATCTAACGCACAGACAAGGCAACAAAATCGTTTAACGCAATTCCCCACAGTTCACAAATCAGAACAAACACTCGACAGACGCACACGCAGAACACTGATACAACTCCGCACCAACAGACCAACAAGTTATCATTCTTAGAAAAATACTTGCATCATATAAACCCCTCTGTCCGCTCATCACCTCTTTGTCCCCTCTGTGAATCACAACCGCGCAATACGAAACACCTCTCCTCCTGCACACACATACAATGCTCACAACATGGTACCTGTGGGTTGCCCCCGTCAGGTGTGCGGAACTCATTCGCCGCTAAAACCGGACGGCCCCTGGACCACCTCCCAATGGCAGGGAGGCTGTGGGTTGACACCACTCCCTACCAGCACGTCAAGGAAGAGGCAGCCTCTTTATATTGGTAATTTTTACAAAGTTGTAGACTGGCTATGATAAGTCATCCTTAAAGATGTTGAGTATATCGGTGTTTTGCAATCGTAAGCGGTAGGAAATAAAATATTGAGTTTGTGTACGCAATGAAGGACATAAAGTTGGCCAATTCGATGATACATCATTTCAATTTTCGATGATGACAATCTTTGTGAATGAGGACCATTTGAAGAAAACTGAAGAAAGAAAATTGGGATGACGAGGCAGAATATCTAAGTGATTGTAAAGAAATCAGATATAACTCAATCTGCATAACTAAGGAGACTAATTAAAATTAGATATTGAAAATAAGATAATAGATAAATAAATTATAAAAGTGAAGAACCAGATTTGGAGATTGTGATAAAAATAAAAGTAACATGGTATAAAAGATGCAAAAAGTAATTAGGGAGAAGCCATGAATATGGTTACAACTAATTACTGTATAATCCGTAAGGGTAAAAAGAGAAAAACTGAAAAATATCATGGTAATGAAAAAACAAGATAACATGATCAACTGCACACAATTTCCTAATTCATTAATGAAAAATATTTGTTGACTAAATTTTTTTCTCTTTTTAAATCTTTTAAAGAATTTTTTCACTTAGATTCAAATTTCATTCATCATTGTTTGAAACTTAGTGATGTGCAAACCTCCTGTCATTGAATTGACCAACATATCGTATTTCGATTTCGCTCACAAACTCAATTTAAAAAGTTACTTGATTTCCTACTCGACAGCGACATCGACTAATTGACATGATGCAGCTCATCGCTGAAGATGTTATTCGAGCATCTTGAACGCTTGACTACCTCAAAAAATTGTTTAAATCAACTTTTTAATTGATAATGATTTTATCTTGCGATATGGTTTTGTAGTATATTTCAGAAAGGTCTTAAAACAAAGCTCATTTTTTGCAGAAATACCGACAACAATTGAATTCAAATTTCAACAAGTAACCTCACAATTGACGAAATGCTATAAAACATGTTTTTCATATTTCAAAATGTACTTAAATTTCGGAGATATTTCCTTAGGGCATCGACTTCCATAACGTAAGTTTGTGTTTTAAGTATTATTTTCGTGAATCGACAATACTATCCCAGTCATTAAACTATGGAGATTCAAGAGGAACTTAATGATGCATACTTTTGGTACTTGAAGCATTACCGAATATTACTATCGGTGCGTAATTCTACTTTATACGAATGATTGAAGACAAATTTTCGAAAGGAAGCGCAATCCGCGTATGTAAAGGATGCAAGCAATAATTTGGAAGGAAAATCAGCAAAATGAAGGAATTGGTATGAAAAAAAACTTTAAAATGAAAATGGTGGCAATGCTGTTTATCAACACCAGCAAAATAAGTAGTCTACAAGTAAGCTAAAAAATAAGCTAATAAGCTCATAAATATTGCTCTACCTGGTTATAGTCGTCCTTCAGAAAAGCGTAAAAATAATTTCATCGATTAATAGAAATTTAGAGGAACAAACATTACAAATGAAGTTGACATGTATTCAATTAGTACATATACACACAGCAATCACTAGTATATTTTTTGGTTACTCACTTGAACACGAACACCATGGCCGATTCGATCTAGCACACTGTAGTCAATAGGTTTGCGGATGTACTTCGTCGGTTTCTCGACATGTTCTGGGAAAATCACTCCTGGCTGACGTGTATCACTGAGATGACAAGTCGGTTTCGAAGTAGTATACTGTCCAATAGCTCGCCGCGCGACACGCTCACGATGAACTTGAACTCTCTGAATCAAAATACAGCAATAATTATTGAATTTGTATTGTTGATAACACACAGTTTTAACACTAAGTCAGAAAAAAGTTATCAATTAATAGTACATGTATTTATCTTTACAATAATATGGGAAAATGTCCTTTTCCGGAGGAATATATAATACTAAAAGTGCCTTTTTACGGAAAAACATTTCATGGTGCCCTTCTGTAATTTTACACTTTACATAGAGTAATTTTCAGCGGTATTAGTAAACCCATATATCAAGATTCTCTAGACTCAGATCACACCACTGTTAAAAATCCATGTTCACTTGCAGCGGAAGTGGCTGTGGCAATAATGGACTGTACCTGGCGTCCACTGCTCTTATTTAGATGCTGGTCAGCGCACTCGGCTCACAACCAGGGTCCGCACAGGACGTGATTCATCCACGTGGTTCGGCTATGTATTTGGTCATCTGTACACATGCACACGTATTGATCTTTAACCGATCTAGCTGTGCAAGTACATGTGTACATTAAAATAGTGCTGTATATTTAATCCTTCATTGTCATGGTATATAATGTCTTCTAGTTAGAACAGGTCAAGGCAGAAAATCATCTCGATTTAAAACTGACAATGAAACCTTGTCAACACGAAAACAAAATGCGACTCTTGTTGTCAAACACGAAAACAACACAAATGACAAGGCTCAAACACGACTTTCGCGAACGCAGACCTCTAGTCTCTACCATAAGAAATAGAGAAAAAATATATCTATGCACTTTTAAAATACCTTCAGGATTATCACTGAAACATGTCTTAGAACCAGAGCCAGAGTTACAAGACTGCACTTATCATTAAACTATGCAGCAAAATGACAAAGACAACCGGTTTTCCCTGTTCGACTGATCTTGCAACGACTATTTAAGCAAAATCAAGAATGAATAATTATGCTGCATGCATATTTGCATTTCCTGATTTTAGAAACGGGATCATAAATAGTTGCGTCAAATGACAAAAACATGAGGAAGTATTGAGAGATTCAATGGTAGCATTAGAGATTTCGTTAAATGCATATTTAAAATAATCGAGAGCGGAATTGAGAGTACCCATGGATGAATAGCTGCGCTCACTCGGGCAACAATGACGGGTTATATTACAATGTAGAAGTTCATTTGACTATAAAACAACTAAATATATATGTGTGCTTCATAGAGTAAATACATGCAAAGAGACACAGTCTCATCATCTAGACAACCGACTACCTGTGTCTCGTTTCTTGCCCTTTAATTTTCATGTTACACGACCAGTAGCCAGCAGACACATGCTAAAGGCGTGCCCAACAATCTTTTTTATAAAACGTGATAACTACCCAACATTATCAGCTAAGGCTTGTACAAAAGAAATCATATCTCTTTATAGTGATAATTGCTGCTTGAGAACTGATGTTTATTTATAATAATAAGATGATTTTTATACATAGTGCATCCGCTTACGTAATTATATTCTTTTTTCTGGAAAACTGTAAGATATATGCTGATGTGCACAACATTCGCAAATGAAAAAAACATCGAAAATAGTAGTGCTAAAATTTCCATACACATGCATTATATCTTGATGCTACATGTTTATGCTTTTACGCGTGAACTATTGAGTCCTGACCGGGCACACTCTTGTTATATCTGGTCTAGAGGAATCCTTGCTTAGCTTTGAACTTAAAATAATTCTTTCGGTGAATATAATTGCTTGCTCTATTGCAAGATCATTCGCAAAGCTAAAGAATGTTTTTTCAACATTTATTGCATTACACATGCATGCACAATGTAAATGTAGATTGGCAAACTAAATGATAAGGCTAATGAAAACATGCCTGTTTAGAAAAATCTGAAATGAAAAATTACAAAACAATGTAATGCACATAGTCCAGCAGTTGTGTTTGAAACTTCAGCTAATTACTTTGGTTTTATTTTCCACTGTTATAATATCTGTTCTACTAGTTCTAAAGAAAAAATGCGATGTGTGCAATATTGTTCAATAACGTCTATTGAATGCTAAACATGACTGCTCAACGTATATTTCAGAATACAAAATATTGCATCTTCATTATCATTTCGCTTGACATCTGAGGAAAATCCAATAAGTGATAGAAATGAGGATCTAATTACCAATACATGATAAACACAGTTCAGGAGCACCATGCGAATTGAATGATCAAACTAGGTCCGTCGTATATCCAAAATATAAATCGTAGCTGAAGAGAAAAGAAAGGAATTCGAAGAAGCACTCACGAGAAATATGGAAGGCCAAGAAGGCGAAGAAAGCGGTTACTCCAACCTTCTCACGAGCATCACAAAGGCCGGTGAGGAAGTTTGTGGTGTAACGAAAGGCTACAGAGGGAGAGAAAGAGAGACCTGGTGGTGGAATGAGTCATTGCAACTGAGTATTAAGGACAAAAAGGCTGCTTACAAAAAGTGCAGAAATCAGGTTGTGATGCAGATAAAGCAGACTATCGCCACAAGAAGCGGGAAGCGAAGCGCTGTGTTGCTGTTGCGAAGCGGAAGTCCTGGGAGTCGTGGAGCGCGGACCTATCTACACCGGAAGGTAGGAACAAGATGTTTCGAGTAGCAGTTCAAATGAAGAAGGACAAGAAGGACATCGAGGGAACAGATTACATCAGAGATGAAAGCGGATCACTGCATGTGAAAGTCGACGAGGTGAGAGAAGTGTGGAAGAAACATTTTGAGAGAGTTTCGAACGAAGAGAACGAAACTGAGTTGGAAGACACCACACCAGTGGAGGGCCAATCGAAGATTTCACGTTAGAAGACGTTAGAGCAGCTATCCGAAGTCTCAAGAACAGAAAGGCCCCTGGTCCGACAAGAGTCTCAGGCGACATGTATAAGCTGGCAGGTGAACCAGCGGTGAAGGTGCTTCACTCCATCTTCAACGACATTATGAAGACTGGAGTCTGTCCACAAGAATGGAGGAAGAGCCTAACGGTCGCTCTGTGCAAAGGAAAGGGCGATCCCCTCCAATGCACCGAGTACAGAGGCCTACGTCTTCTGGAGCACGGGATGAAGATCTTCGAGAAGATGCTGGATAAGCGTCTGAGGAAAATGGTCTGCATCGGGGACACTCAGTTCGCCTATCGTCCAGGAAAATCCTGCAACGACGCACTCTTCATCGTTAGGAGACTGCAAGAAAAGTTTTTGGAAAAGAAGAGGAGACTCCATCACATCTTCGTCGACCTGCAGAAGGCCTTCGACCGGGTACCCAGATGTACAGTCGCATGGGCACTTCGCCGTCAAGGTGTTCCGGAGCGACTCATCAATGTCGTCATGTCACTGTATGTCGGTTCGAAATCACAAGTCAACGTCGCAGGGGGTGTATCTGACGAGTTCGGGATCAACGTTGGACTACATTAAGGATCCGCTCTCAGCCCACTTCTCTTCATCCTAGTGATGGAGGAGGCAACCAGAGACTGCATGATCGGAGGTGTCTGGGAGCTCTTATACGCCGATGATCTGGTTCTGACTGGTGAGAGCAAGACGGAAGTCATGGAGAGGTTTGGGAACTGGAAGGAGAGATTGGAAAAGTGTGGTATGAAAGTCAACATCGGGAAGACCAAATACATGGTGAGCGGAAAGGAACCCAGCGAACCCATTCGCGGAGGCAGGTATCCTTGCGGTGTGTGTGGAAGGGGTGTTGGCGTCAACTCGGTCCTCTGTGGTCAATGCAACAAGTGGTGCCACAAGCGCTGCAGCGGCTTGAGAAGCATTTGTTACGTGGTCGATTTCCGCTGTCCCACATGCTCTCGCTCCCCAACTGTGCTAAGCAGCGCTCATGAAGACGATGATGAAAGTGATGACCAAGAAATGGATGAAGTGTACGATTTCTGTTACCTCGGTGACTTCCTCGCATGCAACGGCGGATCAGAGCGAGCTGTTAAAGTAAGAGTTGCATCTGCGTGGAGGAAGTGGAAAGAGCTTGCCAGTCTTCTACGCAACTGTCACATCCCGCTGAAGTGCAGAGCCACTGTATACAGCACTTGTGTGAGATCTGTGTTGCTCTACGGTGCGGAGTCCTGGAATCTGACAGAAAGACTGCAACATCAATTACGGGCATGCGACAGGAGAATGCTACGCTACATGTGCGGCATATCACTGGCTGATAACATCTCCAGCAGTGAAGTGGCATGTTGGTGTGGTATTAGCCCGTTGGAAGAAGTGATCACGGAGAAAAGACTGAGGTGGTTCGGGCATGTGAAGAGGAGAAACGGAGAAGGAGCTACTGGACATCGTGGTGGAAGGAGCGCGTCCTCGAGGAAGGCCGAAGAAGACTAGGCTCGCAAACGTCAAAGATGATCTGACGAGGATTGGTGCGACAGAAGAGGACGCCCAGGATCGAAACCATTGGAGACGGTTGATCAAACGGCAAACCCTCTAGTATAGGGGAAACGAAGACGCTAAAAGGATAAAGTAAGTAAGTAAGTAGCTGAGGGCGAAATGACGTATAACGCAGATCGCCTTAGCATTGACTGATGCAATGCAATGTATCTGAGCAAGTCTCAAGAGGATTGTTAAATCCATCACAGCAACATGAAGTAGATAAGGTTCCAAATAATACTTCTCAACGACGAATTTCCTTACAATGTCAATTAAGAACATTTTAAAAAAATCGATAAATAAGAATTTTACAATAAAACTTAACACTCCTCAACTAATTAAATCTAAATGAAATAATGTCCTTCGTTTTAGAAGAAAATTTCCATCGCTTTGAAAAGATGCAATTTGCAATTTAACCTGTTTGTCATAGACACCCTAGTCATTGACATGTCAAAGTATGTTATGATATAGCTGGTATGCAATGTGTAGATATTGTTTGTCAATTGCTCTTCTTATGTTATGATGCCTCCCTTTCTGTGAAATTGGGTGATATCTAATAAAAGAATACTAACTTACCATATCTAAATGATTAACTTTTGATTCGATGTTCTTCATTTTTTCCGATTGAGAATCTAAAACTTCCAAGAAGTCTCGAGCCAATAAGTTGATTTGATAAGCAACACTAGCAAGTGATTCTGTAGTGTACTGTAGTGTTTCTTCCAATGCCACTGCCGTATTATCAGCCTGAAAATAAAAGGAGTGTATATTATGCTAATTTCAGTCATTTATAATATTTTGCTTTTGAATGAACATCTAATCACAATCAATAGCTCACTCCAAACACTTGAATATCGATTAGTTTTACAACATGCGAAAATCAACTAAACGGCGTTCATTTTTTCACAGCTGAACTTGAGCTGATCGGCGCTTGCTTATTTAGGTGACGGACGGAATTAGAACGCTATTCAATTGCTTATTTCTAATGTTCACACATGATTGGCCGAAAAGAACAAAGCAAGAATGTGTCACTCGAAGCTATTTGAAAATAGCTCAATAGGTAGTTTCCTTGTCAGATGCCTGACATTCATGACACGCGTGTACAACACAGAATTCTCAGATATGCTAGATGTTCAATAAAGGAAAATCAATAAAGAAGGCAGACATAAGTGACCTACTATATTTAGAAGTCCTTTAATATGACTTGAATATGGAATCATCTGAAAGTCTCTTTTCGAGCAGAGATCACAAAATCTGCTTTACAAGTTTACAACAACGTTCTTGAAGATGAGAGGAAAAACGTGAGACCTATGTATCGACCGAAGTCATGGAAATATAATGAACGGAGAGAAAATAAACAAAGAAGAAAGAAAACATGGTATCAAAAGGGGAAATATAACAGCGTTCTTTTCATAACAGCAACACCAAACTCAGTTCTCAAAAAAGAATGTGAAAAACAAGTTAAAGAAAGCGGCATGAGAATAAAAGTTATCGAGAAGACTGGAACAACACTGAAATCAAAACTACAAAAATCACATCCATTCCGAAAAACAAAATGCCAAAGAGATTACTTATTGTGCAAATCAGGAGGAAAAGGAAATTGTGAAACAACAGGAATAACTTATGAGATAGAGTGTGACAAATGTAAAGCAATATATGTTGGTGAAACGTCGAGAAATGCAAGAACAAGAGGTAATGAACACATCAAACAATTAAAGGAAAAGCAGGAATCATCAGTACTATGGAGACACTGTAAAAACCAGCATGAAGAAATTAAACAAAACTTCAACATGAATGTTACAGGAGTATATCACAATAACGCAATGGAAAGACAAATAGCAGAGGCCGCAATTATTAGAAATAAAAATGAACAAAACATAAAACTGATCAATAACAAAGCAGAATGGAACCACTCAAATTTATCAGCATTAACTGTACAACATTAGGTGGATGTGCATGAAAATGTATTATGGATGGTTTGCACAGTAATGTGCTATGTTGACTTTATTATCTTTAACTTCTCTATCTTCCCCCATTCACCCATGATATTTTTATAGACATTTCCAGATTTGATTTAAAAATCATAGTCCTTGTTAGATAAGATCACTGCTAATTAAATATCTGATTGAAAAGGGCGGTTCGCCGAGATATACATGTATATGACGAAATAAAAACAAATTGTCTGTGCGTCGAAAGATAAATTAATTTCATTTCCTTTTATAAAAATCTAAATCTTTCTTTAAAAGCTCAGTTAATATTGCTAGAAATTAAATGTGAGTCTTTTGAGAACAACATATTGAATACAGCGGAGGACGAACCTAACTTGCGACTGAAGGAGGCGATGCTTATTAGCAAACGCAAATCAACGATTAACAGTCGCATCGAGTGTGAAGGGTTGAAGGACTTTTCATTCATGTAAATCCTTCCTCATTCTTGAAGACATTGGCATCCCCAGATTATACATGTAGATATCGGAGGTTGGGTGGGGCTTAACAAAATATTGGGAGGCTGCATATCTTTTCCATCATCAATCTGGGGATAGCTTGACTTCTATTGGATGCTGTGCTATATACTTGCCAAAACAAATTTCAAAACTTGCTGGTATTCATGTTAATTTCTTTTGCACACGTGTCAAAGTTTTCTTGAAAATGGCTATGGCACATGAATAGTCGAAGTATATAGATAAAAAATCAAAAAGTTAACAACTTCTGCTTGACTTTCCCAAATCCTGAAAATTTATCAGAAATGAGTGATACACCTCATCGCTATTTGGAATTTCATAATCAAAGATAGAAAATAATTCCCAATCAATCGCATGTATTCTAAAAATGTATTGCATGTGCTTTCAGTTCGTTTAACGTTGTTCACAAATCTTTTGGTTGAAAGAAATATCGGGTCATTTCCGCTATCCCGTCGCCATTAATGTAAACTTCAGAAGCCAATATGATAAATTCAATTTAATATGTCTGTATCTTTATACAAATTAAGAAGTACATTATTAGAAACTATGTCTGACATAAATACAGTCAAATCAATCGCCTTATCATTGACTGAACTCACAGAAGTAGCTACATGACAATTTACGATGTGCTCCATATTGTCTGAAGTAGAAGTTAGAAATGGAAACAACTGCTAATTCAGCAAGTAGTCGCTAGTACTCGACTCTCCACACTTATATTTTCATAATTTATTCATAACATCATTCAGAATAGTCTACTAATGCAGTTGAGTGGTGGGGTATAACGAAAAAGATCACATGCATCACACTATTTCTTGAAAAAAGAGCGTATATTCGCCTGCAACCGCATTTCCTTCGGTTCATCTCCGATACTTTGGGGGGGGGCTATGTCTACCGATGGAGAGTCCTCAGTAGTCTTACGCTTAGGAATCGTCGGAAGCTCAGAAAGTCGGCGTTTCTATGAAAAGCCTGGAATGGACTCCATAAGCTTCTGACGTCTCGAACTTATTCGTTTTTGTTTCTCTTTCTTTTCCCTATTTTTCCTCAAACCTGATTCCGAAAGTTTGCTGGAAGCTAAGGCTAACAATCGTAAGGCTTCCTGACGATTATCACGGATCGTATATGCAGGAGTCATCGCTTTCACAAGATCAAAATCAACAGGTGTAGCGTTGGGGCTTCCTTTCAGAGTCTTTCCTAATTTTCCGAACACTTACGCACTGGACGCACTTAATGATTCGACGCATAATGATGGCCTGTACTCTGTTCTCGTCATATTCATAATAGTAAACGTTCGTTCTATTTTGGCCATGGGAGGAAGTCAACGCATTAGATAATGACCACTCTGATGAGATGATTAACATCCAAAAATGGATAAATGCACGATTTCATTTTTTGTCAAATTTCGGATTCTGACAGTCTCATGGAATTCAGGAAAGTGAATGGAGAATATACTGGAATCTAATGCATAACATTAACAACAAAATGGACAAATAATGGATAGCAAGTACAGAAAAATGGATAAGGAGGAACGTGTGGAAAAATACGGAAAGTACGGAAAAGGACGGTACGAAGTGCAAAAAATACGTATTTTTGCGAGCCCTGCAAACCGAACCACGATTTTTCACCCAAGTGTGTTGAAACGATCGCCCGTCAAGTGTCTCAAATAGACTTTAGCCCTAGTACTCAAGGTCATCATCATCGATCTGTGAAACTTTCGAACCAAGAATCTTTAACTGATCTCTCTCATTTGTGGATTCATGTGGATCGAGTTCGATACTCTTTCGAAGCAACGTATGCCAGCCCTTTTGAAGAAGTGCAACGTCCTCCGAATTTGTTTTTGTAAACAAAAAGTCTGATGGATCTCTCGATTACAGCGTCATTGAAGGATTGAAGCCCGCCGCATTTAATCCTGCAGCTCAACCTGAACCGTTGCACATTAAAAACATAAAGACTCTCAATAACGGGAGTGCGAATTAGGTGTAGGAAGCTCGCGCGGAACATTTTTGGGGGCCCTAATGGGTAGGACTTTATTTTTTCTTATATTTTTAATATGTAAATGAGAATCAGCGAAAAAATGTCTTACTTTTTCTCACAAAATATGACATTTACAGATAAACAGGTGTGACCATTTCTGCATTATAATTTACAATGCAAAACTATGAAAAGATCTGCAGAAAAGGTTGATGTATTGTTGGCTTTATCAGGCCGACATCTTTTCAAAAATATGATTACATAGTCTCTCTACATTAAGAACAAATTGACGTTTAGAACTTATTTTCACACTGTACAGAAAATTTCTACAGCATTCTCAAGACATCCTTATATTACTGAAATTTAATTAGGAAATTACAAAAATTGATACTAAATAACTCGTTGTGACGAATTTGCAAGACCCAAATTGCGCAACAGCGCACAAAAAACAATAAAGCTGCGCATTGTAGTTGCGTAGTTACAAGTAAACCAAGATTTAACATATCAATAATATACAAACTCATTGATTGACTTAGAAATGTAACCTACAACATATTTACAGGAAGGAAATGTTGCAGATAGTCACACAATGCTTTTAGAAGTGTGGATGTCACCGAATGACCTGTGGCCAAAGAATCGAGTATCACAATCTCAGGATGGGCCTATCATAATCTCAAAGCAGGGCCACCATGCTCTCAGAGTGGGGCTCCATCATTATCTCAGAATGAGGCCCGTCATCTTCTCTGAGTGAGGCCCTATCATTATCTCAGTATATGACCCCATCATAATCTCAGAGAGTGGAGCAGCATGTTGCTCGGATGGTGCCCCATCGTTATCCAAGGATGGGCCTATCATAGTCTTAGAGGGGTCCACCATGTTCTCAGTACGCCCCTCCCTATCACAATGTCAGAGAGCCCTTCAATATTCCGTCTCTTTCAACAATATTTTTTCTCTTTATCTAATTCATAATACAATAACTATACCTAATAGAAGTGATACCTGCCCTCTCAAGGATCTCTCTTGTACTACTTTGCAAAGGGAGGCCGCGCGGAAACGAAGCTGAACATTCTCACACCAGCAATATGCAGGGAGTGGTCTCCGATCTATCTTCTGATCCGACAACTACTGTACTGAGACACATAAAAAGCGTGATCTTCTCTTAGGCTGCGACTTCTGAGGGAGGACTTTTGTGTAGTGCTCCTATCCCTCTCTCCCTCTCGCAAACTCTAACTCTCCCCATCACACAAAGCACAAGAACACAGAGCACATACAAAAGACCTCTCTACCATGAGACTGCAAGAAACGCGCACCTGTCCGAAATAAACTGACGTTCAACTTGGATGCTTTGAGACTAACTGCAGATGCTTGCAAAAGGCCGCACTGCGTAACATGTACTTAAGAAGTGCACAACTGGTCCTTCATGCAATAGTCATCATGTTAATGGGGATAAAATTTGTGCTGGTATGGCATAGTACCTGAGAATTCTCCAAATTGTAGTGATATTTTAGGGCACAACATCTTTCATTGAAAATGCAACTATAACGAAGAATATATAGTTATGATGAAGAGGTTGAGAAATAATTACTCGGACGAATTCAAATTGAATTTTCTAAATTTTGAAATGAATGGGAAGTAAACCAGCAGTTAAACCAACTGCTGAAACAGTTGGTGATTTCATTCTGGAGATCTTGCTCCAGTAAACGTCAACCGATCCATTCACGTTGCTATCTTAATCACATCCTATTTCAGAGGTATAACCGTCATCATCGTCGGAAGAACAGGATTTTTCCTCTTGATCGTTCCTCAGTGGATCAAGTGTCATCAATCGGTGGGCGAAAAGTCATCAAAGGTTTCTGATTCAGCTCTCGCAGCAACTAATGAATCAATTTCATCACGTGGGAAAAGTTGGGAAAGGACTGCTGCTGAGTGTCATGTCGCATCCACCATGACAATCGACATGTGTGGCAATCGGATGAAGAACCTGCAATTACTACGAATAAAATCTTTGAATGGCTGTGTCTAAAGAAGTGAAGTCACAACTTCAAGATTTTCTAGATTTTTTACGCGTCTGTAGAAGGAAATCCAGTTCTTTGATTTCATCCTCAGCTTCCAGACGATTCAACAATATTTCGTGCATTAAAGACCAATGCAAGGAATGTTTAGGCAATTGTACTTTTCAAGTTACTAACAGCATTTTCTGACTGATCTGAAGCGACGCAGTAGCGTGAGAACCAAGGTTGACAATTCATCGTCCAAAAAATGAATCAGATATACTTCACTTTGAAATAGTCACGGTGACTACTGTAAGAATGGGTATAGCAGATTTCGGAAACAGCATTTCGGGCACAAGGAATCTGCTTTCAACAACTCTCCTATTATGGTTTTAGCTATATCTTTCTGATTCAGAAATACGTTCTTGAGCGAGCGAGCGGAAGCTGGAGACTGTCGATATGAGCGATTGAATTCTTCTGTGGCGAATGAGAATCTGTGAACGAGAGCAATTTCGGGCGTATCAGCGGTTGATAGAGCGACTGAGCCCTAAAGGACAAACGAAGTCAAGTAAGAGAGCGGAAAAGGCATGGCGATGAGAGGTTGAGAGAACGAGCGAGCGAGAGAGATCGCTCCGTTTTGCAACACTTCCATTAAGAAATACTGTAGACTTTTTAGATGTTGATACTTTCCATTTTCTCATTAAGAATGCTCCTCCATTGCCAAAAATAGAGTTTCATTCTAGCTCCAAGCGAGCCATTAGAGCCACTGAAGCCCGAATTAATTTGCAACCATTAACAGCCGAGTAATTATTGTGAACCACGTTGACTTCGATTAGCTGTTTCGCACTCCAGCAAGAAGAAGGACATCTGTCTAAAAATCGTAGATACGAATGAAGGTGTAACGATCGGGTGACGCGAGCGATCACATGGTGGGCGATGAGAAATTGAAAATTTACACAATGCGGAGATAGTACAATCCATGTGCAGAGAGTCTATGTTGTTGATTTGATCACAATTTATGACTATCGTTTCTTCAAAGATTTGCCTCAGCAGCTGGAAACAAACTTAGAATGTCAAATTTTTTTGAAAAAAGGAAGAGTTTATGCCTGACTCGATCTGGCCCAAAAGGTCACACGGGGCAACTCGACCAAACCCGACCGTCTCACGGTGCAGGACAGTGTCGCTTGGAGATATGCAATCCGTCCACAAAGGAATCAACAAACATTTATCATGCTCTTGCAGCTTGAGAATGGAAAGACTAAAGTCCGGGTGGTCAGTGTCTATTTGAAATATGTTTTAACAGCCACTGACAAGCAATAGGTGTTGCAAGAGTGGTTTTGAAGAGACCGTAGGTCGAGTCAAACGCACGAGTGCGACAACTATCTTGTTCCACAGCAGTGAAATTTGTTATGACAGCTCGGTAAGTTATCTTGACAGTAGCCCGTCGTTGTTATGGAGTCAATCGACATTAACCATTTCCCAAATTATGAAGAATGGCTCCCACCTTAAATCTTCTAGGGCCTACTGTGAGACTTCTGCGAATTGACAACTATCTTAATTTACTGATGATTTTGATGAACGCCACTCACAACTAAAACTCTCTGATCGTTTAATAGTTGACTTCGTTTTCACTCATGAGATTCTCCCATTGTATTAAAAAGTTCTCGGGATCAAGACGCTTATTAACAAATATTACGTTCAAGTCATAAGAAAAACAACAATCGTGAAAATGAAAACAATCGCCTTTTTTCCTAAGGTCTGGAAAATCGAATGTTGCATAATAAATTCGAATCCATATATTAAGAGAAAATACCATCTCCTGATCACTGGTTTTGAAATAACACCATGGACCGATTTCAATTTGTTGCGACAAGAGATAGATTCAAGCATCCGTAGAAGCACGCCCGAAATACAGTCAAAAATAATAATTTTGCGACTCATGTCTACGACGAGTGGGTGACGGCTCGAAATTTACCTCGTCCAAATGGCAACTATCCTGAACTTCCTTCTTTACCTAATCAGTTGCACGAAAAGATCTCGAAGGTGCTCAGTCATTTCGTATTTGAGATACGACGACGAGACGGCAAAGAATATCTCGCCAAAGCCATCTACGGCATCATGTGCGGCATGTTACGTTTCTTCCGTGATGCCTGTCTTCGTGCCGATCTCAATTTCTTCGACACAACAGTACCGGTACCAGGATTCCGATATCTCCGACTATCGATAGATAGCAAAATGAAGGAATTGACGGACTTCAGACAGAAAGATGACGAAATCCAAAGCCTTCTCAACATCGGACGCAACTGGTCTTCAAAGTGCAACATGCCTTTATACATGCAACATCGACACCTGACCATCAACCAACTTTCCTGCGAAGAGGACTGCGCTGGAAAGTATATAAAATTTTCCGGGGAAAATGTTGAAAACTTTTTCCGGTGGACTGAATCAGCGATCTGTGACACCGAAGCAGATCAAGCACCACGACACGAGCTCCAGGCTATCACCCTACAAACTGATAAAGCTCTACATTGAAGCTCTTAATCAGTGTGACATCCATGATGGACCATTTTACCGGCGACCTTTCATGACCGTAGCAAACCGAATTCTTTTTTCAAAGGTTCCTCTTGGAATAAATACTATCGCCGATTTTGCAAAACGCAGTCAAGAAGGATTACTTGCAAGGTCGATTTCCTGGCTATTCTGGCAAATTAACAAGCGCCACTACTTTATTCAGATCCAAAGTTGATGAGCAGTTGTTCATGGGTCGCACTGGTCATCGCAGCACTGCCGTCCGCTCATACAAGCAAGTGTCCAACGAACAACAGCGTGAACTGATTACTTATACTGATTCGTGATACTGATACTTTACTGATTCCTTGATTACTTATACATTCCATCTACTTCTGGTGTCAATCAGGCCTCTGCACCCGTGACATTGGGCTGGTTACAAACAACAAGCAAAGTCAGAATGAAAAATTGATTAAGTACAAGCATAGCCATAGCGGCCAAGATATTTACTCAATCAACGTGACCAACATCACAAACTAATGTCAATGATCCCAAAGGATGCGCAATTCAGTCCCCATCCTCCTGCATGCCCTGCAACGGACACAGCAGGCTCTCAAAGTTGACCTAATTTCACGGATTTTACGAAATTTGACCATCTCCTCTACTAATTTCAAGCATAGCCATGGAACCCAAGATATTTACTCAATCAACGTGACCAACATCACAAACTAATGTCAATGATCCCAAAGGATGCGCAATTCAGTCCCCATCCTCCTGCGTGCCCTGCAACGGACACAGCAGGCTCTCAAAGTTGACCTAATTTCACGGATTTTACGAAATTTGACCATCTCCTCTACTAATTTCAAGCATAGCCATGGAACCCAAGATATTTACTCAATCAACGTGACCAACATCACAAACTAATGTCAATGATCCCAAAGGATGCGCAATTCAGTCCCCATCCTCCTGCATCCCCTGCAACGGACACAGCAGGCTCTCAAAGTTGACCTAATTTCACGGATTTTACGAAATTTGAACATCTCCTCTACTAATTTCAAGCATAGCCATAGCGTCCAAGATATTTACTCAATCAACACACCAACACCACAAACTGATGTCAACATGCCGTTGCAGGGCACGCAGGAGGATGGGGACTGAATTGCGCATCCTTTGGGATCATTGACATTAGTTTGTGATGTTGGTCACGTTGATTGAGTAAATATCTTGCGTTCCATGGCTATGCTTGAAATTAGTAGAGGAGATGGTCAAATTTCGTAAAATCCGTGAAATTAGGTCAACTTTGAGAGCCTGCTGTGTCCGTTGCAGGGCATGCAGGAGGATGGGGACTGAATTGCGCATCCTTTGGGATCATTGACATTAGTTTGTGATGTTGGTCACGTTGATTGATCATGCAAAATCTTTTATTAACTTGCAGGTAAGATGCGTCCGAGTTATGTGCGACTTACTATTTTTGCAAGCGTGTATTTCAAATGCGGTCGTTCCTATATTCATCTCCAATATGATTAACGTACCGGAGGATATGTTGGAAAATAGTTGTCCTCAGAAAAACGAAGTCGTTGGAAATGGAACTTCTTCGTACTTCCATGGCACAATTACGAGAAAAACTGTTCCTTTTGGAGCAGCAACGTGGTCACGACTATTTGACAATAACCAGAGATGTCACTCGTCCTGTTCTACATCATATGCTTACTAGCTTAGTTGAGGATTTACGTAAAGAGGAATGTTTGAAATATTCATGTCATTTTGCAAAGTGGAGTAAAATTTCAAATAATACATTCCCATGGGAACGAGATTCATACAAGTGTGATTATGTGCCAAAGTTTCCTTTTGAACATGTGGATGAATACTTATGCCGCTCTCCAGCTCTTATGGATGCCACAGGTAAGCCCCAGTTGTCTCATGGCAATCGTAATTGCAAAGAATACAGCAATGAGACTGATATTTTTCTACCTAGCTACTTAAGTGATCTCATTGCTAAAGGTCCAAATTTTCGCATTCCACCTCTCTTAAATGACAACTTTATGGATGATGTTGAGCTTGCATTAGACAAACTAACTTTTAATCTTCGCTGGCGTAGCCAGATCGATGGCAGTGATGATGTGTTTATGTCTAACGCTTCAAATACACACAGTAGCACTGCTAGTATCAATATTCCATTCTATAAAAATAGAATTAAAATGCCAAAAACGATGCCTAACGACGAGGAGTTAAATCTTGTCCTTTTCAAAAAAGAGGTTATTAATGCCGTTAGTCAGGAGGCCGAATTTTGTAAGCAAAGTAAATCATTTAGGAAAATTAACAAACAAATAAAATATAGTAAGCACTTTTTAAAACAAAACGAATTATCTGTTGTCGCCACAGACAAAAGTAACCGGCTTTGTGTTACCCATGACAATGATATTGTCAATAGAACCGAGAGTATCCTCATGGATGAAGCTATCTATAAACGCATTGATAAAAGTAAGCACAAATCTCTAGAAAAACAAGCGAACCAATTAGTTAATAACGTCTTAAAAAGCAAAATGAGTAGTTCTAACATGCAGCGTATGTTGGTATCAGACACTTCACCAGCTTCTTTCTATACATTAATTAAAGATCACAAGGAGAAAACTGATAAAAATTCTTTTCCCCTGAGGCCTATAGCTTCGGTGGTGAATACACCAGGAAACAAAATCGATTGGTTTTGCGGTAGAATATTAAATCAATTGACTAATTACGTACCAGCACATCTATCAAGCTCCTTGCAAGTAATGAATGACTTCGAGAAATTAAACTCTATTGACATAGCCGAAAATTCCACATTTATTTCTTTAGATGTTGTGAACCTTTACCCCAGCGTTCCAATTGATAGAGCTATTTGCGTGATTTCTGATTTCGCTAAAAATCATTGGACTGATATTGATAACTTCGGAATTACTCCAGATCAATTCATCAGCATGATCAAATTCGTCTCCTACAACTATGAGATAGAATATAACAATAAAAATTATTTACAAATTAAAGGGTGTCCGATGGGCTCTCATTATGCATCCCCATTTTCGATCATATTCATGGGTTATATAGAAGAAAAGGAAATGTCTATTATAAATTCACGCCTACAGTTAAATAACTTGATTTATAAAAGATACATTGATGACTGCATCATCGGTCCGTTGCAAAGAAACAAAGAATACTGTGACTTCATATTAGAGACATTCAATTCGATTGATGACAACATAAAGTTTACCATTGAAAACCCCGAAGATGGGTTACTGAATTTTTTAGATTTAAGTATTTGGTTAGAGAATAGGAAAATCATGCACAAAAAATATGTAAAAGACATATCGTCCGGCAATGCTTTGAAAAAAGATAGTTGGCTACCGAGCTCCGTCAAAACTAATTTCGTAAAGCAAAGCATTATAGACACACGTAATCGATGTAGTTCAACGCTCTCTGATAACATTAAAATGGAATCGGAGAAAAAATGTAAAGAAAATTTAAAATTTAATGGATACACTAGTAAGGATTTGAGTGTGTCTGATAGAAATACCCAAAAAAATATAACTAGTAAAATCAACGATGATAAAAAAAGCATTTTGAAGTTAGCGTTTATAAGCGACAGTCTTAATCGGAAAATAAATTACCAAATAAGAAAACATAGGTTGAATGTCCGTCTCGTCAGTACGGGCAACAAAAAACTGCGTAATGTTTTGAAGAAAAAAGGCAAAAAAATTAAACACAATGATTGTAGAATATGCAACAAGCTATCCCAAAATCATAACTGTGAGACATCGTGTGTTGTATATCAATTCTCTTGTAGAAAGTGTGGTGATAAATATATAGGTAAAACTGCTAGACCATTCTACATTAGATACAACGAACACAGTCTCAGTATTCGTAATAAAAATGATCTAAGTGCTTTGTCTGAACACAGTAAGACCTGTCTTGTTAACGGTTCGATTGATGATTTTGATGTCGAATTTCTTCGCTGCTTAAATGATCCTGTTGAAACAAGCGTGGTGGAATCGCGATTAATCAATAAGTGCCATCCTAAAATGAACAGACGTCATGAGACAACCGGAGCTATACTGCGTATCTAACGAGCCAGTTTAGACAGTGTCATTTTATTGCTGCCTTGCCTTGAGAAAGGGTCTGGACCGGAAACGTCGGCTGTGTACATATTTTTTATTCGTAACTATTTAGTGGCATTAAATTACTCGGGAGAGAAAACTGATTTTTTTCACATCATTGATTCACGTTGATTGAGTAAATATCTTGGGTTCCATGGCTATGCTTGAAATTAGTAGAGGAGATGGTCAAATTTCGTAAAATCCGTGAAATTAGGTCAACTTTGAGAGCCTGCTGTGTCCGTTGCAGGGCATGCAGGAGGATGGGGACTGAATTGCGCATCCTTTGGGATCATTGACATTAGTTTGTGATGTTGGTCACGTTGATTGAGTAAATATCTTGGGTTCCATGGCTATGCTTGAAATTAGTAGAGGAGATGGTCAAATTTCGTAAAATCCGTGAAATTAGGTCAACTTTGAGAGCCTGCTGTGTCCGTTGCAGGGCATGCAGGAGGATGGGGACTGAATTGCGCATCCTTTGGGATCATTGACATTAGTTTGTGATGTTGGTCACGTTGATTGAGTAAATATCTTGGCCGCTATGGCTATGCTTGAAATTAGTAGAGGAGATGGTCAAATTTCGTAAAATCCGTGAAATTAGGTCAACTTTGAGAGCCTGCTGTGTCCGTTGCAGGGCATGCAGGAGGATGGGGACTGAATTGCGCATCCTTTGGGATCATTGACATTAGTTTGTGATGTTGGTCACGTTGATTGAGTAAATATCTTGGGTTCCATGGCTATGCTTGAAATTAGTAGAGGAGATGGTCAAATTTCGTAAAATCCGTGAAATTAGGTCAACTTTGAGAGCCTGCTGTGTCCGTTGCAGGGCACGCAGGAGGATGGGGACTGAATTGCGCATCCTTTGGGATCATTGACATTAGTTTGTGATGTTGGTCACGTTGATTGAGTAAATATCTTGCGTTCCATGGCTATGCTTGAAATTAGTAGAGGAGATGGTCAAATTTCGTAAAATCCGTGAAATTAGGTCAACTTTGAGAGCCTGCTGTGTCCGTTGCAGGGCATGCAGGAGGATGGGGACTGAATTGCGCATCCTTTGGGATCATTGACATTAGTTTGTGATGTTGGTCACGTTGATTGAGTAAATATCTTGCGTTCCATGGCTATGCTTGAAATTAGTAGAGGAGATGGTCAAATTTCGTAAAATCCGTGAAATTAGGTCAACTTTGAGAGCCTGCTGTGTCCGTTGCAGGGCACGCAGGAGGATGGGGACTGAATTGCGCATCCTTTGGGATCATTGACATTAGTTTGTGATGTTGGTCACGTTGATTGAGTAAATATCTTGCGTTCCATGGCTATGCTTGAAATTAGTAGAGGAGATGGTCAAATTTCGTAAAATCCGTGAAATTAGGTCAACTTTGAGAGCCTGCTGTGTCCGTTGCAGGGCATGCAGGAGGATGGGGACTGAATTGCGCATCCTTTGGGATCATTGACATTAGTTTGTGATGTTGGTCACGTTGATTGAGTAAATATCTTGGCCGCTATGGCTATGCTTGAAATTGATTGGCTGGTGGCGATTGTGTGAAATAGTTTGAATGATGAACTATATTGTTTTGCTGTGCTGAGCACGTGTTTGGTGCAGTACTGGTCTATGGGTGGTATTGCACCATTGACTGAGTAGTGGTTATGTCGTGTGAAGTTTGGTTTGATAACCTTGTGTATTTCCTAAGTTATGGCTATGCTTGTACTTTATCAATTTTTCATTCTGACTTTGCTTGTTGTTTGTAACCAGCCTGACATTGAGTCAGTTAGCTGTCGGATCTGAAACTTTAAGAAGTCCCCAATATAGGATATCTGCGTGATTTTCTATGATTTTAATTTTCTATAATTTCCTATGTAACTTTTGCTTCGTATAAACACCTATTTGTGTACTACATGTAAATTTTTTTTGTGTATTTCGTGTGTTAGTTGCTTTCTCCTTTATAGATAAGTTGTTGTAAAATAGAGGCGTCGAAGGTAAAAATGCTTTTTTTACTTCTCGATTAATTTCAGTGGGAGAAACAATTAACAAAACTGAGGAATAGCGGGTGCAAATTATGAACGTTCCTCAATCATACTTAAAGAGCCATCATTTCCCGCCAATACAACGTCCCTCATTCCGTTAACACTTGGTTCCCTGTCTATTGTAGAGGCTTCGCCGAGCAGTCAGCTATAATTGATTGATGATTTTGATGAATGCCCCTTACACCTAAAACTCTTGATTACGGTTTGGCATGATCGTGCAGAAACTAGCGCGTTAAGTGGAACAATAGATGAACAGTTCACGTACCTTCAAATACTTATCCTGACAAAAGTCCGCTACATCCATAAGCTTATGATAACTTTCTTTCAAAACCATAGTGCCCTTATTCATTTTGTCGTCCATGGTTGCTTCGCGCATTATTTATTTCTTGTATTTAGTGAAAAGCTTCACTATTCAACCGGGCTTCCCAGATGATTTTGGACTTCAGTCAAGCGTTTGAGCTAGTACATGTACATACAAATTAAATGTTAAAAACAAAATTAAATATTTTGCTACAGTAGATATCATTTGAGAATAATTTTCTTTTCATTCGATGGTATAATTGGTCATTTTTCCCATTTGATATATGGTAGTTTTGTGCACATCAGCTTCGAAAATTGACAAGGTGCCGATTTCGTTTTACGTTTTTATTCACTTATATAAAAAATTGCAACTGCTCTACAAGAGCCGTGTCTTGAGTGAATGTACCTGCCAAGTCAAGCAGTTGAGCAGCACTCGTGATGAGTGTATCAATGACCGTTGACGTGCTAGTGATTGTACATGTGCAAGCAGTGTCTTGCTGACTATTTCTTGTCGGTCGATTGTGGTTGCACGGTTGCAGTATTTGTTCACATATCTGCCAACTAGGAATACACTTCAAGCCTGTGTCCAAATGATGATGCTTAATAGGCCATAATGTGTCTAATAGAAGTTGGTTGCATCTTCGCTAGGGCTGTATCCGCAGAAAAATGAATATTCCAAACATCGTTTTACTGTGCCATGTCTGTGGATTCAAATATTTTAATACTTTTATCACACGTGGTACGTATGATACTTTCTCCACGCGTGGATCCACGCTAATAATCCACGTCTTCACATTCAACCAATCAAATTAAAGATAGAAATTATTTCGAAATTTTACTCAATTGCAAACATATTTCAATTCAGCATCTTGCGTTTTACATAGAGATATTCAACACTTAATATATTTCCTTGCTGCATTCTCTTACCCAAATATCTGTTAGAAGAGGTGGAGCAGGCATTTTCAAGTGACCTAACACATCTACCTCACTATCCCGACGACCTCTAGTACGTGCCCCATTCCATAGCACAAATCCACGTATAGGTATCTACGAAAAATTAATCAACCTTTTCCAACTTATTCTCTTGGAATAACTAACAAGTTCTCAGCATATATGCGTGGATCAAACATTTTCTCGAAGCCTAACACCCCTACTTCACTTTCCCGATGCCCTCAGGGACGTGCCCTCATTCTTCGCCCCAATCCACGCCAGTCCACGTACAGGAATCTACGCAAAGTTAATATTTTTCAACTTACTCTCCTGAAATAACTAACAAGTTCTCAGCATCTATGCGTGGACCAAACATTTTCTTGTAACCTAACACACCTACTTTGACATGTCGATGCTCGTTAGGACGTGCCCTCCTTCTTTGCCCCAATCCACGCCAATCCATGTACAGGAATCTACACAAAATTAATATTTTTCAACTTACTCTCTTGAAATAACTAATAAGTTCTCAGCATAAATACGTGGACCAAACATTTTCTCGAAGCCTAACACCCCTACTTCACTATCCCGATGCTCTCGCAGAAGTGCCCTCCTTCTTTGCCCCAATCCACGTGCATGTAGGCCAATAGGAAACTACAAAATTAATCAACCTATTCTCTTGAATTAACTAACAAGTTCTCAGTACAAATGCGTGGACCAAACATTTTCTCGTAGCCTAACACACCTACTTTGACATGTCGATGCTCTCTAGGACGTGCCCTCCTTCTTTGCCCCAATCCACGCCAGTCCACGTACAGGAATCTACGCAAAGTTACTGAACTTTTTTCAACTTACTCTCCTGAAATAACTAACAAGTTCTCAGCATAAATACGTAGACCAAACATTTTCTCGAAGCCTAACACCCCTACTTCACTATCCCGATGCTCTCGCAGACGTGCCCTCCTTCTTTGCCCCAATCCACGTTCATGTAGGCCAATAGGAAACTACAAAATTAATCAACCTATTCTCTTGAATTAACTAACAAGTTCTCAGTACAAATGCGTGGACCAAACATTTTCTCGTAGCCTAACACACCTACTTTGACATGTCGATGCTCTCTAGGACGTGCCCTCCTTCTTTGCCCCAATCCACGCCAGTCCACGTACAGGAATCTACGCAAAGTTACTGAACTTTTTTCAACTTACTCTCCTGAAATAACTAACAAGTTCTCAGCATAAATACGTGGACCAAATGAAGTTAGTCCTTACGATTTAAGTACAAGCATCATTTTCCATGAGTGTTTATAGGTCTGGATGCATTGAACAGCGATAAGAAAGTGGTGATGTCTGAATTTATTGAAATCTGAAAGTTCTAAGTATGAAGAATTGAAGCAATGTCTTAACATTAACACCAGCTAAAAATATGCGGAAGAATATCCATGTTAAAAACATCACATTGTGTAAAAGTAATTGACATCCAACTTTCTCGTTTATCTCCAGAACAAGGTGAAATTTGTTGTCGGAGTGCGTCACCTTGCACACCACTTCTCTATTCTTTTCGCCAACTTCCTAACGATTCCCAAGCAATTCACTTACATGGATCCTTTCCGGGAGTGCGAAATGAGCACGAGTAGTGACAAATATCAACAGTGGCTGTAAGTGTAAAATGATTTTGGATTTCAATGATAATGCAGTGATGCATTTACCTCTTCTAAAAGATTAATTTAGGTATTTTGCCAAAATCTTCATTAAATAATGTTCGTTTCACAGACTTCTGAATTTCGACTTTCACCTCCAAACTTGAACATGAATCAAGTCGACAGTGATGCATATGTTAAACATATGCATATATGTTAAACAACATTAATCTCAAGCATCTTAACTAATTTATGTGATTGCCTGAAAATATATTGCATTTATACTGTGCTACATAGACCTCCTGTTCTTTCATATCAAGGTTTCATGCAAACTTAGAATATGACTGCCATCTTATCTGTGATAACAATGGAAGAATGATTTAGGGAAAATTTCTTGTAAGTTACCTCTATAAATCTGACTATAGCCAGTACCTGATACGATTACAGTTGTCATGATTTTCCTACCTATTCGTAAATCTATTTTCCTTTCCAAAGGTCATTCAACAAGTTCAACAAAATTTCATCGGTAACCGATTGGAAGAGCCATCAACCGAAACATGCTCACCAAAAATTCGGCGACTCTGACAGTTGCGGTGTACTCTGCTGCATGTATGCAGAATTTTATGCCATCGCCGGGAGACGGCGCAGCCTTCTATTCGAAAGCTCGAAAGTTGATGTAAACAAACATAAGATAGTAATGTGGAGGAGGATGGTCGATAGCGCCGATAACGAAAGTGATTTATGCCGGCATTGCGGGGAAGTCAAGTGCCCTCGCAATCAAGACGCAAAAGACCAGTGGGTAAGCTTAAATGAAAAAAATATGTAATGCAGACATATATATATGCTACATCAACTCCATAAAGTAGCGCGTACCATTTCTGTTTTCTACAACAGACCGTAAGAGATGGTCATGACGTGATGCTAATTACTAAATATAGGCCATATTTGGTCGGATTGTCCGAATATTTCTACATAGCATGAGAGGGATGCACGCGGCACTATAAAGATGATGAACAGTCGACATCGTTTTCGTCACCGCACATGAAATTCTGCAAAGCTTATTTTACACAAAGTATCATCTATGCATAGACGAAAAACTATTGTTCTTCCACAAGAAACACATCCAATGATGATGAGCTTTATGCATATGATAAGTGAAATTATTTTTGTAAGTCTTCACGAGTTTCTGTACAATCACAGAAACATTAACAATAGTTATTTCCATTCCTGCAGGTTCAATGTCTTAACTGCGGATGCAATTTCCACAGCCTTTGTGTGCGGAGGAGTCCTACGACGTATTGGTTGAACGCATGGAAGTGTACATTGTGTATTTAGAAAAGCCTTGATCGCCGTGTTCGTTTGTTGTGTACGTGTGTAATGTAATTCATATATGTAATTGATGAAATGCTTTCTAACATGTATAACTTGCTTTGTATCTTCTGATGAATTTCTATATTTTTGATTACCATTACTTTTTTGAAAAATATACACACTATATATTCATGGATTGGGGCAAAGAAGGAGGGCACGTCCTAGAGGGCATCGGGATAGTGAAGTAGAGGTGTTGGGCTACAAGAAAATGTTTGGTCCACGCAGTTGTGCTGAGAACTTGTTAGTTAATTCAAGAGAGTAGGCTGATTAATTTTGTAGTTTCCTATTGGCCTACATGTAAGTGGACTGGCGTGGATTGGGGCAAATAAGGAGGGCACGTCCCCAACGGCATCGGGATAGTGAAGTAGAGGTGTTGGGCTACAAGAAAATGTTTGGTCCACGCATTTGTGCTGAGAACTTGTTAGTTAATTCAAGAGAATAGGTTGATTAATTTTGTAGTTTCCTATTGGCCTACATGTAAGTGGATTGGGGCAAATAAGGAGGGCACGTCCTAGTGAGCATCGGGATAGTGAAGTAGAGGTGTTGGGCTACAAGAAAATGTTTGGTCCACGCATTTGTGCTGAGAACTTGTTAGTTAATTCAATAGAATAGGTTGATTAATTTTGTAGTTCCCTATTGGCCTACATGCACGTGGATTGGGGCAAAGAAGGATGGCACGTCCCCAACTGCATCGGGATAGTGAAGTAGAGGTGTTGGGCTACAAGAAAATGTTTGGTCCACGCATTTGTGCTGAGAACTTGTTAGTTAATTCAAGAGAGTAGGCTGATTAATTTTGTAGTTTCCTATTGGCCTACATGTAAGTGGACTGGCGTGGATTGGGGCAAATAAGGAGGGCACGTCCTAGTGAGCATCGGGATAGTGAAGTAGAGGTGTTAGGCTACAAGAAAATGTTTGGTCCACGTATTTATGCTGAGAACTCGTCAGCTATTTCAAGAGAATAAGTTGGAAAAGGTTGATAAATTTTTGTAGATTCCTATATGTGGATCTGGCCATGTAAGGATCCGTGCACGTCTCAGAGGTCATCGGTATAGTAAGGTTCATGTGCTGCACAACTAGGACAGCTTTCGTTCATCTTTCATTCTTGAATTTATGCACATTACTTGTTACTTTCCTTTGTCTGTGGTGAGTCTTTACCCACGGATTGTCCATCGATTAGGCAATCTTGTGCTTTTTGATTGAACATATTTAGGTATTTCTCCTCGTGATATTTAGGTATTTTTCCTCGTGCTTTGGCTGTCCATCTTGAACGTGTATACCTTTTCAATCATGCCTTGGTGTCTCGTCTTTTTGTATGGTGAACGGATAATTAATCAAATATGTGAGCTACATTGGAAAATGGATCATCTTCAACAAGAGGCCGTCTTTCTTGTGCTGTCAACTTTGTATTGATCGGGATAGGTATATATTTAGTTTAGGTTAGGCATATTTATTAAGTCTGTTGCATTGAACACCAATTATGGAAGGCATGGCATTATTTGTTTGAACTGCGTAGAAAAGGACTGAGACAACTCTATTGCTGTTTCATCTTCGTAATTCCATATGGTAATTTTTCTAATTTGATGAAACAAATATTTTGCTCACAAAAATATAAACGTGGATTATTAGTGTGGATCCACGCGTGGAGAAAGTATCATACGTCACACGTGGTTAATGTAAACAACTCGTTCATCGTATTCCTTGCATCGCTTTCACTTCCTTGTCTCTTGATTTGAAAACAGCAGAGACCAATTACAATTTCATATTTCGTAAATTATTTAAATTTAGTTAAATACAATTTTAATTTAGATATTATTGATACATGTACAAAGATACATGCTCTACACTCAGGCGGCTTTCCTCACCTTGAGGAGACTACATTGGAAGAGACTTACATGAGGAGACTAGAATTGGAATGCGAGGAATCAATGATCACGATGCGAGGATTTCTATCCGATGTAGGAGTTGTATACGTACGTGGTTACGCCCGAAAAAAGTGTCACAGTTTTTTTGTCACAATTGAGGCACAAATTGTCATGAAGATGATGTTCCTTGATTTGTGAACACTCTGAACATTTATGCCACTGTATTAACCATAGCGCTCTCACAACCAATTATTACCTTTAAAGACATCAGTAGATGCTCTAAAAAACGAATTTGATTCCTGAATAGTTGATTACCAGTTCATGATTCATGCAGAGCCCATCTGAAAAACAAGCTGTGTGAAGTTCACTTCTCTAGAGGAAAACCTTTTCAGAAAGAAATGTGGTTTGGAAGTTGGTGCTAGCAACTAGACACCCACCTAATTTTCAATTTACAGAATGTCAAAGCACTATCACACTGATCTATAAGATCTCAAGATCGCCACAGAGTGCACACACGACATTACACACAGCATCTACACGATGAAGCACAAGTCACGATGAACCCTAGTGCTGAACAGCTCACACTACACTTACACTGTTAAATAAATCATGAAAGTGATTAACATCCACCTCATCTCACGCAACACAACAACCAACATACCACAGACAACAAAGATGCACTTTCACCACACGGCAGTGAGCCGTTACTCCCCTCACACAGCCATCCAATGCGACAGTAAAGCATCTCAAATAAATGCTCACTCACACGCACAGGGTTTACAATCTCGAGCCGTTTCCCCAAAACCCGAGATTTTCGAGACTAGATAATTGCAATTCCCGGGATCTCGATCGAGACCTATACAAAAATTTTCAATCATCCATTTTTGAGGAATATTCAAAATGCGTTACTTGCTTGTGAAATGTATAATCAAAACTGTGAAATAGTCACGAGTGAAATCATCAAAAACTGTGGCACACGGCTACTGTCAATGCGATTGAGCGATTTAAGTCACTCAGAAACACTAGCACACCATGAATAAATTAGACCATGATCATGTCCTCTTATATTGTTTCACTTCTGAAAATTTGATTTCAATCCCTAGATAGAGTGCAAGCAAGATAATGTCGAATATCTTTGAAGGAAGTGCTGTGAACACACTGGCTCGCCAGTCGCCAAGCCAGAATCAATGACTCAGCTCAACAACTGGCATGGACATCCTGCAATGCATTCATCTCTAAACAGCTGGCTTGGGTAACATAGCACGTTTTATCAAACTCAAAACATGAAAAAATGTAGGTATATTTTCAAAAAATCTCTTGACTTCACTCAGAACTCTGGACTAATTTTTCAAGTATCTCGAAATTCCTCGAGATCTCGAAGACGTTATCCCGGGATCTTTAATCTCGGAAATAGGGTCGAGATCACGGGATTGCAAACCCTATACACGCACGACGTTCACAAGTTAAAGCCATCACTCCACAGACACACGCTGGACACTCGCTCAGCTCCGCACCAATGCTTACCCCTCTTTCCGCTGTTATCCTCCTTGTTACCTTTGTAAATCACAACCGCACAATACGATGCGTCCATTCTTTTGCGCACACACGCTCTCGCCAGTTGTGCGGAGCTCATCACCCTCTGGTAGCCTGCGCAGCACCTGACGCTCCTAAACCCCCGCCCAATGGTGGGGGATGGGTCTACACCACCACCACTAGAGCTAGAAGGGATGAGAATCTTAAGCGGATCCGCGCTCCCCCCCTCATAAGTCTGCCCAATATATTTTTTACCTTTTCTATTCCCCTATGAAATATGAATTTCCGCCGTGGCTCCTCTATCCCATTCTCATCCCTAAGCTAGAGATAGAGATCTTCTGTTCATCACTTGGTGGACAAACGGCCTCCTATAGTCAGGAGTGAATGAGTGATTGATTTGCAGAGGCATACCTGTCTTTTTTACCTGAGTTTGTATTTAAAGGAATAGTGCGATGCTTGTCCCATAGAGCTAACACCACATGCAGTCGGAGCTAGGGGTGTATCGATTAATGGTATGATTGTTTGCCGATTTCATAGACATTAGAAGATCTTTGTTAATTCCCGATGAAAAGTGACTGATCGAAAGACGGGATTTCAATTTTTTAGATAAAATTTCTAAGTTTTTGTACGTGTACGTGTAGGGGAGACCGGGACACTTTCTTGCATGGGGCACCTTCTTTCATCGCAGTTTATGTAAAAATGCTTGATTGAATTGACTTCTCATGAAGATATGCCTATGCTTAGATTCATATTCCACCATGCCTTTAAAATGTATATATGCATGCTACCCACGATATTTCAGCTTAAAAACCTGTTTTTTTATCTTCTCCCGAAATTGTTCATTTTCATACCTTTTGTTTTCCTGATGCTTTGCATGTCTATCTGCGAAGTTTTGGCGTCATGAATTTATCTTAGTGTACAAAATAATTCATGGTTGCTCAGTGGTTATACTCATAATACTCATGTAAAAGGAAAAGCAAACTTCTTCGGATATATTCTCTAATAAAGTCTGTGCGACGTTTCGGGAAACCCCCTTAGTCATGCACGATGCAGTCAAGTGACTGAAAATCGAAGCAGTGTCATTTTAACCAGCAAAGCAGAGCATAAATCAATAAATTAAACGCTAAAGCTACACAACAACAAGCCAACATGCTACTTACAAGCAAAAGATTTAAGTAAGATAAGATAAAATCCAAATAAGAAAAGTTACAAAATTAAGATAATCACGGTCTTAACCCTTCTTGCCTGTTCAGAACATTATCGCCAGCTTCTTGAATATACACGGCCTCCAGGCTTCTGCGCTTGACATGATGGAACAGTCTTCGGTGCAAAATCTCCCACTCAACATCCATGTTGCTCCCTGGATGATCCTTTAGAAAATGTTGTTTGATGGAAGAGAACTTGCTCGAAAGAAGATGCTCCTGTATTCTGGTTCCAATCATCCTGCCGGTTTCGCCAATGTAGTACTTATGACACAACAGACATTGGACTTTGTAGATCACAAACTTCTCTGAGCAGTTGTCCCTGGCATGCTTGGAGAATCTGCAGCTGGGACAACTTGATCCACATGATGGCTTCTCTTTGGGCGGGTGAAATTGTTTACGCAGACTTCTGCCTCCATCAAACCACAACCTAATGTCATCACTGAGACCTGTGCGCTTGAGCAGCCTCAGCATCTTCCTTTTATCAACCTCGTTAGTGTAAGGGATTCTGAGCGTACACTTGGGCTTCTTTTCTTTGTCCGTTGAATACCCCTCTTTGTTTCTTCTGAAGATGCGGAGCGTTTGTCTGATGAATTTCCATGGGTAATTGTTATTCTTGAATTTGTTGAGAACTTTCTCTGTCGAATACCTAATGTTTGCCTCGTTGGTCGATCTCCTTTCCGCTCGGTGCAATTCTCCCAACAGACTGATCTCTTCTGGGAAATGGGGCCACGAGAATTCCATGGCAAAATGGCACCACTATTGATGGATTTAGAGTATAGACGAGATTCGAAACTTTTGTCAGCATTTAGGGAAATCTCACAGTCTAAGTACGGGAGTTGTTCGTCCACTGGGTATTCTAAGGTGAATTGAATCGACCTGGAAACAGAGTTGCACCTTTGAAGCAGTTGACCTTCAGAAAGACCTGCAGGCCAAATCACAATTACGTCATCAATATATCTCTTCCATATCGTTCCATGGGGTAGCTTATCCAATATTAATGATTCAATATAATCCATGTAGATTATCGCCAAATGGGGCGCCAAGGGATTCCCCATGGAAAGACCACTGACTTGTTGGTATGAAACACCCTCAAAGTTCATAATATCATTGGACAAAGCCAATGTGAACAATTCCATCACATCTGCTGGATCCAGAAAGAAAAGGGTTTCATCCAAGTACGAATATTTATCCAAAAATATCTTCAAAATGGTAAGAACGCCTGGATCCTGACCGTCCGATCTAGGAATATTACCGTATAGATTAGTGACATCCAGGGAGGCAAATCCCCCAATATCCCATGAAATGGAAAGGGATGCAAGCCAGGAAACGAATCCATCAATAGAGGGAATGTGAGCATCAATGACAGACATAAGATTGTTCAAACACTGAGAAAGTTCCCGAGCAAGAGTAGTACTTGGGCTGTCTGTGGCTGCAATAATGGGTCTCCCAGTCAAAGGACCATCCTTGTGGTCTTTGGGTAAGACGTAGGATGCACTCGGTTGGGGTTCAGAACACTTACATCGGTTTATCCACTTCCATAATCCATCATGAACACCTTGGTATTTGTTAGCTATCTTGTTCAAGTGTGCATTGAATTTACTCTGTCGTGAGATCGGCTTTATAGTATTTATTTCCTTGAAGTTCCCAGTATTCAGCGTCGCGTCCTTGTGCATGGTGCTGTATTGGTCTTTGCTGATGGCAATCAGTCGGTTGGTTTTGTCTGTTGGTAAAATGACGACACTGTCCTTCAGGGATTTGAGTTCTCTGCTCACCATGGAATGGTTTTTCCTGTTTGACGAGGATTGTTGGGCTTTTGAGATAAGATTTCACATTCCACCAGAAAACTCATCCATTGTGGCTGAGTCCAGACCATCTTTCCGCAAACTGTTCACATATGCATTCAAATCAGCTCGACATTCCCTCCATGACGAGGAAGATGGGAGATTATCAGGATCGATATATGCAGGACCATTGTTGAGCAATTCTGATGTTTCCACGCTAATGTCAACATCGGCTTGATTTTGAAAACCTTTTACTTCTTGTTTGTCACAAACATAATGCTCCTCAGTCCTGGTTTCCGACAAGAGACCATGTAATTTCCTGTTCTTGCTCTTGGTCAAATCTCGACAGAACTTTGGCAACATCCTGTCATCCGTTTCCATCAAAGGGAAGACACATTTGAATATTCTTGAGCGGCGATAATATTCTGAATCCAAAGTAACTTGCACGCACTGTTTGCCTTGTTGAGAAATCAGTGCTCTGGCTTGTTCTGAATCAAGAGTATTCTTTAACAAATTCTTGGGTCGCAATCCACGAGGAACCACTCCATTCTTCCTACAAAGTCTTAAGAAATGGATATTACTTTGACACTGCTTGATTTTCTTGGCAATTTGGAGACCTGTCTTCAATTGATGTTGACCATGGGGTCGATTTCTCCACATATGCGGTTGATGGATGTAAAAGGAAGAGCAAACTTCTTCGGATATATTCTCTAATAAAGTCTGTGCGACGTTTCGGGAAACCCCCTTAGTCATGGACGATGCAGTCAAGTGACTGAAAATTGAAGCAGTGTCATTTTAACCAGCAAAGCAGAGCATAAATCAATAAATTAAACGCTAAAGCTACACAACAACAAGCCAACATGCTACTTACAAGCAAAAGATTTAAGTAAGATAAGATAAAATCCAAATAAGAAAAGTTACAAAATTAAGATAATCACGGTCTTAACCCTTCTTGCCTGTTCAGAACATTATCGCCAGCTTCTTGAATATACACGGCCTCCAGGCTTCTGCGCTTGACATGATGGAACAGTCTTCGGTGCAAAATCTCCCACTCAACATCCATGTTGCTCCCTGGATGATCCTTTAGAAAATGTTGTTTGATGGAAGAGAACTTGCTCGAAAGAAGATGCTCCTGTATTCTGGTTCCAATCATCCTGCCGGTTTCGCCAATGTAGTACTTATGACACAACAGACATTGGACTTTGTAGATCACAAACTTCTCTGAGCAGTTGTCCCTGGCATGCTTGGAGAATCTGCAGCTGGGACAACTTGATCCACATGATGGCTTCTCTTTGGGCGGGTGAAATTGTTTACGCAGACTTCTGCCTCCATCAAACCACAACCTAATGTCATCACTGAGACCTGTGCGCTTGAGCAGCCTCAGCATCTTCCTTTTATCAACCTCGTTAGTGTAAGGGATTCTGAGCGTACACTTGGGCTTCTTTTCTTTGTCCGTTGAATACCCCTCTTTGTTTCTTCTGAAGATGCGGAGCGTTTGTCTGATGAATTTCCATGGGTAATTGTTATTCTTGAATTTGTTGAGAACTTTCTCTGTTGAATACCTAATGTTTGCCTCGTTGGTCGATCTCCTTTCCGCTCGGTGCAATTCTCCCAACAGGACTGATCTCTTCTGGGAAATGGGGCCACGAGAATTCCATGGCAAAATGGCACCACTATTGATGGATTTAGAGTATAGACGAGATTCGAAACTTTTGTCAGCATTTAGGGAAATCTCACAGTCTAAGTACGGGAGTTGTTCGTCCACTGGGTATTCTAAGGTGAATTGAATCGACCTGGAAACAGAGTTGCACCTTTGAAGCAGTTGACCTTCAGAAAGACCTGCAGGCCAAATCACAATTACGTCATCAATATATCTCTTCCATATCGTTCCATGGGGTAGCTTATCCAATATTAATGATTCAATATAATCCATGTAGATTATCGCCAAATGGGGCGCCAAGGGATTCCCCATGGAAAGACCACTGACTTGTTGGTATGAAACACCCTCAAAGTTCATAATATCATTGGACAAAGCCAATGTGAACAATTCCATCACATCTGCTGGATCCAGAAAGAAAAGGGTTTCATCCAAGTACGAATATTTATCCAAAAATATCTTCAAAATGGTAAGAACGCCTGGATCCTGACCGTCCGATCTAGGAATATTACCGTATAGATTAGTGACATCCAGGGAGGCAAATCCCCCAATATCCCATGAAATGGAAAGGGATGCAAGCCAGGAAACGAATCCATCAATAGAGGGAATGTGAGCATCAATGACAGACATAAGATTGTTCAAACACTGAGAAAGTTCCCGAGCAAGAGTAGTACTTGGGCTGTCTGTGGCTGCAATAATGGGTCTCCCAGTCAAAGGACCATCCTTGTGGTCTTTGGGTAAGACGTAGGATGCACTCGGTTGGGGTTCAGAACACTTACATCGGTTTATCCACTTCCATAATCCATCATGAACACCTTGGTATTTGTTAGCTATCTTGTTCAAGTGTGCATTGAATTTACTCTGTCGTGAGATCGGCTTTATAGTATTTATTTCCTTGAAGTTCCCAGTATTCAGCGTCGCGTCCTTGTGCATGGTGCTGTATTGGTCTTTGCTGATGGCAATCAGTCGGTTGGTTTTGTCTGTTGGTAAAATGACGACACTGTCCTTCAGGGATTTGAGTTCTCTGCTCACCATGGAATGGTTTTTCCTGTTTGACGAGGATTGTTGGGCTTTTGAGATAAGATTTCGCATTCCACCAGAAAACTCATCCATTGTGGCTGAGTCCAGACCATCTTTCCGCAAACTGTTCACACATGCATTCAAATCAGCTCGACATTCCCTCCATGACGAGGAAGATGGGAGATTATCAGGATCGATATATGCAGGACCATTGTTGAGCAATTCTGATGTTTCCACGCTAATGTCAACATCGGCTTGATTTTGAAAACCTTTTACTTCTTGTTTGTCACAAACATAATGCTCCTCAGTCCTGGTTTCCGACAAGAGACCATGTAATTTCCTGTTCTTGCTCTTGGTCAAATCTCGACAGAACTTTGGCAACATCCTGTCATCCGTTTCCATCAAAGGGAAGACACATTTGAATATTCTTGAGCGGCGATAATATTCTGAATCCAAAGTAACTTGCACGCACTGTTTGCCTTGTTGAGAAATCAGTGCTCTGGCTTGTTCTGAATCAAGAGTATTCTTTAACAAATTCTTGGGTCGCAATCCACGAGGAACCACTCCATTCTTCCTACAAAGTCTTAAGAAATGGATATTACTTTGACACTGCTTGATTTTCTTGGCAATTTGGAGATCTGTCTTCAATTGATGTTGACCATGGGGTCGATTTCTCCACATATGCGGTTGATGGATGTAAAAGGAAGAGCAAACTTCTTCGGATATATTCTCTAATAAAGTCTGTGCGACGTTTCGGGAAACCCCCTTAGTCATGCACGATGCAGTCAAGTGACTGAAAATCGAAGCAGTGTCATTTTAACCAGCAAAGCAGAGCATAAATCAATAAATTAAGCGCTAAAGCTACACAACAACAAGCCAACATGCTACTTACAAGCAAAAGATTTAAGTAAGATAAGATAAAATCCAAATAAGAAAAGTTACAAAATTAAGATAATACGGTCTTAACCCTTCTTGCCTGTTCAGAACATTATCGCCAGCTTCTTGAATATACACGGCCTCCAGGCTTCTGCGCTTGACATGATGGAACAGTCTTCGGTGCAAAATCTCCCACTCAACATCCATGTTGCTCCCTGGATGATCCTTTAGAAAATGTTGTTTGATGGAAGAGAACTTGCTCAAAAGAAGATGCTCCTGTATTCTGGTTCCAATCATCCTGCCGGTTTCGCCAATGTAGTACTGATGACACAACAGACATTGGACTTTGTAGATCACAAACTTCTCTGAGCAGTTGTCCCTGGCATGCTTGGAGAATCTGCAGCTGGGACAACTTGATCCACATGATGGCTTCTCTTTGGGCGGGTGAAATTGTTTACGCAGACTTCTGCCTCCATCAAACCACAACCTAATGTCATCACTGAGACCTGTGCGCTTGAGCAGCCTCAGCATCTTCCTTTTATCAACCTCGTTAGTGTAAGGGATTCTGAGCGTACACTTGGGCTTCTTTTCTTTGTCCGTTGAATACCCCTCTTTGTTTCTTCTGAAGATGCGGAGCGTTTGTCTGATGAATTTCCATGGGTAATTGTTATTCTTGAATTTGTTGAGAACTTTCTCTGTTGAATACCTAATGTTTGCCTCGTTGGTCGATCTCCTTTCCGCTCGGTGCAATTCTCCCAACAGGACTGATCTCTTCTGGGAAATGGGGCCACGAGAATTCCATGGCAAAATGGCACCACTATTGATGGATTTAGAGTATAGACGAGATTCGAAACTTTTGTCAGCATTTAGGGAAATCTCACAGTCTAAGTACGGGAGTTGTTCGTCCACTGGGTATTCTAAGGTGAATTGAATCGACCTGGAAACAGAGTTGCACCTTTGAAGCAGTTGACCTTCAGAAAGACCTGCAGGCCAAATCACAATTACGTCATCAATATATCTCTTCCATATCGTTCCATGGGGTAGCTTATCCAATATTAATGATTCAATATAATCCATGTAGATTATCGCCAAATGGGGCGCCAAGGGATTCCCCATGGAAAGACCACTGACTTGTTGGTATGAAACACCCTCAAAGTTCATAATATCATTGGACAAAGCCAATGTGAACAATTCCATCACATCTGCTGGATCCAGAAAGAAAAGGGTTTCATCCAAGTACGAATATTTATCCAAAAATATCTTCAAAATGGTAAGAACGCCTGGATCCTGACCGTCCGATCTAGGAATATTACCGTATAGATTAGTGACATCCAGGGAGGCAAATCCCCCAATATCCCATGAAATGGAAAGGGATGCAAGCCAGGAAACGAATCCATCAATAGAGGGAATGTGAGCATCAATGACAGACATAAGATTGTTCAAACACTGAGAAAGTTCCCGAGCAAGAGTAGTACTTGGGCTGTCTGTGGCTGCAATAATGGGTCTCCCAGTCAAAGGACCATCCTTGTGGTCTTTGGGTAAGACGTAGGATGCACTCGGTTGGGGTTCAGAACACTTACATCGGTTTATCCACTTCCATAATCCATCATGAACACCTTGGTATTTGTTAGCTATCTTGTTCAAGTGTGCATTGAATTTACTCTGTCGTGAGATCGGCTTTATAGTATTTATTTCCTTGAAGTTCCCAGTATTCAGCGTCGCGTCCTTGTGCATGGTGCTATATTGGTCTTTGCTGATGGCAATCAGTCGGTTGGTTTTGTCTGTTGGTAAAATGACGACACTGTCCTTCAGGGATTTGAGTTCTCTGCTCACCATGGAATGGTTTTTCCTGTTTGACGAGGATTGTTGGGCTTTTGAGATAAGATTTCGCATTCCACCAGAAAACTCATCCATTGTGGCTGAGTCCAGACCATCTTTCCGCAAACTGTTCACACATGCATTCAAATCAGCTCGACATTCCCTCCATGACGAGGAAGATGGGAGATTATCAGGATCGATATATGCAGGACCATTGTTGAGCAATTCTGATGTTTCCACGCTAATGTCAACATCGGCTTGATTTTGAAAACCTTTTACTTCTTGTTTGTCACAAACATAATGCTCCTCAGTCCTGGTTTCCGACAAGAGACCATGTAATTTCCTGTTCTTGCTCTTGGTCAAATCTCGACAGAACTTTGGCAACATCCTGTCATCCGTTTCCATCAAAGGGAAGACACATTTGAATATTCTTGAGCGGCGATAATATTCTGAATCCAAAGTAACTTGCACGCACTGTTTGCCTTGTTGAGAAATCAGTGCTCTGGCTTGTTCTGAATCAAGAGTATTCTTTAACAAATTCTTGGGTCGCAATCCACGAGGAACCACTCCATTCTTCCTACAAAGTCTTAAGAAATGGATATTACTTTGACACTGCTTGATTTTCTTGGCAATTTGGAGATCTGTCTTCAATTGATGTTGACCATGGGGTCGATTTCTCCACATATGCGGTTGATGGATGTAAAAGGAAGAGCAAACTTCTTCGGATATATTCTCTAATAAAGTCTGTGCGACGTTTCGGGAAACCCCCTTAGTCATGCACGATGCAGTCAAGTGACTGAAAATCGAAGCAGTGTCATTTTAACCAGCAAAGCAGAGCATAAATCAATAAATTAAGCGCTAAAGCTACACAACAACAAGCCAACATGCTACTTACAAGCAAAAGATTTAAGTAAGATAAGATAAAATCCAAATAAGAAAAGTTACAAAATTAAGATAATACGGTCTTAACCCTTCTTGCCTGTTCAGAACATTATCGCCAGCTTCTTGAATATACACGGCCTCCAGGCTTCTGCGCTTGACATGATGGAACAGTCTTCTGTGCAAAATCTCCCACTCAACATCCATGTTGCTCCCTGGATGATCCTTTAGAAAATGTTGTTTGATGGAAGAGAACTTGCTCAAAAGAAGATGCTCCTGTATTCTGGTTCCAATCATCCTGCCGGTTTCGCCAATGTAGTACTGATGACACAACAGACATTGGACTTTGTAGATCACAAACTTCTCTGAGCAGTTGTCCCTGGCATGCTTGGAGAATCTGCAGCTGGGACAACTTGATCCACATGATGGCTTCTCTTTGGGCGGGTGAAATTGTTTACGCAGACTTCTGCCTCCATCAAACCACAACCTAATGTCATCACTGAGACCTGTGCGCTTGAGCAGCCTCAGCATCTTCCTTTTATCAATCTCGTTAGTGTAAGGGATTCTGAGCGTACACTTGGGCTTCTTTTCTTTGTCCGTTGAATACCCCTCTTTGTTTCTTCTGAAGATGCGGAGCGTTTGTCTGATGAATTTCCATGGGTAATTGTTATTCTTGAATTTGTTGAGAACTTTCTCTGTTGAATACCTAATGTTTGCCTCGTTGGTCGATCTCCTTTCCGCTCGGTGCAATTCTCCCAACAGGACTGATCTCTTCTGGGAAATGGGGCCACGAGAATTCAATGGCAAAATGGCACCACTATTGATGGATTTAGAGTATAGACGAGATTCGAAACTTTTGTCAGCATTTAGGGAAATCTCACAGTCTAAGTACGGGAGTTGTTCGTCCACTGGACATTCTAAGGTGAATTGAATCGACCTGGAAACAGAGTTGCACCTTTGAAGCAGTTGACCTTCAGAAAGACCTGCAGGCCAAATCACAATTACGTCATCAATATATCTCTTCCATATCGTTCCATGGGGTAGCTTATCCAATATTAATGATTCAATATAATCCATGTAGATTATCGCCAAATGGGGCGCCAAGGGATTCCCCATGGAAAGACCACTGACTTGTTGGTATGAAACACCCTCAAAGTTCATAATATCATTGGACAAAGCCAATGTGAACAATTCCATCACATCTGCTGGATCCAGAAAGAAAAGGGTTTCATCCAAGTACGAATATTTATCCAAAAATATCTTCAAAATGGTAAGAACGCCTGGATCCTGACCGTCCAATCTAGGAATATTACCGTATAGATTAGTGACATCCAGGGAGGCAAATCCCCCAATATCCCATGAAATGGAAAGGGATGCAAGCCAGGAAACGAATCCATCAATAGAGGGAATGTGAGCATCAATGACAGACATAAGATTGTTCAAACACTGAGAAAGTTCCCGAGCAAGAGTAGTACTTGGGCTGTCTGTGGCTGCAATAATGGGTCTCCCAGTCAAAGGACCATCCTTGTGGTCTTTGGGTAAGACGTAGGATGCACTCGGTTGGGGTTCAGAACACTTACATCGGTTTATCCACTTCCATAATCCATCATGAACACCTTGGTATTTGTTAGCTATCTTGTTCAAGTGTGCATTGAATTTACTCTGTCGTGAGATCGGCTTTATAGTATTTATTTCCTTGAAGTTCCCAGTATTCAGCGTCGCGTCCTTGTGCATGGTGCTGTATTGGTCTTTGCTGATGGCAATCAGTCGGTTGGTTTTGTCTGTTGGTAAAATGACGACACTGTCCTTCAGGGATTTGAGTTCTCTGCTCACCATGGAATGGTTTTTCCTGTTTGACGAGGATTGTTGGGCTTTTGAGATAAGATTTCACATTCCACCAGAAAACTCATCCATTGTGGCTGAGTCCAGACCATCTTTCCGCAAACTGTTCACATATGCATTCAAATCAGCTCGACATTCCCTCCATGACGAGGAAGATGGGAGATTATCAGGATCGATATATGCAGGACCATTGTTGAGCAATTCTGATGTTTCCACGCTAATGTCAACATCGGCTTGATTTTGAAAACCTTTTACTTCTTGTTTGTCACAAACATAATGCTCCTCAGTCCTGGTTTCCGACAAGAGACCATGTAATTTCCTGTTCTTGCTCTTGGTCAAATCTCGACAGAACTTTGGCAACATCCTGTCATCCGTTTCCATCAAAGGGAAGACACATTTGAATATTCTTGAGCGGCGATAATATTCTGAATCCAAAGTAACTTGCACGCACTGTTTGCCTTGTTGAGAAATCAGTGCTCTGGCTTGTTCTGAATCAAGAGTATTCTTTAACAAATTCTTGGGTCGCAATCCACGAGGAACCACTCCATTCTTCCTACAAAGTCTTAAGAAATGGATATTACTTTGACACTGCTTGATTTTCTTGGCAATTTGGAGACCTGTCTTCAATTGATGTTGACCATGGGGTCGATTTCTCCACATATGCGGTTGATGGATGTAAAAGGAAGAGCAAACTTCTTCGGATATATTCTCTAATAAAGTCTGTGCGACGTTTCGGGAAACCCCCTTAGTCATGGACGATGCAGTCAAGTGACTGAAAATTGAAGCAGTGTCATTTTAACCAGCAAAGCAGAGCATAAATCAATAAATTAAACGCTAAAGCTACACAACAACAAGCCAACATGCTACTTACAAGCAAAAGATTTAAGTAAGATAAGATAAAATCCAAATAAGAAAAGTTACAAAATTAAGATAATCACGGTCTTAACCCTTCTTGCCTGTTCAGAACATTATCGCCAGCTTCTTGAATATACACGGCCTCCAGGCTTCTGCGCTTGACATGATGGAACAGTCTTCGGTGCAAAATCTCCCACTCAACATCCATGTTGCTCCCTGGATGATCCTTTAGAAAATGTTGTTTGATGGAAGAGAACTTGCTCAAAAGAAGATGCTCCTGTATTCTGGTTCCAATCATCCTGCCGGTTTCGCCAATGTAGTACTTATGACACAACAGACATTGGACTTTGTAGATCACAAACTTCTCTGAGCAGTTGTCCCTGGCATGCTTGGAGAATCTGCAGCTGGGACAACTTGATCCACATGATGGCTTCTCTTTGGGCGGGTGAAATTGTTTACGCAGACTTCTGCCTCCATCAAACCACAACCTAATGTCATCACTGAGACCTGTGCGCTTGAGCAGCCTCAGCATCTTCCTTTTATCAACCTCGTTAGTGTAAGGATTCTGAGCGTACACTTGGGCTTCTTTTCTTTGTCCGTTGAATACCCCTCTTTGTTTCTTCTGAAGATGCGGAGCGTTTGTCTGATGAATTTCCATGGGTAATTGTTATTCTTGAATTTGTTGAGAACTTTCTCTGTTGAATACCTAATGTTTGCCTCGTTGGTCGATCTCCTTTCCGCTCGGTGCAATTCTCCCAACAGGACTGATCTCTTCTGGGAAATGGGGCCACGAGAATTCCATGGCAAAATGGCACCACTATTGATGGATTTAGAGTATAGACGAGATTCGAAACTTTTGTCAGCATTTAGGGAAATCTCACAGTCTAAGTACGGGAGTTGTTCGTCCACTGGACATTCTAAGGTGAATTGAATCGACCTGGAAACAGAGTTGCACCTTTGAAGCAGTTGACCTTCAGAAAGACCTGCAGGCCAAATCACAATTACGTCATCAATATATCTCTTCCATATCGTTCCATGGGGTAGCTTATCCAATATTAATGATTCAATATAATCCATGTAGATTATCGCCAAATGGGGCGCCAAGGGATTCCCCATGGAAAGACCACTGACTTGTTGGTATGAAACACCCTCAAAGTTCATAACATCATTGGACAAAGCCAATGTGAACAATTCCATCACATCTGCTGGATCCAGAAAGAAAAGGGTTTCATCCAAGTACGAATATTTATCCAAAAATATCTTCAAAATGGTAAGAACGCCTGGATCCTGACCGTCCGATCTAGGAATATTACCGTATAGATTAGTGACATCCAGGGAGGCAAATCCCCCAATATCCCATGAAATGGAAAGGGATGCAAGCCAGGAAACGAATCCATCAATAGAGGGAATGTGAGCATCAATGACAGACATAAGATTGTTCAAACACTGAGAAAGTTCCCGAGCAAGAGTAGTACTTGGGCTGTCTGTGGCTGCAATAATGGGTCTCCCAGTCAAAGGACCATCCTTGTGGTCTTTGGGTAAGACGTAGGATGCACTCGGTTGGGGTTCAGAACACTTACATCGGTTTATCCACTTCCATAATCCATCATGAACACCTTGGTATTTGTTAGCTATCTTGTTCAAGTGTGCATTGAATTTACTCTGTCGTGAGATCGGCTTTATAGTATTTATTTCCTTGAAGTTCCCAGTATTCAGCGTCGCGTCCTTGTGCATGGTGCTGTATTGGTCTTTGCTGATGGCAATCAGTCGGTTGGTTTTGTCTGTTGGTAAAATGACGACACTGTCCTTCAGGGATTTGAGTTCTCTGCTCACCATGGAATGGTTTTTCCTGTTTGACGAGGATTGTTGGGCTTTTGAGATAAGATTTCGCATTCCACCAGAAAACTCATCCATTGTGGCTGAGTCCAGACCATCTTTCCGCAAACTGTTCACACATGCATTCAAATCAGCTCGACATTCCCTCCATGACGAGGAAGATGGGAGATTATCAGGATCGATATATGCAGGACCATTGTTGAGCAATTCTGATGTTTCCACGCTAATGTCAACATCGGCTTGATTTTGAAAACCTTTTACTTCTTGTTTGTCACAAACATAATGCTCCTCAGTCCTGGTTTCCGACAAGAGACCATGTAATTTCCTGTTCTTGCTCTTGGTCAAATCTCGACAGAACTTTGGCAACATCCTGTCATCCGTTTCCATCAAAGGGAAGACACATTTGAATATTCTTGAGCGGCGATAATATTCTGAATCCAAAGTAACTTGCACGCACTGTTTGCCTTGTTGAGCAATCAGTGCTCTGGCTTGTTCTGAATCAAGAGTATTCTTTAACAAATTCTTGGGTCGCAATCCACGAGGAACCACTCCATTCTTCCTACAAAGTCTTAAGAAATGGATATTACTTTGACACTGCTTGATTTTCTTGGCAATTTGGAGACCTGTCTTCAATTGATGTTGACCATGGGGTCGATTTCTCCACATATGCGGTTGATGGATGTAAAAGGAAGAGCAAACTTCTTCGGATATATTCTCTAATAAAGTCTGCGCGACGTTTCGGGAAACCCCCGTAGTCATGCACAATGCAGTCAAGTGACTGAAAATCGAAGCAGTGTCATTTTAACCAGCAAAGCAGAGCATAAATCAATAAATTAAACGCTAAAGCTACACAACAACAAGCCAACATGCTACTTACAAGCAAAAGATTTAAGTAAGATAAGATAAAATCCAAATAAGAAAAGTTACAAAATTAAGATAATCACGGTCTTAACCCTTCTTGCCTGTTCAGAACATTATCGCCAGCTTCTTGAATATACACGGCCTCCAGGCTTCTGCGCTTGACATGATGGAACAGTCTTCGGTGCAAAATCTCCCACTCAACATCCATGTTGCTCCCTGGATGATCCTTTAGAAAATGTTGTTTGATGGAAGAGAACTTGCTCAAAAGAAGATGCTCCTGTATTCTGGTTCCAATCATCCTGCCGGTTTCGCCAATGTAGTACTGATGACACAACAGACATTGGACTTTGTAGATCACAAACTTCTCTGAGCAGTTGTCCCTGGCATGCTTGGAGAATCTGCAGCTGGGACAACTTGATCCACATGATGGCTTCTCTTTGGGCGGGTGAAATTGTTTACGCAGACTTCTGCCTCCATCAAACCACAACCTAATGTCATCACTGAGACCTGTGCGCTTGAGCAGCCTCAGCATCTTCCTTTTATCAACCTCGTTAGTGTAAGGGATTCTGAGCGTACACTTGGGCTTCTTTTCTTTGTCCGTTGAATACTCCTCTTTGTTTCTTCTGAAGATGCGGAGCGTTTGTCTGATGAATTTCCATGGGTAATTGTTATTCTTGAATTTGTTGAGAACTTTCTCTGTTGAATACCTAATGGTTGCCTCGTTGGTCGATCTCCTTTCCGCTCGGTGCAATTCTCCCAACAGGACTGATCTCTTCTGGGAAATGGGGCCACGAGAATTCCATGGCAAAATGGCACCACTATTGATGGATTTAGAGTATAGACGAGATTCGAAACTTTTGTCAGCATTTAGGGAAACCTCACAGTCTAAGTGCGGTAGTTGTTCGTCCACTGGGCATTCTAAGGTGAATTGAATCGACCTGGAAACAGAGTTGCACCTTTGAAGCAGTTGACCTTCAGAAAGACCTGCAGGCCAAATCACAATTACGTCATCAATATATCTCTTCCATATCGTTCCATGGGGTAGCTTATCCAATATTAATGATTCAATATAATCCATGTAGATTATCGCCAAATGGGGCGCCAAGGGATTCCCCATGGAAAGACCACTGACTTGTTGGTATGAAACACCCTCAAAGTTCATAACATCATTGGACAAATCCAATGTGAACAATTCCATCACATCTGCTGGATCCAGAAAGAAAAGGGTTTCATCCAAGTACGAATATTTATCCAAAAATATCTTCAAAATGGTAAGAACGCCTGGATCCTGACCGTCCAATCTAGGAATATTACCGTATAGATTAGTGACATCCAGGGAGGCAAATCCCCCAATATCCCATGAAATGGAAAGGGATGCAAGCCAGGAAACGAATCCATCAATAGAGGGAATGTGAGCATCAATGACAGACATAAGATTGTTCAAACACTGAGAAAGTTCCCGAGCAAGAGTAGTACTTGGGCTGTCTGTGGCTGCAATAATGGGTCTCCCAGTCAAAGGACCATCCTTGTGGTCTTTGGGTAAGACGTAGGATGCACTCGGTTGGGGTTCAGAACACTTACATCGGTTTATCCACTTCCATAATCCATCATGAACACCTTGGTATTTGTTAGCTATCTTGTTCAAGTGTGCATTGAATTTACTCTGTCGTGAGATCGGCTTTATAGTATTTATTTCCTTGAAGTTCCCAGTATTCAGCGTCGCGTCCTTGTGCATGGTGCTGTATTGGTCTTTGCTGATGGCAATCAGTCGGTTGGTTTTGTCTGTTGGTAAAATGACGACACTGTCCTTCAGGGATTTGAGTTCTCTGCTCACCATGGAATGGTTTTTCCTGTTTGACGAGGATTGTTGGGCTTTTGAGATAAGATTTCGCATTCCACCAGAAAACTCATCCATTGTGGCTGAGTCCAGACCATCTTTCCGCAAACTGTTCACACATGCATTCAAATCAGCTCGACATTCCCTCCATGACGAGGAAGATGGGAGATTATCAGGATCGATATATGCAGGACCATTGTTGAGCAATTCTGATGTTTCCACGCTAATGTCAACATCGGCTTGATTTTGAAAACCTTTTACTTCTTGTTTGTCACAAACATAATGCTCCTCAGTCCTGGTTTCCGACAAGAGACCATGTAATTTCCTGTTCTTGCTCTTGGTCAAATCTCGACAGAACTTTGGCAACATCCTGTCATCCGTTTCCATCAAAGGGAAGACACATTTGAATATTCTTGAGCGGCGATAATATTCTGAATCCAAAGTAACTTGCACGCACTGTTTGCCTTGTTGAGCAATCAGTGCTCTGGCTTGTTCTGAATCAAGAGTATTCTTTAACAAATTCTTGGGTCGCAATCCACGAGGAACCACTCCATTCTTCCTACAAAGTCTTAAGAAATGGATATTACTTTGACACTGCTTGATTTTCTTGGCAATTTGGAGACCTGTCTTCAATTGATGTTGACCATGGGGTCGATTTCTCCACATATGCGGTTGATGGATGTAAAAGGAAGAGCAAACTTCTTCGGATATATTCTCTAATAAAGTCTGTGCGACGTTTCGGGAAACCCCCGTAGTCATGCACGATGCAGTCAAGTGACTGAAAATCGAAGCAGTGTCATTTTAACCAGCAAAGCAGAGCATAAATCAATAAATTAAACGCTAAAGCTACACAACAACAAGCCAACATGCTACTTACAAGCAAAAGATTTAAGTAAGATAAGATAAAATCCAAATAAGAAAAGTTACAAAATTAAGATAATCACGGTCTTAACCCTTCTTGCCTGTTCAGAACATTATCGCCAGCTTCTTGAATATACACGGCCTCCAGGCTTCTGCGCTTGACATGATGGAACAGTCTTCGGTGCAAAATCTCCCACTCAACATCCATGTTGCTCCCTGGATGATCCTTTAGAAAATGTTGTTTGATGGAAGAGAACTTGCTCAAAAGAAGATGCTCCTGTATTCTGGTTCCAATCATCCTGCCGGTTTCGCCAATGTAGTACTGATGACACAACAGACATTGGACTTTGTAGATCACAAACTTCTCTGAGCAGTTGTCCCTGGCATGCTTGGAGAATCTGCAGCTGGGACAACTTGATCCACATGATGGCTTCTCTTTGGGCGGGTGAAATTGTTTACGCAGACTTCTGCCTCCATCAAACCACAACCTAATGTCATCACTGAGACCTGTGCGCTTGAGCAGCCTCAGCATCTTCCTTTTATCAACCTCGTTAGTGTAAGGGATTCTGAGCGTACACTTGGGCTTCTTTTTCTTTGTCCGTTGAATACTCCTCTTTGTTTCTTCTGAAGATGCCGAGCGTTTGTCTGATGAATTTCCATGGGTAATTGTTATTCTTGAATTTGTTGAGAACTTTCTCTGTTGAATACCTAATGGTTGCCTCGTTGGTCGATCTCCTTTCCGCTCGGTGCAATTCTCCCAACAGGACTGATCTCTTCTGGGAAATGGGGCCACGAGAATTCCATGGCAAAATGGCACCACTATTGATGGATTTAGAGTATAGACGAGATTCGAAACTTTTGTCAGCATTTAGGGAAACCTCACAGTCTAAGTGCGGTAGTTGTTCGTCCACTGGGCATTCTAAGGTGAATTGAATCGACCTGGAAACAGAGTTGCACCTTTGAAGCAGTTGACCTTCAGAAAGACCTGCAGGCCAAATCACAATTACGTCATCAATATATCTCTTCCATATCGTTCCATGGGGTAGCTTATCCAATATTAATGATTCAATATAATCCATGTAGATTATCGCCAAATGGGGCGCCAAGGGATTCCCCATGGAAAGACCACTGACTTGTTGGTATGAAACACCCTCAAAGTTCATAACATCATTGGACAAATCCAATGTGAACAATTCCATCACATCTGCTGGATCCAGAAAGAAAAGGGTTTCATCCAAGTACGAATATTTATCCAAAAATATCTTCAAAATGGTAAGAACGCCTGGATCCTGACCGTCCAATCTAGGAATATTACCGTATAGATTAGTGACATCCAGGGAGGCAAATCCCCCAATATCCCATGAAATGGAAAGGGATGCAAGCCAGGAAACGAATCCATCAATAGAGGGAATGTGAGCATCAATGACAGACATAAGATTGTTCAAACACTGAGAAAGTTCCCGAGCAAGAGTAGTACTTGGGCTGTCTGTGGCTGCAATAATGGGTCTCCCAGTCAAAGGACCATCCTTGTGGTCTTTGGGTAAGACGTAGGATGCACTCGGTTGGGGTTCAGAACACTTACATCGGTTTATCCACTTCCATAATCCATCATGAACACCTTGGTATTTGTTAGCTATCTTGTTCAAGTGTGCATTGAATTTACTCTGTCGTGAGATCGGCTTTATAGTATTTATTTCCTTGAAGTTCCCAGTATTCAGCGTCGCGTCCTTGTGCATGGTGCTGTATTGGTCTTTGCTGATGGCAATCAGTCGGTTGGTTTTGTCTGTTGGTAAAATGACGACACTGTCCTTCAGGGATTTGAGTTCTCTGCTCACCATGGAATGGTTTTTCCTGTTTGACGAGGATTGTTGGGCTTTTGAGATAAGATTTCGCATTCCACCAGAAAACTCATCCATTGTGGCTGAGTCCAGACCATCTTTCCGCAAACTGTTCACACATGCATTCAAATCAGCTCGACATTCCCTCCATGACGAGGAAGATGGGAGATTATCAGGATCGATATATGCAGGACCATTGTTGAGCAATTCTGATGTTTCCACGCTAATGTCAACATCGGCTTGATTTTGAAAACCTTTTACTTCTTGTTTGTCACAAACATAATGCTCCTCAGTCCTGGTTTCCGACAAGAGACCATGTAATTTCCTGTTCTTGCTCTTGGTCAAATCTCGACAGAACTTTGGCAACATCCTGTCATCCGTTTCCATCAAAGGGAAGACACATTTGAATATTCTTGAGCGGCGATAATATTCTGAATCCAAAGTAACTTGCACGCACTGTTTGCCTTGTTGAGCAATCAGTGCTCTGGCTTGTTCTGAATCAAGAGTATTCTTTAACAAATTCTTGGGTCGCAATCCACGAGGAACCACTCCATTCTTCCTACAAAGTCTTAAGAAATGGATATTACTTTGACACTGCTTGATTTTCTTGGCAATTTGGAGACCTGTCTTCAATTGATGTTGACCATGGGGTCGATTTCTCCACATATGCGGTTGATGGATGTAAAAGGAAGAGCAAACTTCTTCGGATATATTCTCTAATAAAGTCTGTGCGACGTTTCGGGAAACCCCCGTAGTCATGCACGATGCAGTCAAGTGACTGAAAATCGAAGCAGTGTCATTTTAACCAGCAAAGCAGAGCATAAATCAATAAATTAAACGCTAAAGCTACACAACAACAAGCCAACATGCTACTTACAAGCAAAAGATTTAAGTAAGATAAGATAAAATCCAAATAAGAAAAGTTACAAAATTAAGATAATCACGGTCTTAACCCTTCTTGCCTGTTCAGAACATTATCGCCAGCTTCTTGAATATACACGGCCTCCAGGCTTCTGCGCTTGACATGATGGAACAGTCTTCGGTGCAAAATCTCCCACTCAACATCCATGTTGCTCCCTGGATGATCCTTTAGAAAATGTTGTTTGATGGAAGAGAACTTGCTCAAAAGAAGATGCTCCTGTATTCTGGTTCCAATCATCCCGCCGGTTTCGCCAATGTAGTACTGATGACACAACAGACATTGGACTTTGTAGATCACAAACTTCTCTGAGCAGTTGTCCCTGGCATGCTTGGAGAATCTGCAGCTGGGACAACTTGATCCACATGATGGCTTCTCTTTGGGCGGGTGAAATTGTTTACGCAGACTTCTGCCTCCATCAAACCACAACCTAATGTCATCACTGAGACCTGTGCGCTTGAGCAGCCTCAGCATCTTCCTTTTATCAACCTCGTTAGTGTAAGGGATTCTGAGCGTACACTTGGGCTTCTTTTTCTTTGTCCGTTGAATACTCCTCTTTGTTTCTTCTGAAGATGCGGAGCGTTTGTCTGATGAATTTCCATGGGTAATTGTTATTCTTGAATTTGTTGAGAACTTTCTCTGTTGAATACCTAATGGTTGCCTCGTTGGTCGATCTCCTTTCCGCTCGGTGCAATTCTCCCAACAGGACTGATCTCTTCTGGGAAATGGGGCCACGAGAATTCCATGGCAAAATGGCACCACTATTGATGGATTTAGAGTATAGACGAGATTCGAAACTTTTGTCAGCATTTAGGGAAACCTCACAGTCTAAGTGCGGTAGTTGTTCGTCCACTGGGCATTCTAAGGTGAATTGAATCGACCTGGAAACAGAGTTGCACCTTTGAAGCAGTTGACCTTCAGAAAGACCTGCAGGCCAAATCACAATTACGTCATCAATATATCTCTTCCATATCGTTCCATGGGGTAGCTTATCCAATATTAATGATTCAATATAATCCATGTAGATTATCGCCAAATGGGGCGCCAAGGGATTCCCCATGGAAAGACCACTGACTTGTTGGTATGAAACACCCTCAAAGTTCATAACATCATTGGACAAATCCAATGTGAACAATTCCATCACATCTGCTGGATCCAGAAAGAAAAGGGTTTCATCCAAGTACGAATATTTATCCAAAAATATCTTCAAAATGGTAAGAACGCCTGGATCCTGACCGTCCAATCTAGGAATATTACCGTATAGATTAGTGACATCCAGGGAGGCAAATCCCCCAATATCCCATGAAATGGAAAGGGATGCAAGCCAGGAAACGAATCCATCAATAGAGGGAATGTGAGCATCAATGACAGACATAAGATTGTTCAAACACTGAGAAAGTTCCCGAGCAAGAGTAGTACTTGGGCTGTCTGTGGCTGCAATAATGGGTCTCCCAGTCAAAGGACCATCCTTGTGGTCTTTGGGTAAGACGTAGGATGCACTCGGTTGGGGTTCAGAACACTTACATCGGTTTATCCACTTCCATAATCCATCATGAACACCTTGGTATTTGTTAGCTATCTTGTTCAAGTGTGCATTGAATTTACTCTGTCGTGAGATCGGCTTTATAGTATTTATTTCCTTGAAGTTCCCAGTATTCAGCGTCGCGTCCTTGTGCATGGTGCTGTATTGGTCTTTGCTGATGGCAATCAGTCGGTTGGTTTTGTCTGTTGGTAAAATGACGACACTGTCCTTCAGGGATTTGAGTTCTCTGCTCACCATGGAATGGTTTTTCCTGTTTGACGAGGATTGTTGGGCTTTTGAGATAAGATTTCGCATTCCACCAGAAAACTCATCCATTGTGGCTGAGTCCAGACCATCTTTCCGCAAACTGTTCACACATGCATTCAAATCAGCTCGACATTCCCTCCATGACGAGGAAGATGGGAGATTATCAGGATCGATATATGCAGGACCATTGTTGAGCAATTCTGATGTTTCCACGCTAATGTCAACATCGGCTTGATTTTGAAAACCTTTTACTTCTTGTTTGTCACAAACATAATGCTCCTCAGTCCTGGTTTCCGACAAGAGACCATGTAATTTCCTGTTCTTGCTCTTGGTCAAATCTCGACAGAACTTTGGCAACATCCTGTCATCCGTTTCCATCAAAGGGAAGACACATTTGAATATTCTTGAGCGGCGATAATATTCTGAATCCAAAGTAACTTGCACGCACTGTTTGCCTTGTTGAGCAATCAGTGCTCTGGCTTGTTCTGAATCAAGAGTATTCTTTAACAAATTCTTGGGTCGCAATCCACGAGGAACCACTCCATTCTTCCTACAAAGTCTTAAGAAATGGATATTACTTTGACACTGCTTGATTTTCTTGGCAATTTGGAGACCTGTCTTCAATTGATGTTGACCATGGGGTCGATTTCTCCACATATGCGGTTGATGGATGTAAAAGGAAGAGCAAACTTCTTCGGATATATTCTCTAATAAAGTCTGTGCGACGTTTCGGGAAACCCCCGTAGTCATGCACGATGCAGTCAAGTGACTGAAAATCGAAGCAGTGTCATTTTAACCAGCAAAGCAGAGCATAAATCAATAAATTAAACGCTAAAGCTACACAACAACAAGCCAACATGCTACTTACAAGCAAAAGATTTAAGTAAGATAAGATAAAATCCAAATAAGAAAAGTTACAAAATTAAGATAATCACGGTCTTAACCCTTCTTGCCTGTTCAGAACATTATCGCCAGCTTCTTGAATATACACGGCCTCCAGGCTTCTGCGCTTGACATGATGGAACAGTCTTCGGTGCAAAATCTCCCACTCAACATCCATGTTGCTCCCTGGATGATCCTTTAGAAAATGTTGTTTGATGGAAGAGAACTTGCTCAAAAGAAGATGCTCCTGTATTCTGGTTCCAATCATCCTGCCGGTTTCGCCAATGTAGTACTGATGACACAACAGACATTGGACTTTGTAGATCACAAACTTCTCTGAGCAGTTGTCCCTGGCATGCTTGGAGAATCTGCAGCTGGGACAACTTGATCCACATGATGGCTTCTCTTTGGGCGGGTGAAATTGTTTACGCAGACTTCTGCCTCCATCAAACCACAACCTAATGTCATCACTGAGACCTGTGCGCTTGAGCAGCCTCAGCATCTTCCTTTTATCAACCTCGTTAGTGTAAGGGATTCTGAGCGTACACTTGGGCTTCTTTTTCTTTGTCCGTTGAATACTCCTCTTTGTTTCTTCTGAAGATGCGGAGCGTTTGTCTGATGAATTTCCATGGGTAATTGTTATTCTTGAATTTGTTGAGAACTTTCTCTGTTGAATACCTAATGGTTGCCTCGTTGGTCGATCTCCTTTCCGCTCGGTGCAATTCTCCCAACAGGACTGATCTCTTCTGGGAAATGGGGCCACGAGAATTCCATGGCAAAATGGCACCACTATTGATGGATTTAGAGTATAGACGAGATTCGAAACTTTTGTCAGCATTTAGGGAAACCTCACAGTCTAAGTGCGGTAGTTGTTCGTCCACTGGGCATTCTAAGGTGAATTGAATCGACCTGGAAACAGAGTTGCACCTTTGAAGCAGTTGACCTTCAGAAAGACCTGCAGGCCAAATCACAATTACGTCATCAATATATCTCTTCCATATCGTTCCATGGGGTAGCTTATCCAATATTAATGATTCAATATAATCCATGTAGATTATCGCCAAATGGGGCGCCAAGGGATTCCCCATGGAAAGACCACTGACTTGTTGGTATGAAACACCCTCAAAGTTCATAACATCATTGGACAAATCCAATGTGAACAATTCCATCACATCTGCTGGATCCAGAAAGAAAAGGGTTTCATCCAAGTACGAATATTTATCCAAAAATATCTTCAAAATGGTAAGAACGCCTGGATCCTGACCGTCCAATCTAGGAATATTACCGTATAGATTAGTGACATCCAGGGAGGCAAATCCCCCAATATCCCATGAAATGGAAAGGGATGCAAGCCAGGAAACGAATCCATCAATAGAGGGAATGTGAGCATCAATGACAGACATAAGATTGTTCAAACACTGAGAAAGTTCCCGAGCAAGAGTAGTACTTGGGCTGTCTGTGGCTGCAATAATGGGTCTCCCAGTCAAAGGACCATCCTTGTGGTCTTTGGGTAAGACGTAGGATGCACTCGGTTGGGGTTCAGAACACTTACATCGGTTTATCCACTTCCATAATCCATCATGAACACCTTGGTATTTGTTAGCTATCTTGTTCAAGTGTGCATTGAATTTACTCTGTCGTGAGATCGGCTTTATAGTATTTATTTCCTTGAAGTTCCCAGTATTCAGCGTCGCGTCCTTGTGCATGGTGCTGTATTGGTCTTTGCTGATGGCAATCAGTCGGTTGGTTTTGTCTGTTGGTAAAATGACGACACTGTCCTTCAGGGATTTGAGTTCTCTGCTCACCATGGAATGGTTTTTCCTGTTTGACGAGGATTGTTGGGCTTTTGAGATAAGATTTCGCATTCCACCAGAAAACTCATCCATTGTGGCTGAGTCCAGACCATCTTTCCGCAAACTGTTCACACATGCATTCAAATCAGCTCGACATTCCCTCCATGACGAGGAAGATGGGAGATTATCAGGATCGATATATGCAGGACCATTGTTGAGCAATTCTGATGTTTCCACGCTAATGTCAACATCGGCTTGATTTTGAAAACCTTTTACTTCTTGTTTGTCACAAACATAATGCTCCTCAGTCCTGGTTTCCGACAAGAGACCATGTAATTTCCTGTTCTTGCTCTTGTTCAAATCTCGACAGAACTTTGGCAACATCCTGTCATCCGTTTCCATCAAAGGGAAGACACATTTGAATATTCTTGAGCGGCGATAATATTCTGAATCCAAAGTAACTTGCACCCACTGTTTGCCTTGTTGAGCAATCAGTGCTCTGGCTTGTTCTGAATCAAGAGTATTCTTTAACAAATTCTTGGGTCGCAATCCACGAGGAACCACTCCATTCTTCCTACAAAGTCTTAAGAAATGGATATTACTTTGACACTGCTTGATTTTCTTGGCAATTTGGAGACCTGTCTTCAATTGATGTTGACCATGGGGTCGATTTCTCCACATATGCGGTTGATGGATGTAAAAGGAAGAGCAAACTTCTTCGGATATATTCTCTAATAAAGTCTGTGCGACGTTTCGGGAAACCCCCGTAGTCATGCACGATGCAGTCAAGTGACTGAAAATCGAAGCAGTGTCATTTTAACCAGCAAAGCAGAGCATAAATCAATAAATTAAACGCTAAAGCTACACAACAACAAGCCAACATGCTACTTACAAGCAAAAGATTTAAGTAAGATAAGATAAAATCCAAATAAGAAAAGTTACAAAATTAAGATAATCACGGTCTTAACCCTTCTTGCCTGTTCAGAACATTATCGCCAGCTTCTTGAATATACACGGCCTCCAGGCTTCTGCGCTTGACATGATGGAACAGTCTTCGGTGCAAAATCTCCCACTCAACATCCATGTTGCTCCCTGGATGATCCTTTAGAAAATGTTGTTTGATGGAAGAGAACTTGCTCAAAAGAAGATGCTCCTGTATTCTGGTTCCAATCATCCTGCCGGTTTCGCCAATGTAGTACTGATGACACAACAGACATTGGACTTTGTAGATCACAAACTTCTCTGAGCAGTTGTCCCTGGCATGCTTGGAGAATCTGCAGCTGGGACAACTTGATCCACATGATGGCTTCTCTTTGGGCGGGTGAAATTGTTTACGCAGACTTCTGCCTCCATCAAACCACAACCTAATGTCATCACTGAGACCTGTGCGCTTGAGCAGCCTCAGCATCTTCCTTTTATCAACCTCGTTAGTGTAAGGGATTCTGAGCGTACACTTGGGCTTCTTTTTCTTTGTCCGTTGAATACTCCTCTTTGTTTCTTCTGAAGATGCGGAGCGTTTGTCTGATGAATTTCCATGGGTAATTGTTATTCTTGAATTTGTTGAGAACTTTCTCTGTTGAATACCTAATGGTTGCCTCGTTGGTCGATCTCCTTTCCGCTCGGTGCAATTCTCCCAACAGGACTGATCTCTTCTGGGAAATGGGGCCACGAGAATTCCATGGCAAAATGGCACCACTATTGATGGATTTAGAGTATAGACGAGATTCGAAACTTTTGTCAGCATTTAGGGAAACCTCACAGTCTAAGTGCGGTAGTTGTTCGTCCACTGGGCATTCTAAGGTGAATTGAATCGACCTGGAAACAGAGTTGCACCTTTGAAGCAGTTGACCTTCAGAAAGACCTGCAGGCCAAATCACAATTACGTCATCAATATATCTCTTCCATATCGTTCCATGGGGTAGCTTATCCAATATTAATGATTCAATATAATCCATGTAGATTATCGCCAAATGGGGCGCCAAGGGATTCCCCATGGAAAGACCACTGACTTGTTGGTATGAAACACCCTCAAAGTTCATAACATCATTGGACAAATCCAATGTGAACAATTCCATCACATCTGCTGGATCCAGAAAGAAAAGGGTTTCATCCAAGTACGAATATTTATCCAAAAATATCTTCAAAATGGTAAGAACGCCTGGATCCTGACCGTCCAATCTAGGAATATTACCGTATAGATTAGTGACATCCAGGGAGGCAAATCCCCCAATATCCCATGAAATGGAAAGGGATGCAAGCCAGGAAACGAATCCATCAATAGAGGGAATGTGAGCATCAATGACAGACATAAGATTGTTCAAACACTGAGAAAGTTCCCGAGCAAGAGTAGTACTTGGGCTGTCTGTGGCTGCAATAATGGGTCTCCCAGTCAAAGGACCATCCTTGTGGTCTTTGGGTAAGACGTAGGATGCACTCGGTTGGGGTTCAGAACACTTACATCGGTTTATCCACTTCCATAATCCATCATGAACACCTTGGTATTTGTTAGCTATCTTGTTCAAGTGTGCATTGAATTTACTCTGTCGTGAGATCGGCTTTATAGTATTTATTTCCTTGAAGTTCCCAGTATTCAGCGTCGCGTCCTTGTGCATGGTGCTGTATTGGTCTTTGCTGATGGCAATCAGTCGGTTGGTTTTGTCTGTTGGTAAAATGACGACACTGTCCTTCAGGGATTTGAGTTCTCTGCTCACCATGGAATGGTTTTTCCTGTTTGACGAGGATTGTTGGGCTTTTGAGATAAGATTTCGCATTCCACCAGAAAACTCATCCATTGTGGCTGAGTCCAGACCATCTTTCCGCAAACTGTTCACACATGCATTCAAATCAGCTCGACATTCCCTCCATGACGAGGAAGATGGGAGATTATCAGGATCGATATATGCAGGACCATTGTTGAGCAATTCTGATGTTTCCACGCTAATGTCAACATCGGCTTGATTTTGAAAACCTTTTACTTCTTGTTTGTCACAAACATAATGCTCCTCAGTCCTGGTTTCCGACAAGAGACCATGTAATTTCCTGTTCTTGCTCTTGTTCAAATCTCGACAGAACTTTGGCAACATCCTGTCATCCGTTTCCATCAAAGGGAAGACACATTTGAATATTCTTGAGCGGCGATAATATTCTGAATCCAAAGTAACTTGCACCCACTGTTTGCCTTGTTGAGCAATCAGTGCTCTGGCTTGTTCTGAATCAAGAGTATTCTTTAACAAATTCTTGGGTCGCAATCCACGAGGAACCACTCCATTCTTCCTACAAAGTCTTAAGAAATGGATATTACTTTGACACTGCTTGATTTTCTTGGCAATTTGGAGATCTGTCTTCAATTGATGTTGACCATGGGGTCGATTTCTCCACATATGCGGTTGATGGATGTAAAAGGAAGAGCAAACTTCTTCGGATATATTCTCTAATAAAGTCTGTGCGACGTTTCGGGAAACCCCCGTAGTCATGCACGATGCAGTCAAGTGACTGAAAATCGAAGCAGTGTCATTTTAACCAGCAAAGCAGAGCATAAATCAATAAATTAAACGCTAAAGCTACACAACAACAAGCCAACATGCTACTTACAAGCAAAAGATTTAAGTAAGATAAGATAAAATCCAAATAAGAAAAGTTACAAAATTAAGATAATCACGGTCTTAACCCTTCTTGCCTGTTCAGAACATTATCGCCAGCTTCTTGAATATACACGGCCTCCAGGCTTCTGCGCTTGACATGATGGAACAGTCTTCGGTGCAAAATCTCCCACTCAACATCCATGTTGCTCCCTGGATGATCCTTTAGAAAATGTTGTTTGATGGAAGAGAACTTGCTCAAAAGAAGATGCTCCTGTATTCTGGTTCCAATCATCCTGCCGGTTTCGCCAATGTAGTACTGATGACACAACAGACATTGGACTTTGTAGATCACAAACTTCTCTGAGCAGTTGTCCCTGGCATGCTTGGAGAATCTGCAGCTGGGACAACTTGATCCACATGATGGCTTCTCTTTGGGCGGGTGAAATTGTTTACGCAGACTTCTGCCTCCATCAAACCACAACCTAATGTCATCACTGAGACCTGTGCGCTTGAGCAGCCTCAGCATCTTCCTTTTATCAACCTCGTTAGTGTAAGGGATTCTGAGCGTACACTTGGGCTTCTTTTCTTTGTCCGTTGAATACCCCTCTTTGTTTCTTCTGAAGATGCGGAGCGTTTGTCTGATGAATTTCCATGGGTAATTGTTATTCTTGAATTTGTTGAGAACTTTCTCTGTTGAATACCTAATGTTTGCCTCGTTGGTCGATCTCCTTTCCGCTCGGTGCAATTCTCCCAACAGGACTGATCTCTTCTGGGAAATGGGGCCACGAGAATTCCATGGCAAAATGGCACCACTATTGATGGATTTAGAGTATAGACGAGATTCGAAACTTTTGTCAGCATTTAGGGAAATCTCACAGTCTAAGTACGGGAGTTGTTCGTCCACTGGACATTCTAAGGTGAATTGAATCGACCTGGAAACAGAGTTGCACCTTTGAAGCAGTTGACCTTCAGAAAGACCTGCAGGCCAAATCACAATTACGTCATCAATATATCTCTTCCATATCGTTCCATGGGGTAGCTTATCCAATATTAATGATTCAATATAATCCATGTAGATTATCGCCAAATGGGGCGCCAAGGGATTCCCCATGGAAAGACCACTGACTTGTTGGTATGAAACACCCTCAAAGTTCATAACATCATTGGACAAATCCAATGTGAACAATTCCATCACATCTGCTGGATCCAGAAAGAAAAGGGTTTCATCCAAGTACGAATATTTATCCAAAAATATCTTCAAAATGGTAAGAACGCCTGGATCCTGACCGTCCAATCTAGGAATATTACCGTATAGATTAGTGACATCCAGGGAGGCAAATCCCCCAATATCCCATGAAATGGAAAGGGATGCAAGCCAGGAAACGAATCCATCAATAGAGGGAATGTGAGCATCAATGACAGACATAAGATTGTTCAAACACTGAGAAAGTTCCCGAGCAAGAGTAGTACTTGGGCTGTCTGTGGCTGCAATAATGGGTCTCCCAGTCAAAGGACCATCCTTGTGGTCTTTGGGTAAGACGTAGGATGCACTCGGTTGGGGTTCAGAACACTTACATCGGTTTATCCACTTCCATAATCCATCATGAACACCTTGGTATTTGTTAGCTATCTTGTTCAAGTGTGCATTGAATTTACTCTGTCGTGAGATCGGCTTTATAGTATTTATTTCCTTGAAGTTCCCAGTATTCAGCGTCGCGTCCTTGTGCATGGTGCTGTATTGGTCTTTGCTGATGGCAATCAGTCGGTTGGTTTTGTCTGTTGGTAAAATGACGACACTGTCCTTCAGGGATTTGAGTTCTCTGCTCACCATGGAATGGTTTTTCCTGTTTGACGAGGATTGTTGGGCTTTTGAGATAAGATTTCGCATTCCACCAGAAAACTCATCCATTGTGGCTGAGTCCAGACCATCTTTCCGCAAACTGTTCACACATGCATTCAAATCAGCTCGACATTCCCTCCATGACGAGGAAGATGGGAGATTATCAGGATCGATATATGCAGGACCATTGTTGAGCAATTCTGATGTTTCCACGCTAATGTCAACATCGGCTTGATTTTGAAAACCTTTTACTTCTTGTTTGTCACAAACATAATGCTCCTCAGTCCTGGTTTCCGACAAGAGACCATGTAATTTCCTGTTCTTGCTCTTGTTCAAATCTCGACAGAACTTTGGCAACATCCTGTCATCCGTTTCCATCAAAGGGAAGACACATTTGAATATTCTTGAGCGGCGATAATATTCTGAATCCAAAGTAACTTGCACCCACTGTTTGCCTTGTTGAGCAATCAGTGCTCTGGCTTGTTCTGAATCAAGAGTATTCTTTAACAAATTCTTGGGTCGCAATCCACGAGGAACCACTCCATTCTTCCTACAAAGTCTTAAGAAATGGATATTACTTTGACACTGCTTGATTTTCTTGGCAATTTGGAGATCTGTCTTCAATTGATGTTGACCATGGGGTCGATTTCTCCACATATGCGGTTGATGGATGTAAAAGGAAGAGCAAACTTCTTCGGATATATTCTCTAATAAAGTCTGTGCGACGTTTCGGGAAACCCCCGTAGTCATGCACGATGCAGTCAAGTGACTGAAAATCGAAGCAGTGTCATTTTAACCAGCAAAGCAGAGCATAAATCAATAAATTAAACGCTAAAGCTACACAACAACAAGCCAACATGCTACTTACAAGCAAAAGATTTAAGTAAGATAAGATAAAATCCAAATAAGAAAAGTTACAAAATTAAGATAATCACGGTCTTAACCCTTCTTGCCTGTTCAGAACATTATCGCCAGCTTCTTGAATATACACGGCCTCCAGGCTTCTGCGCTTGACATGATGGAACAGTCTTCGGTGCAAAATCTCCCACTCAACATCCATGTTGCTCCCTGGATGATCCTTTAGAAAATGTTGTTTGATGGAAGAGAACTTGCTCAAAAGAAGATGCTCCTGTATTCTGGTTCCAATCATCCTGCCGGTTTCGCCAATGTAGTACTGATGACACAACAGACATTGGACTTTGTAGATCACAAACTTCTCTGAGCAGTTGTCCCTGGCATGCTTGGAGAATCTGCAGCTGGGACAACTTGATCCACATGATGGCTTCTCTTTGGGCGGGTGAAATTGTTTACGCAGACTTCTGCCTCCATCAAACCACAACCTAATGTCATCACTGAGACCTGTGCGCTTGAGCAGCCTCAGCATCTTCCTTTTATCAACCTCGTTAGTGTAAGGGATTCTGAGCGTACACTTGGGCTTCTTTTCTTTGTCCGTTGAATACCCCTCTTTGTTTCTTCTGAAGATGCGGAGCGTTTGTCTGATGAATTTCCATGGGTAATTGTTATTCTTGAATTTGTTGAGAACTTTCTCTGTTGAATACCTAATGGTTGCCTCGTTGGTCGATCTCCTTTCCGCTCGGTGCAATTCTCCCAACAGGACTGATCTCTTCTGGGAAATGGGGCCACGAGAATTCCATGGCAAAATGGCACCACTATTGATGGATTTAGAGTATAGACGAGATTCGAAACTTTTGTCAGCATTTAGGGAAATCTCACAGTCTAAGTACGGGAGTTGTTCGTCCACTGGACATTCTAAGGTGAATTGAATCGACCTGGAAACAGAGTTGCACCTTTGAAGCAGTTGACCTTCAGAAAGACCTGCAGGCCAAATCACAATTACGTCATCAATATATCTCTTCCATATCGTTCCATGGGGTAGCTTATCCAATATTAATGATTCAATATAATCCATGTAGATTATCGCCAAATGGGGCGCCAAGGGATTCCCCATGGAAAGACCACTGACTTGTTGGTATGAAACACCCTCAAAGTTCATAACATCATTGGACAAAGCCAATGTGAACAATTCCATCACATCTGCTGGATCCAGAAAGAAAAGGGTTTCATCCAAGTACGAATATTTATCCAAAAATATCTTCAAAATGGTAAGAACGCCTGGATCCTGACCGTCCGATCTAGGAATATTACCGTATAGATTAGTGACATCCAGGGAGGCAAATCCCCCAATATCCCATGAAATGGAAAGGGATGCAAGCCAGGAAACGAATCCATCAATAGAGGGAATGTGAGCATCAATGACAGACATAAGATTGTTCAAACACTGAGAAAGTTCCCGAGCAAGAGTAGTACTTGGGCTGTCTGTGGCTGCAATAATGGGTCTCCCAGTCAAAGGACCATCCTTGTGGTCTTTGGGTAAGACGTAGGATGCACTCGGTTGGGGTTCAGAACACTTACATCGGTTTATCCACTTCCATAATCCATCATGAACACCTTGGTATTTGTTAGCTATCTTGTTCAAGTGTGCATTGAATTTACTCTGTCGTGAGATCGGCTTTATAGTATTTATTTCCTTGAAGTTCCCAGTATTCAGCGTCGCGTCCTTGTGCATGGTGCTGTATTGGTCTTTGCTGATGGCAATCAGTCGGTTGGTTTTGTCTGTTGGTAAAATGACGACACTGTCCTTCAGGGATTTGAGTTCTCTGCTCACCATGGAATGGTTTTTCCTGTTTGACGAGGATTGTTGGGCTTTTGAGATAAGATTTCGCATTCCACCAGAAAACTCATCCATTGTGGCTGAGTCCAGACCATCTTTCCGCAAACTGTTCACACATGCATTCAAATCAGCTCGACATTCCCTCCATGACGAGGAAGATGGGAGATTATCAGGATCGATATATGCAGGACCATTGTTGAGCAATTCTGATGTTTCCACGCTAATGTCAACATCGGCTTGATTTTGAAAACCTTTTACTTCTTGTTTGTCACAAACATAATGCTCCTCAGTCCTGGTTTCCGACAAGAGACCATGTAATTTCCTGTTCTTGCTCTTGGTCAAATCTCGACAGAACTTTGGCAACATCCTGTCATCCGTTTCCATCAAAGGGAAGACACATTTGAATATTCTTGAGCGGCGATAATATTCTGAATCCAAAGTAACTTGCACGCACTGTTTGCCTTGTTGAGCAATCAGTGCTCTGGCTTGTTCTGAATCAAGAGTATTCTTTAACAAATTCTTGGGTCGCAATCCACGAGGAACCACTCCATTCTTCCTACAAAGTCTTAAGAAATGGATATTACTTTGACACTGCTTGATTTTCTTGGCAATTTGGAGATCTGTCTTCAATTGATGTTGACCATGAGGTCGATTTCTCCACATATGCGGTTGATGGATGTAAAAGGAAGAGCAAACTTCTTCGGATATATTCTCTAATAAAGTCTGTGCGACGTTTCGGGAAACCCCCGTAGTCATGCACGATGCAGTCAAGTGACTGAAAATCGAAGCAGTGTCATTTTAACCAGCAAAGCAGAGCATAAATCAATAAATTAAACGCTAAAGCTACACAACAGCAAGCCAACATGCTACTTACAAGCAAAAGATTTAAGTAAGATAAGATAAAATCCAAATAAGAAAAGTTACAAAATTAAGATAATCACGGTCTTAACCCTTCTTGCCTGTTCAGAACATTATCGCCAGCTTCTTGAATATACACGGCCTCCAGGCTTCTGCGCTTGACATGATGGAACAGTCTTCGGTGCAAAATCTCCCACTCAACATCCATGTTGCTCCCTGGATGATCCTTTAGAAAATGTTGTTTGATGGAAGAGAACTTGCTCAAAAGAAGATGCTCCTGTATTCTGGTTCCAATCATCCTGCCGGTTTCGCCAATGTAGTACTGATGACACAACAGACATTGGACTTTGTAGATCACAAACTTCTCTGAGCAGTTGTCCCTGGCATGCTTGGAGAATCTGCAGCTGGGACAACTTGATCCACATGATGGCTTCTCTTTGGGCGGGTGAAATTGTTTACGCAGACTTCTGCCTCCATCAAACCACAACCTAATGTCATCACTGAGACCTGTGCGCTTGAGCAGCCTCAGCATCTTCCTTTTATCAACCTCGTTAGTGTAAGGGATTCTGAGCGTACACTTGGGCTTCTTTTTCTTTGTCCGTTGAATACTCCTCTTTGTTTCTTCTGAAGATGCGGAGCGTTTGTCTGATGAATTTCCATGGGTAATTGTTATTCTTGAATTTGTTGAGAACTTTCTCTGTTGAATACCTAATGGTTGCCTCGTTGGTCGATCTCCTTTCCGCTCGGTGCAATTCTCCCAACAGGACTGATCTCTTCTGGGAAATGGGGCCACGAGAATTCCATGGCAAAATGGCACCACTATTGATGGATTTAGAGTATAGACGAGATTCGAAACTTTTGTCAGCATTTAGGGAAATCTCACAGTCTAAGTACGGAGTTGTTCGTCCACTGGACATTCTAAGGTGAATTGAATCGACCTGGAAACAGAGTTGCACCTTTGAAGCAGTTGACCTTCAGAAAGACCTGCAGGCCAAATCACAATTACGTCATCAATATATCTCTTCCATATCGTTCCATGGGGTAGCTTATCCAATATTAATGATTCAATATAATCCATGTAGATTATCGCCAAATGGGGCGCCAAGGGATTCCCCATGGAAAGACCACTGACTTGTTGGTATGAAACACCCTCAAAGTTCATAACATCATTGGACAAAGCCAATGTGAACAATTCCATCACATCTGCTGGATCCAGAAAGAAAAGGGTTTCATCCAGGTACGAATATTTATCCAAAAATATCTTCAAAATGGTAAGAACGCCTGGATCCTGACCGTCCGATCTAGGAATATTACCGTATAGATTAGTGACATCCAGGGAGGCAAATCCCCCAATATCCCATGAAATGGAAAGGGATGCAAGCCAGGAAACGAATCCATCAATAGAGGGAATGTGAGCATCAATGACAGACATAAGATTGTTCAAACACTGAGAAAGTTCCCGAGCAAGAGTAGTACTTGGGCTGTCTGTGGCTGCAATAATGGGTCTCCCAGTCAAAGGACCATCCTTGTGGTCTTTGGGTAAGACGTAGGATGCACTCGGTTGGGGTTCAGAACACTTACATCGGTTTATCCACTTCCATAATCCATCATGAACACCTTGGTATTTGTTAGCTATCTTGTTCAAGTGTGCATTGAATTTACTGTCGTGAGATCGGCTTTATAGTATTTATTTCCTTGAAGTTCCCAGTATTCAGCGTCGCGTCCTTGTGCATGGTGCTGTATTGGTCTTTGCTGATGGCAATCAGTCGGTTGGTTTTGTCTGTTGGTAAAATGACGACACTGTCCTTCAGGGATTTGAGTTCTCTGCTCACCATGGAATGGTTTTTCCTGTTTGACGAGGATTGTTGGGCTTTTGAGATAAGATTTCGCATTCCACCAGAAAACTCATCCATTGTGGCTGAGTCCAGACCATCTTTCCGCAAACTGTTCACACATGCATTCAAATCAGCTCGACATTCCCTCCATGACGAGGAAGATGGGAGATTATCAGGATCGATATATGCAGGACCATTGTTGAGCAATTCTGATGTTTCCACGCTAATGTCAACATCGGCTTGATTTTGAAAACCTTTTACTTCTTGTTTGTCACAAACATAATGCTCCTCAGTCCTGGTTTCCGACAAGAGACCATGTAATTTCCTGTTCTTGCTCTTGGTCAAATCTCGACAGAACTTTGGCAACATCCTGTCATCCGTTTCCATCAAAGGGAAGACACATTTGAATATTCTTGAGCGGCGATAATATTCTGAATCCAAAGTAACTTGCACGCACTGTTTGCCTTGTTGAGCAATCAGTGCTCTGGCTTGTTCTGAATCAAGAGTATTCTTTAACAAATTCTTGGGTCGCAATCCACGAGGAACCACTCCATTCTTCCTACAAAGTCTTAAGAAATGGATATTACTTTGACACTGCTTGATTTTCTTGGCAATTTGGAGATCTGTCTTCAATTGATGTTGACCATGAGGTCGATTTCTCCACATATGCGGTTGATGGATGTAAAAGGAAGAGCAAACTTCTTCGGATATATTCTCTAATAAAGTCTGTGCGACGTTTCGGGAAACCCCCGTAGTCATGCACGATGCAGTCAAGTGACTGAAAATCGAAGCAGTGTCATTTTAACCAGCAAAGCAGAGCATAAATCAATAAATTAAACGCTAAAGCTACACAACAGCAAGCCAACATGCTACTTACAAGCAAAAGATTTAAGTAAGATAAGATAAAATCCAAATAAGAAAAGTTACAAAATTAAGATAATCACGGTCTTAACCCTTCTTGCCTGTTCAGAACATTATCGCCAGCTTCTTGAATATACACGGCCTCCAGGCTTCTGCGCTTGACATGATGGAACAGTCTTCGGTGCAAAATCTCCCACTCAACATCCATGTTGCTCCCTGGATGATCCTTTAGAAAATGTTGTTTGATGGAAGAGAACTTGCTCAAAAGAAGATGCTCCTGTATTCTGGTTCCAATCATCCTGCCGGTTTCGCCAATGTAGTACTGATGACACAACAGACATTGGACTTTGTAGATCACAAACTTCTCTGAGCAGTTGTCCCTGGCATGCTTGGAGAATCTGCAGCTGGGACAACTTGATCCACATGATGGCTTCTCTTTGGGCGGGTGAAATTGTTTACGCAGACTTCTGCCTCCATCAAACCACAACCTAATGTCATCACTGAGACCTGTGCGCTTGAGCAGCCTCAGCATCTTCCTTTTATCAACCTCGTTAGTGTAAGGGATTCTGAGCGTACACTTGGGCTTCTTTTTCTTTTCTTTGTCCGTTGAATACCCCTCTTTGTTTCTTCTGAAGATGCCGAGCGTTTGTCTGATGAATTTCCATGGGTAATTGTTATTCTTGAATTTGTTGAGAACTTTCTCTGTTGAATACCTAATGTTTGCCTCGTTGGTCGATCTCCTTTCCGCTCGGTGCAATTCTCCCAACAGGACTGATCTCTTCTGGGAAATGGGGCCACGAGAATTCCATGGCAAAATGGCACCACTATTGATGGATTTAGAGTATAGACGAGATTCGAAACTTTTGTCAGCATTTAGGGAAATCTCACAGTCTAAGTACGGGAGTTGTTCGTCCACTGGACATTCTAAGGTGAATTGAATCGACCTGGAAACAGAGTTGCACCTTTGAAGCAGTTGACCTTCAGAAAGACCTGCAGGCCAAATCACAATTACGTCATCAATATATCTCTTCCATATCGTTCCATGGGGTAGCTTATCCAATATTAATGATTCAATATAATCCATGTAGATTATCGCCAAATGGGGCGCCAAGGGATTCCCCATGGAAAGACCACTGACTTGTTGGTATGAAACACCCTCAAAGTTCATAACATCATTGGACAAAGCCAATGTGAACAATTCCATCACATCTGCTGGATCCAGAAAGAAAAGGGTTTCATCCAAGTACGAATATTTATCCAAAAATATCTTCAAAATGGTAAGAACGCCTGGATCCTGACCGTCCGATCTAGGAATATTACCGTATAGATTAGTGACATCCAGGGAGGCAAATCCCCCAATATCCCATGAAATGGAAAGGGATGCAAGCCAGGAAACGAATCCATCAATAGAGGGAATGTGAGCATCAATGACAGACATAAGATTGTTCAAACACTGAGAAAGTTCCCGAGCAAGAGTAGTACTTGGGCTGTCTGTGGCTGCAATAATGGGTCTCCCAGTCAAAGGACCATCCTTGTGGTCTTTGGGTAAGACGTAGGATGCACTCGGTTGGGGTTCAGAACACTTACATCGGTTTATCCACTTCCATAATCCATCATGAACACCTTGGTATTTGTTAGCTATCTTGTTCAACTGTGCATTGAATTTACTCTGTCGTGAGATCGGCTTTATAGTATTTATTTCCTTGAAGTTCCCAGTATTCAGCGTCGCGTCCTTGTGCATGGTGCTGTATTGGTCTTTGCTGATGGCAATCAGTCGGATGGTTTTGTCTGTTGGTAAAATGACGACACTGTCCTTCAGGGATTTGAGTTCTCTGCTCACCATGGAATGGTTTTTCCTGTTTGACGAGGATTGTTGGGCTTTTGAGATAAGATTTCGCATTCCACCAGAAAACTCAACCATTGTGGCTGAGTCCAGACCATCTTTCCGCAAACTGTTCACACATGCATTCAAATCAGCTCGACATTCCCTCCATGACGAGGAAGATGGGAGATTATCAGGATCGATATATGCAGGACCATTGTTGAGCAATTCTGATGTTTCCACGCTAATGTCAACATCGGCTTGATTTTGAAAACCTTTTACTTCTTGTTTGTCACAAACATAATGCTCCTCAGTCCTGGTTTCCGACAAGAGACCATGTAATTTCCTGTTCTTGCTCTTGGTCAAATCTCGACAGAACTTTGGCAACATCCTGTCATCCGTTTCCATCAAAGGGAAGACACATTTGAATATTCTTGAGCGGCGATAATATTCTGAATCCAAAGTAACTTGCACCCACTGTTTGCCTTGTTGAGCAATCAGTGCTCTGGCTTGTTCTGAATCAAGAGTATTCTTTAACAAATTCTTGGGTCGCAATCCACGAGGAACCACTCCATTCTTCCTACAAAGTCTTAAGAAATGGATATTACTTTGACACTGCTTGATTTTCTTGGCAATTTGGAGATCTGTCTTCAATTGATGTTGACCATGGGGTCGATTTCTCCACATATGCGGTTGATGGATGTAAAAGGAAGAGCAAACTTCTTCGGATATATTCTCTAATAAAGTCTGTGCGACGTTTCGGGAAACCCCCGTAGTCATGCACGATGCAGTCAAGTGACTGAAAATCGAAGCAGTGTCATTTTAACCAGCAAAGCAGAGCATAAATCAATAAATTAAACGCTAAAGCTACACAACAACAAGCCAACATGCTACTTACAAGCAAAAGATTTAAGTAAGATAAGATAAAATCCAAATAAGAAAAGTTACAAAATTAAGATAATACGGTCTTAACCCTTCTTGCCTGTTCAGAACATTATCGCCAGCTTCTTGAATATACACGGCCTCCAGGCTTCTGCGCTTGACATGATGGAACAGTCTTCGGTGCAAAATCTCCCACTCAACATCCATGTTGCTCCCTGGATGATCCTTTAGAAAATGTTGTTTGATGGAAGAGAACTTGCTCAAAAGAAGATGCTCCTGTATTCTGGTTCCAATCATCCTGCCGGTTTCGCCAATGTAGTACTGATGACACAACAGACATTGGACTTTGTAGATCACAAACTTCTCTGAGCAGTTGTCCCTGGCATGCTTGGAGAATCTGCAGCTGGGACAACTTGATCCACATGATGGCTTCTCTTTGGGCGGGTGAAATTGTTTACGCAGACTTCTGCCTCCATCAAACCACAACCTAATGTCATCACTGAGACCTGTGCGCTTGAGCAGCCTCAGCATCTTCCTTTTATCAACCTCGTTAGTGTAATTAACAACAATGAAATTAAATAAACGATAGATCAAATTGCCATGCAAAAGATGTGCGGCTGGTAGGATTCGAACCTACGACCAAGGTTAACTAGACCTGCGCTCTAACCAACTGAGCTACGAGCCACTTACGCGACTCTGTCAATTGGCAGGATCAAACCCTCACCACCACACATCAGTTGTCAAGGCAATAATAATCAATGAATAAATAACACGTCACAATTGTGACCGCCGACATTAAGGCAAGTAGCGGGGATCGATTGTCCACCAAAGCATCTTAAACCATGTCGTGAATGCAATTAACAACAATGAAATTAAATAAACGATAGATCAAATTGCCATGCAAAAGATGTGCGGCTGGTAGGATTCGAACCTACGACCAAGGTTAACTAGACCTGCGCTCTAACCAACTGAGCTACGAGCCACTTACGCGACTCTGTCAATTGGCAGGATCAAACCCTCACCACCACACATCAGTTGTCAAGGCAATAATAATCAATGAATAAATAACACGTCACAATTGTGACCGCCGACATTAAGGCAAGTAGCGGGGATCGATGGGGATTCTGAGCGTACACTTGGGCTTCTTTTTCTTTTCTTTGTCCGTTGAATACCCCTCTTTGTTTCTTCTGAAGATGCGGAGCGTTTGTCTGATGAATTTCCATGGGTAATTGTTATTCTTGAATTTGTTGCCGGTCCAATCATCCTGCCGGTTTCGCCAATGTAGTACTGATGACACAACAGACATTGGACTTTGTAGATCACAAACTTCTCTGAGCAGTTGTCCCTGGCATGCTTGGAGAATCTGCAGCTGGGACAACTTGATCCACATGATGGCTTCTCTTTGGGCGGGTGAAATTGTTTACGCAGACTTCTGCCTCCATCAAACCACAACCTAATGTCATCACTGAGACCTGTGCGCTTGAGCAGCCTCAGCATCTTCCTTTTATCAACCTCGTTAGTGTAAGGGATTCTGAGCGTACACTTGGGCTTCTTTTCTTTGTCCGTTGAATACCCCTCTTTGTTTCTTCTGAAGATGCGGAGCGTTTGTCTGATGAATTTCCATGGGTAATTGTTATTCTTGAATTTGTTGAGAACTTTCTCTGTTGAATACCTAATGTTTGCCTCGTTGGTCGATCTCCTTTCCGCTCGGTGCAATTCTCCCAACAGGACTGATCTCTTCTGGGAAATGGGGCCACGAGAATTCCATGGCAAAATGGCACCACTATTGATGGATTTAGAGTATAGACGAGATTCGAAACTTTTGTCAGCATTTAGGGAAATCTCACAGTCTAAGTACGGTAGTTGTTCGTCCACTGGGTATTCTAAGGTGAATTGAATCGACCTGGAAACAGAGTTGCACCTTTGAAGCAGTTCACCCTCAGAAAGACCTGCAGGCCAAATCACAATTACGTCATCAATATATCTCTTCCATATCGTTCCATGGGGTAGCTTATCCAATATTAATGATTCAATATAATCCATGTAGATTATCGCCAAATGGGGCGCCAAGGGATTCCCCATGGAAAGACCACTGACTTGTTGGTATGAAACACTCAAAGTTCATAACATCATTGGACAAAGCCAATGTGAACAATTCCATCACATCTGCTGGATCCAGAAAGAAAAGGGTTTCATCCAGGTACGAATATTTATCCAAAAATATCTTCAAAATGGTAAGAACGCCTGGATCCTGACCGTCCGATCTAGGAATATTACCGTATAGATTAGTGACATCCAGGGAGGCAAATCCCCCAATATCCCATGAAATGGAAAGGGATGCAAGCCAGGAAACGAATCCATCAATAGAGGGAATGTGAGCATCAATGACAGACATAAGATTGTTCAAACACTGAGAAAGTTCCCGAGCAAGAGTAGTACTTGGGCTGTCTGTGGCTGCAATAATGGGTCTCCCAGTCAAAGGACCATCCTTGTGGTCTTTGGGTAAGACGTAGGATGCACTCGGTTGGGGTTCAGAACACTTACATCGGTTTATCCACTTCCATAATCCATCATGAACACCTTGGTATTTGTTAGCTATCTTGTTCAAGTGTGCATTGAATTTACTCTGTCGTGAGATCGGCTTTATAGTATTTATTTCCTTGAAGTTCCCAGTATTCAGCGTCGCGTCCTTGTGCATGGTGCTGTATTGGTCTTTGCTGATGGCAATCAGTCGGTTGGTTTTGTCTGTTGGTAAAATGACGACACTGTCCTTCAGGGATTTGAGTTCTCTGCTCACCATGGAATGGTTTTTCCTGTTTGACGAGGATTGTTGGGCTTTTGAGATAAGATTTCACATTCCACCAGAAAACTCATCCATTGTGGCTGAGTCCAGACCATCTTTCCGCAAACTGTTCACATATGCATTCAAATCAGCTCGACATTCCCTCCATGACGAGGAAGATGGGAGATTATCAGGATCGATATATGCAGGACCATTGTTGAGCAATTCTGATGTTTCCACGCTAATGTCAACATCGGCTTGATTTTGAAAACCTTTTACTTCTTGTTTGTCACAAACATAATGCTCCTCAGTCCTGGTTTCCGACAAGAGACCATGTAATTTCCTGTTCTTGCTCTTGTTCAAATCTCGACAGAACTTTGGCAACATCCTGTCATCCGTTTCCATCAAAGGGAAGACACATTTGAATATTCTTGAGCGGCGATAATATTCTGAATCCAAAGTAACTTGCACGCACTGTTTGCCTTGTTGAGAAATCAGTGCTCTGGCTTGTTCTGAATCAAGAGTATTCTTTAACAAATTCTTGGGTCGCAATCCACGAGGAACCACTCCATTCTTCCTACAAAGTCTTAAGAAATGGATATTACTTTGACACTGCTTGATTTTCTTGGCAATTTGGAGATCTGTCTTCAATTGATGTTGACCATGGGGTCGATTTCTCCACATATGCGGTTGATGGATGTAAAAGGAAGAGCAAACTTCTTCGGATATATTCTCTAATAAAGTCTGTGCGACGTTTCGGGAAACCCCCGTAGTCATGCACGATGCAGTCAAGTGACTGAAAATCGAAGCAGTGTCATTTTAACCAGCAAAGCAGAGCATAAATCAATAAATTAAACGCTAAAGCTACACAACAACAAGCCAACATGCTACTTACAAGCAAAAGATTTAAGTAAGATAAGATAAAATCCAAATAAGAAAAGTTACAAAATTAAGATAATCACGGTCTTAACCCTTCTTGCCTGTTCAGAACATTATCGCCAGCTTCTTGAATATACACGGCCTCCAGGCTTCTGCGCTTGACATGATGGAACAGTCTTCGGTGCAAAATCTCCCACTCAACATCCATGTTGCTCCCTGGATGATCCTTTAGAAAATGTTCTTTGATGGAAGAGAACTTGCTCAAAAGAAGATGCTCCTGTATTCTGGTTCCAATCATCCTGCCGGTTTCGCCAATGTAGTACTGATGACACAACAGACATTGGACTTTGTAGATCACAAACTTCTCTGAGCAGTTGTCCCTGGCATGCTTGGAGAATCTGCAGCTGGGGCAACTTGATCCACATGATGGCTTCTCTTTGGGCGGGTGAAATTGTTTACGCAGACTTCTGCCTCCATCAAACCACAACCTAATGTCATCACTGAGACCTGTGCGCTTGAGCAGCCTCAGCATCTTCCTTTTATCAACCTCGTTAGTGTAAGGGATTCTGAGCGTACACTTGGGCTTCTTTTCTTTGTCCGTTGAATACCCCTCTTTGTTTCTTCTGAAGATGCGGAGCGTTTGTCTGATGAATTTCCATGGGTAATTGTTATTCTTGAATTTGTTGAGAACTTTCTCTGTTGAATACCTAATGTTTGCCTCGTTGGTCGATCTCCTTTCCGCTCGGTGCAATTCTCCCAACAGGACTGATCTCTTCTGGGAAATGGGGCCACGAGAATTCCATGGCAAAATGGCACCACTATTGATGGATTTAGAGTATAGACGAGATTCGAAACTTTTGTCAGCATTTAGGGAAATCTCACAGTCTAAGTACGGTAGTTGTTCGTCCACTGGGCATTCTAAGGTGAATTGAATCGACCTGGAAACAGAGTTGCACCTTTGAAGCAGTTGACCTTCAGAAAGACCTGCAGGCCAAATCACAATTACGTCATCAATATATCTCTTCCATATCGTTCCATGGGTAGCTTATCCAATATTAATGATTCAATATAATCCATGTAGATTATCGCCAAATGGGGCGCCAAGGGATTCCCCATGGAAAGACCACTGACTTGTTGGTATGAAACACCCTCAAAGTTCATAACATCATTGGACAAAGCCAATGTGAACAATTCCATCACATCTGCTGGATCCAGAAAGAAAAGGGTTTCATCCAAGTACGAATATTTATCCAAAAATATCTTCAAAATGGTAAGAACGCCTGGATCCTGACCGTCCAATCTAGGAATATTACCGTATAGATTAGTGACATCCAGGGAGGCAAATCCCCCAATATCCCATGAAATGGAAAGGGATGCAAGCCAGGAAACGAATCCATCAATAGAGGGAATGTGAGCATCAATGACAGACATAAGATTGTTCAAACACCGAGAAAGTTCCCGAGCAAGAGTAGTACTTGGGCTGTCTGTGGCTGCAATAATGGGTCTCCCAGTCAAAGGACCATCCTTGTGGTCTTTGGGTAAGACGTAGGATGCACTCGGTTGGGGTTCAGAACACTTACATCGGTTTATCCACTTCCATAATCCATCATGAACACCTTGGTATTTGTTAGCTATCTTGTTCAAGTGTGCATTGAATTTACTCTGTCGTGAGATCGGCTTTATAGTATTTATTTCCTTGAAGTTCCCAGTATTCAGCGTCGCGTCTTGTGCATGGTGCTGTATTGGTCTTTGCTGATGGCAATCAGTCGGTTGGTTTTGTCTGTTGGTAAAATGACGACACTGTCCTTCAGGGATTTGAGTTCTTGCTCACCATGGAATGGTTTTTCCTGTTTGACGAGGATTGTTGGGCTTTTGAGATAAGATTTCACATTCCACCAGAAAACTCATCCATTGTGGCTGAGTCCAGACCATCTTTCCGCAAACTGTTCACATATGCATTCAAATCAGCTCGACATTCCCTCCATGACGAGGAAGATGGGAGATTATCAGGATCGATATATGCAGGACCATTGTTGAGCAATTCTGATGTTTCCACGCTAATGTCAACATCGGCTTGATTTTGAAAACCTTTTACTTCTTGTTTGTCACAAACATAATGCTCCTCAGTCCTGGTTTCCGACAAGAGACCATGTAATTTCCTGTTCTTGCTCTTGGTCAAATCTCGACAGAACTTTGGCAACATCCTGTCATCCGTTTCCATCAAAGGGAAGACACATTTGAATATTCTTGAGCGGCGATAATATTCTGAATCCAAAGTAACTTGCACGCACTGTTTGCCTTGTTGAGAAATCAGTGCTCTGGCTTGTTCTGAATCAAGAGTATTCTTTAACAAATTCTTGGGTCGCAATCCACGAGGAACCACTCCATTCTTCCTACAAAGTCTTAAGAAATGGATATTACTTTGACACTGCTTGATTTTCTTGGCAATTTGGAGATCTGTCTTCAATTGATGTTGACCATGGGGTCGATTTCTCCACATATGCGGTTGATGGATGTAAAAGGAAGAGCAAACTTCTTCGGATATATTCTCTAATAAAGTCTGTGCGACGTTTCGGGAAACCCCCTTAGTCATGCACGATGCAGTCAAGTGACTGAAAATCGAAGCAGTGTCATTTTAACCAGCAAAGCAGAGCATAAATCAATAAATTAAACGCTAAAGCTACACAACAACAAGCCAACATGCTACTTACAAGCAAAAGATTTAAGTAAGATAAGATAAAATCCAAATAAGAAAAGTTACAAAATTAAGATAATCACGGTCTTAACCCTTCTTGCCTGTTCAGAACATTATCGCCAGCTTCTTGAATATACACGGCCTCCAGGCTTCTGCGCTTGACATGATGGAACAGTCTTCGGTGCAAAATCTCCCACTCAACATCCATGTTGCTCCCTGGATGATCCTTTAGAAAATGTTCTTTGATGGAAGAGAACTTGCTCAAAAGAAGATAATAATAATAATAATAATCGTTTTTATTTCAAACAAGGCCTCAATACTGATAATCGTGAGGCTGATACAAAATGAGTTATAAAATTAAATTTGACGAAAGAAAAAAGTAACAAAAATTATAACAAAATGAGAGAGACATCAACGGATCGTGTCACATGGTAATTCTCCACTAATTACAACCGAATCCATCGTCATTACCAAACTGTTTCTTTGCGCATAACAGACAAGCATCAGCATACGAAAATGATTTAGTAGTTCTTCAACATAGGTAGGGGTAGGTAATGGCAAAGGTGAAGATCATCTTTGAAAATGCAGAAAAGCCTTCAGTCCAATGAATAGTCTAACGATAGTCTAAGGGAACAAAATTGGAACACCACAACTTTTGGACGTACATAAAAACAGCATGAGATCTATTATGAACTTTTTCCAACCAGTTGACATTTTTCTTATTCAAGCTTACGAATAAGGAGCTGCATACTCTATTATGCTACGAATAGTGTGATTATTAAATATGCACAAGATCACTAACAGATAGAAATGGCTTTAACAGTCGATCACAAAAATACGTGAGGAAGCCCTCTATGACAACATTTTCAACCATGAAAATCCCAGTTGCCATCTTGAGGTCCAGGCGTCACACCAAGAAATTTCAATCTTTCCACGATTTGAACATTTGAAATCTGGAATCGTTTCCCAATCACCTAAATTCACGACGCAAGATGGCTCCTGTATTCTGGTTCAATCACCTGCCGGTTTCGCCAATGTAGTACTGATGACACAACAGAACATTGGACTTGGAAATCACCAAACTTCTCTGAGCAGTGTCCCTGCAAGCTTGAGAATCTGCAGCTGGGGCAACTTGATCCACATGATGGCTTCTCTTTGGGCGGGTGAAATTGTTACGCAGACTATCCCGGCCTCCATCAACAACAACCTATTGTCATCACTGAGACCTGTGCCTTCTGAGCACCTCATCATCTTCCGTTTATCCTCTATCCTCGTATGTAAAATAGGGTTCCGAGCGTACACTTGGGACTTCTTTTCTTTGCTCCTTTGCACAATACACCCTCCTTTGTTTCTTCTGAAAGGCGAGCGTTTTGTCTGATGAATTTCCATGGGTACATTGTTATTCTTGAACTTGGGTTTGGGAAACACAACTTTCTCTGTGATTACATTATGTTTTGCCTCGTTGGTCGAATCTCCTTTCCGGCTCGGGGCTATCTCTCCCAACAGGACTGAGCTATTCTGGGAAATGGGGCCACGAGCAATATGCCATGGCAAAATGAGCATCCACTATTGATGGATTTAGAGAATAGACAATCTCGAAATACTTTGTCAAGCATTAGGGAAAGCTCACAGTCTAAGTACATATTGTTCGTCCACGTGGGCATTCTAAGGAGAATGAAATCGTCCTGCAACAGACTTGCACCTTTTGAGGCAGTAGACCTTCAAAAGACTGCAGGCCAAATCACATTACGCATCAATATATTCTCTCTCCATAATCGTGCCATGGGTTAGCTTATCCAAATATTATCTGAATTCAATATAATCCATGTAGATTAAGCTCGCCAATGGGGCGCCAAGGATTCCCCATGGCAATACCACTGACTTGTGGTATGAATACAACCCATCCCATACAGTCATCAATAAAATCAGTTGGGACAAAGCCAATGTGAACTAATTCCATCACAAGCTTCTGGTCACCCAGAAAGATTAGGGTTTATCTTCCAAAGTACGTAATTTTCCAAAAATATCTCTACCAAAATGTCTTTAGTTACCTGGTTCCCTGACCTCCAATTCTAGGAATATTACCTGTGTATAGATTAGTGACATCAGGAGGACGAAATCCCCAGATCCCATGAAGAGCTGTAAAGGAATTGCTAGCCAGAAAACGATATTCCACTCATAAGGGAATAGGAAGCATACACAATGACAGAAATCTAAGTTGTTTTCCAACCCGAGAAAAGTTCCCGAGCAAGAGTAGACTTGGCGGTCGGTGCGCGAAATATTGGTCTCCCTGGCAAAGGAACATCCTCGTGGTCCTTTGTGGTACAAAGACGCAAGGATCCCCGCGTGGGTTCAGAACACTCTAATATCGGTTCATCCACTTCCACGAATCCATCAGATTCACCTGTATTTGCTAGATAGCTTGTTCATGGGCACATGGATTTACTCTAGTCGTGGTGCTCGGCTTTAAGTAGTTTTATTTTCCTTGAAGTTCCCAGTTATACCAGCGCGACGTCCTTGTGCATGTGTCTTATTGGTCTTTGCGGAGGCAAGTCAGTCCGTTAGTGTTTGCCGTTCGGAGCTACACAAACTGACGACACTGCGTCCATCACAGGGATTCGGAGTTCTCTGATCGTACACCAACTCTGAATGGTTGGTTCCTGTTGGACGAGGATTTGAGTTTGCTCTTGAGGATAAGCATTTCACATTCCACCAGTAAACTCATCCATCTGTGGCGAGTCGCTACTTCTTCCGTAACTGTTCACATAGCATTCAAATCAGCCGACAGTCCCTCCATGACCGAGGAGATGAGATTATCAGGACATCGATATATGCAGGACCATTGGTGACAGCAAGTAATGCGTTTCACAGACCGAATGTCAATCATCGCTTCTAGGTTGAAAACCTTTTACCTTCTGTTTGCGTCACCAAACATAAGCTCCTCAGTCCTGTTCCGAGACAAAAGACATGTAAGTGCCGTTCTTGCGCGTTGGTACCAACATCGCGACAGAACTTTGCAAAATCCAGTCATCCGTTCGCCAATCTAGGAAGACACATTTGAATAGCTGAGCGGCGAAAATAAGTCAATCCAAATAACTTCACGCCACTGTTGCCTTGTTGAGAAATCAGTGCTCTGCTTGTTCATGAATCAAGAGTATTAGTTATTAACAAAATTCTTGGGGTCCGCAATCCACGAAGTACCTCTACCCATTCTTCTACAAATCTTAAGAAATGGTTAAGTCGTGGACACTAAAGACTTGATTTTCTTGGCAATTGGAGATCTGTCCTTCAATATTTTGACCATGGGTCGATTTCTCAACATATGCGGTCGAGGGATGGAAAAGAAGTGCATACTTCTTCGAATTTTCTCTATAAAGTCCTGGCGACGTTCCGGGAAACCCACTTTAGTCAGGCACGCAAGCTGTCAAGTGACTGCACAAAATCGAAGCATGTCATTCTTAACCAGCAAAGCAGAGCCATAAATCATGAAATTATACCTAAAGCTTACACAACGACCAAGCCAAACAAGCTACTATATTACAAGCAAAAAATTAAATAAGATAAGAAAAATCCAAATAACAAAAGCGGTACAAAATTATGATTATCACGGCTTAACCCTTCTTGCCTGTCAGAACATTATCGCGAGCACAGCTTCTTGAATATACAAAGGCCTCCAGCTTCTGCTCTGACTTGAAGAGGAACATCGTCGGTGCGCAAAATCTCCCTCTCCTACATCCATGTTCGCCCTGGATGATCCTTTAGAAATTGTCTGTGATGCGAAGAGACTGCTCAAAAGAAGAGCGCCTGTAATTCCTGGTCCAATCATCCTGCCGTTTCGCCAATGTAGTACTGATGACACAACAGACATTGGACTTTGTAGATCACAACTCCCTGAAGCATTGTCCCCTGCATGCTTGGAGAAGCTGCAGCTGGCAACTTGTGCAAAATGGCTCTTCTCTGTGGCCGGGAGAAATTGTTACGCAGACTTCTGCGCTCCATCAAACCACACCTATTTCTTCACACGGAGACCTGAGCGCTGAGCAACTCAGCACTTCCTTTTATCAACCTCGTTAGTGTAAGGATTCTGAGCGTACACATGGGCTTACGTTCTTTGTCCGTGTTACCCCTCTTTGTATCTTCTGAAGATGCGACGTTTTGTCTGATGAAATTCTCCTGGGCGCTAATTGTTACTCTCTGAATTTGCGTTTGAGAACGTTCCTCGTTTGAATACCTAATGTTTGCCTCGTGGGCGATCTCCTTTCCCGCGGCGCAATTCTCCCAACAGGACTGATCCTTCTGGGAAATGGGGCCACGAGAAGTCCAGCAAAATGGGCACCACTAGTGATGGATTTAGAGTATAGACGAGAGGCCGAAACTTTTGTCACATTTAGGGAACATCTCACAGTCTACAATACGGTAGTTGTTCGCCCACTGGGCATTCTCTAAGAGTCTGTATTGAAATCGCCCTGGTAACAGAGTATGCCACCTTTGAAGCAGGTGACTCTCAGAACAGAACCTGCAGGCCTAATTCACCCAATTACGTCATCTCAATTAGGATCTTCCACATCGGTCCATGAGGGTACTTATCCAAATATTATGGATTCAATAGAATTCCATGTAAGATCTCTATCGCCATATGGGCCCACTGCATTCCCCATGGTAAAGAACCAAGACTGTTGCTATGAAACACCGCAAGAGTTCAAACATCATGGACAAAGCCCAACGGTGAACAATTCCAGCACTCGCGCGGGATCCTGAAGAAAAGGCTTTTCATCCAAGTACGAGAGTTTATCCAAAAATTCATGCAAAATGGTTAAGAACCGCTGATCCTGGAACCGTCCAATCTAGGCATATGACCGCGTATAGATTAGTACAGCCAGGAAGGCAAATCCCCCCAATTCCATGAAATGGAAAGGGATGCAACGCAACATGATACGATTTCCATCAATAGAGGGAAGTAGCATCAATGTCAACATAGATTCGTTCAAACACCGAGCAAATTCCCGGCGAGCAAAGAGTATACTTGGCTGTCAGTGGCTGCAACAATGGGTCTCCCAGGCAAAGACCATCCTGTGTCTTTGGTCAGGACGTAGTGCACTCGTGTTGGGGTGCAGAACACGGACAAGCGAGGGGTTGATCTCGGCCATAACCTCAGGAACACCTTGGTATTTGTTGACTAGCTTTTTCAATGTGCCATTGATTTTAACGCTGTCCGTGAGATCAGCTTTATATATTTTATGTTCCTGAAGTTCCCAGTATTCACGTCGCGTCCTTTGCATGTGGCGTATTGGTCTTTGCTGATCAAGGCAACATCGGTGGTTATGTCTTTGGGATACATTGTAGACACTGCTCCGCCAACCAAGATTTTGATTCTCTGCTCAACCATGGATGGGTTTTTCCTGTTTGAACGAGGCGAATTGTGGGCTTTTGAAGATAAGAATTTCGCTTGCCACCAAAAACTCATCCTAGGGGGGCGGAGTATCCAGGACAACCCCGCATCTTGCCGCAAACTGTTCACACATTCAGGCAATCACAAATCAGCTCGACATTCCCTCCAATGACGAGATGATGGGAGAGGTATCAGGTTCACGAATGCACGGACCACTGGTTGATGCAATTCGATTGTCCCCACGCTATGTCAACATCGGCTTGATTTTGATAACCTTTTCAACGTCTTGTTTTGTCACAACACATTTATGCGCCGCAGTCCTGGTTTCCGACAAAGACGACCATTGTAATCTGCCGGTTCGGTGCTAGGTTCAAACTCGACAGAACTGGGCTACAGCCCTTCCATCCGTGGCCAGCAACTGGGAAGCCACACAATTTGACAATATTCTTGAGCGGCGGTCTAATATTCTGAATCCAAAGTAACATGCAACCCACTTTTGCGCCTTGCTTGTTCAATCTCAAGTGCTCTGGCTTGTTCTGAATCAAGATGTTTTCTTTTACAAATTCTTGGTCGCAATACCACGTGGAACACTTCCATTCTCCTCACAACCATGACGATACAGTAATGTTACTTCAATTCTGACACTGCTTGAGTTCTTGGCATTTTGGAGATCGTCCGTCACATTGATTGGACCATTGGCGATTATCTCCACATATGCGGTTGATGGATGTAAAAAGGACAGAAGCAAAACTTCTTCGGATATAGGCGCTAATAAAGTCAGTGCGACGTTTTCGAATTCCCCCTTAGTCCCAGCACGTGGCAGTCTCAAAGGACCTGAAAAACGACGCAGTGTCATTTTACAACCAGCAAAGCAGAGCTTAAATCAAGTAAATTAAACGCTTAAGCTACACAACACTTACTTGCCACCTCGGCTAACTTACAGCTAAAGATGTAAGTAAGATAAGATCAATCTCCTAATAAGAAATGTTTACAATATTAAGCAGAACACTCGGTCTTAACCCCTTTCTTTGCCTGTTTCTAGAACTTTATCTGAGCCTAGCTGCTGAATATTACACGGCCTCTCTTGCTTCTGCGCTGGACAGTCAATGAACACTTCGCGTGCTAAATCTCCCACTCAACAGCCTTGTCTCCCGATGATCCTTTAGAAAATGTTCTTTGATGGAAGAGAACTTCTCAAAAGAAAGAATTAATATAGAATAATAATCGTTTTATTTTCAAACAAGCCTCAATACGGATAATCGTGAGGCTGATACAAAATGAGTTATAAAAATTAAATTTGACGAAAGAAAAAAGTAACAAAAATTATAACAAAATGAGAGAGACATCAACGGATAGTGTCACATGGAAAATCCACTATTTAGCAACCGTATCATCGTCATTACAAAACTGTTTCTGCGCATAACAGACAAGCATTCAGGCATACGATAATGATTAGAGTTCTTCAACTTGGTAGGGGTAGGGTAATGCAAAGGGTGATGATCATCTTTTGAAAATGCGAGGAAAAGCTTCAGTCCAATGATTAGTCTACGATAGTCTAAGGGAACAAAATTGGAACATGCACAACTTTTGGACGTACATATAACAGCATGAGATCTATTTTGAACTTTTTCCAACAAGTTGACATTTTTCTTATTCAAGCTTACGAATAAGGGAGCTGCATACTCTATTATGCTACGAATAGTGTTATTATAAATATGCACAAGATCAGCTACAGATAGAAATGGCTTTAACTGTCGAAGCACAAAAATTCGTGAGGAAGCCCTCTTGACAACATTTTCAACATGAAAATTCCAGTTCCATCTTGAGTCCAGCGTCACACCAAGAAATTTCAATCTTTCCACGATTTGAACATTTGAAATCTGGAATCGTTCCCAATCACCTAAATTCCTCGACGCAAGATGCTCCTGTATTCTGGTTCCAATCATCCTGCCGGTTTCGCCAATGTAGTACTGATGACACAACAGACATTGGACTTTGTAGATCACAAACTTCTCTGAGCAGTTGTCCCTGGCATGCTTGGAGAATCTGCAGCTGGGGCAACTTGATCCACATGATGGCTTCTCTTTGGGCGGGTGAAATTGTTTACGCAGACTTCTGCCTCCATCAAACCACAACCTAATGTCATCACTGAGACCTGTGCGCTTGAGCAGCCTCAGCATCTTCCTTTTATCAACCTCGTTAGTGTAAGGGATTCTGAGCGTACACTTGGGCTTCTTTTTCTTTTCTTTGTCCGTTGAATACCCCTCTTTGTTTCTTCTGAAGATGCGGAGCGTTTGTCTGATGAATTTCCATGGGTAATTGTTATTCTTGAATTTGTTGAGAACTTTCTCTGTTGAATACCTAATGTTTGCCTCGTTGGTCGATCTCCTTTCCGCTCGGTGCAATTCTCCCAACAGGACTGATCTCTTCTGGGAAATGGGGCCACGAGAATTCTATGGCAAAATGGCACCACTATTGATGGATTTAGAGTATAGACAAGATTCGAAACTTTTGTCAGCATTTAGGGAAATCTCACAGTCTAAGTACGGGAGTTGTTCGTCCACTGGGCATTCTAAGGTGAATTGAATCGACCTGGAAACAGAGTTGCACCTTTGAAGCAGTTCACCCTCAGAAAGACCTGCAGGCCAAATCACAATTACGTCATCAATATATCTCTTCCATATCGTTCCATGGGGTAGCTTATCCAATATTAATGATTCAATATAATCCATGTAGATTATCGCCAAATGGGGCGCCAAGGGATTCCCCATGGAAAGACCACTGACTTGTTGGTATGAAACACCCTCAAAGTTCATAACATCATTGGACAAAGCCAATGTGAACAATTCCATCACATCTGCTGGATCCAGAAAGAAAAGGGGTTTCATCCAAGTACGAATATTTATCCAAAAATATCTTCAAAATGTAAGAACGCCTGGATCCTGACCGTCCAATCTAGGAATATTACCGTATAGATTAGTGACATCCAGGGAGGCAAATCCCCCAATATCCCATGAAATGGAAAGGGATGCAAGCCAGGAAACGAATCCATCAATAGAGGGAATGTGAGCATCAATGACAGACATAAGATTGTTCAAACACTGAGAAAGTTCCCGAGCAAGAGTAGTACTTGGGCTGTCTGTGGCTGCAATAATGGGTCTCCCAGTCAAAGGACCATCCTTGTGGTCTTTGGGTAAGACGTAGGATGCACTCTCGGTTGGGTTCAGAAACTTACATCGGTTTATCCACTTCCATAATCCATCATGAACACCTTGGTATTTGTTAGCTATCTTGTTCAAGTGTGCATTGAATTTACTCTGTCGTGAGATCGGCTTTATAGTATTTATTTCCTTGAAGTTCCCAGTATTCAGCGTCGCGTCCTTGTGCATGGTGCTGTATTGGTCTTTGCTGATGGCAATCAGTCGGTTGGTTTTGTCTGTTGGTAAAATGACGACACTGTCCTTCAGGGATTTGAGTTCTCTGCTCACCATGGAATGGTTTTTCCTGTTTGACGAGGATTGTTGGGCTTTTGAGATAAGATTTCGCATTCCACCAGAAAACTCATCCATTGTGGCTGAGTCCAGACCATCTTTCCGCAAACTGTTCACACATGCATTCAAATCAGCTCGACATTCCCTCCATGACGAGGAAGATGGGAGATTATCAGGATCGATATATATGCAGGACCATTGTTGAGCAATTCTGATGTTTCCACGCTAATGTCAACATCGGCTTGATTTTGAAACCTTTTACTTCTTGTTTGTCACAAACATAATGCTCCTCAGTCCTGGTTTCCGACAAGAGACCATGTAATTTCCTGTTCTTGCTCTTGGTCAAATCTCGACAGAACTTTGGCAACATCCTGTCATCCGTTTCCATCAAAGGGAAGACACATTTGAATATTCTTGAGCGGCGATAATATTCTGAATCCAAAGTAACTTGCACGCACTGTTTGCCTTGTTGAGCAATCAGTGCTCTGGCTGTTCTGAATCAAGAGTATTCTTTAACAAATTCTTGGGTCGCAATCCACGAGGAACCACTCCATTCTTCCTACAAAGTCTTAAGAAATGGATATTACTTTGACACTGCTTGATTTTCTTGGCAATTTGGAGATCTGTCTTCAATTGATGTTGACCATGGGGTCGATTTCTCCACATATGCGGTTGATGGATGTAAAAGGAAGAGCAAACTTCTTCGGATATATTCTCTAATAAAGTCTGTGCGACGTTTCGGGAAACCCCCTTAGTCATGCACGATGCAGTCAAGTGACTGAAAATCGAAGCAGTGTCATTTTAACCAGCAAAGCAGAGCATAAATCAATAAATTAAACGCTAAAGCTACACAACAACAAGCCAACATGCTACTTACAAGCAAAAGATTTAAGTAAGATAAGATAAAATCCAAATAAGAAAAGTTACAAAATTAAGATAATCACGGTCTTAACCCTTCTTGCCTGTTCAGAACATTATCGCCAGCTTCTTGAATATACACGGCCTCCAGGCTTCTGCGCTTGACATGATGGAACAGTCTTCGGTGCAAAATCTAAGGAATACAGGAAGATGTTCCTGTATTCTGGTTCCAATCATCCTGCCGGTTTCGCCAATGTAGTACTGATGACACAACAGACATTGGACTTTGTAGATCACAAACTTCTCTGAACAGTTGTCCCTGGCATGCTTGGAGAATCTGCAGCTGGGACAACTTGATCCACATGATGGCTTCTCTTTGGGCGAGTGAAATTGTTTACGCAGACTTCTGCCTCCATCAAACCACAACCTAATGTCATCACTGAGACCTGTGCGCTTGAGCAGCCTCAGCATCTTCCTTTTATCAACCTCGTTAGTGTAAGGGATTCTGAGCGTACACTTGGGCTTCTTTTTCTTTTCTTTGTCCGTTGAATACCCCTCTTTGTTTCTTCTGAAGATGCGGAGCGTTTGTCTGATGAATTTCCATGGGTAATTGTTATTCTTGAATTTGTTGAGAACTTTCTCTGTTGAATACCTAATGTTTGCCTCGTTGGTCGATCTCCTTTCCGCTCGGTGCAATTCTCCCAACAGGACTGATCTCTTCTGGGAAATGGGGCCACGAGAATTCTATGGCAAAATGGCACCACTATTGATGGATTTAGAGTATAGACAAGATTCGAAACTTTTGTCAGCATTTAGGGAAATCTCACAGTCTAAGTGCGGGAGTTGTTCGTCCACTGGGCATTCTAAGGTGAATTGAATCGACCTGGAAACAGAGTTGCACCTTTGAAGCAGTTCACCCTCAGAAAGACCTGCAGGCCAAATCACAATTACGTCATCAATATATCTCTTCCATATCGTTCCATGGGGTAGCTTATCCAATATTAATGATTCATTAAGGCAAACATCAGGTATTCGACAGAGAAAGTTCTCAACAAATTCAAGAATAACAATTACCCATGGAAAATCATCAGACAAACGCTCCACATCTTCAGAAGAAACAAAGAGGGGTATTCAACGGACAAAGAAAAGAAAAAGAAGCCCAAGTGTACGCTCAGAATCCCTTACACTAACGAGGTTGATAAAAGGAAGATGCTGAGGCTGCTCAAGCGCACAGGTCTCAGTGATGACATTAGGTTGTGGTTTGATGGAGGCAGAAGTCTGCGTAAACAATTTCACCCGCCCAAAGAGAAGCCATCATGTGGATCAAGTTGTCCCAGCTGCAGATTCTCCAAGCATGCCAGGGACAACTGCTCAGAGAAGTTTGTGATCTACAAAGTCCAATGTCTGTTGTGTCACAAGTACTACATTGGCGAAACCGGCAGGATGATTGGAACCAGAATACAGGAGCATCTTCTTTTGAGCAAGTTCTCTTCCATCAAACAACATTTTCTAAAGGATCATCCAGGGAGCAACATGGATGTTGAGTGGGAGATTTTGCACCGAAGACTGTTCCATCATGTCAAGCGCAGAAGTCTGGAGGCCGTGTATATTCAAGAAGCTGGCGATAATGTTCTGAACAGGCAAGAAGGGCTGGCTGGCTGCCTGGATTACCCGACGCCGTCCCGCGGATAGGGGCGTGGCGGAACCCCCACGGGCGATACCAAAGATCAAAAACAGAGCCCGAGGACCCGAAGATAGCCGCTCGGGTAGAAGAGAGAGAGGGACAAGAGCACAGTAAGTGGGGTACATTGTGGTTTACACCACAAACAGGGCAGTCAGGAGAAGTGGACCTGCCAATCCTGTGAAGATAGGAGTTGAGAAGAAGGCTGTGGCCGTTGCAACGAAGACGTGAGAGCTCACAACGGACAGCGCGAGGGAGGGACAGCTCCTCGGTTGCTACGCTAGGGACTTGTGAAGAAATCAAAGACGAACGAACGGAAGTCCTCCAGGAGTTGAACAGGGAATGACGAATGAAGGACTTCAGAGAAGACAGACACTGAGGAGCTGCAGAGGGGAGAGAAGTGCCACTTTTGGCAAGCGCATCTGCAGTATCATTGCCACTGATGTTCGAGTGACCAGGAAGCCACTGCAATGACACTGAGATCGAGGAAGAGCAGAGGGACGACAAAGAGGACCAGACAGAGTGGACAGACGTGGACAAGAGGGGCGACGGGGGTGAAGAGAGCACGGTCAGAGCCGAGAGAGAGTCGGACAAGAGAAGAAGAGAGGAAAAGAGACATGAAGAGTGATGGGAAACGGACCAAGAGAGAGCATGCTGGATTGCAACCATTTCAGCTGTGAAGCTTGAACAATGCGCACCAGCATGAAAGGAAAGAGAGAAAGTGGAAGAGCATGAAGAACAGTTTATGAAAACACCCGAGCCACCTGGTCCAAGTCGTCCAATAACGGAGCCGTCAGTCCAGATGGTCAGGTCAGCAACGGGGAGGGAGGAAAGGTGGTCTCGGACCAAAGCGGTGCGAAGAGGGACTGGGTCGGAACGGGAGCAGGGGGAGGACAGGGCTAGTGACACGGAGAACAGGGGAGGGGACCACGGGGGGAAGGGAGGGCAGGAGACCAGGGGCTCACGCGGAGAAGAAACAGGTGGAGAAAGTGGATGAGAAGTACAGAAGAAGCGCCACGAAGAGGAACGGACGCGCTTGGGGACAGAAAGGGTCGCTAGAGAGGACAAGGGAAACGAGGGTGGGAGGCGAAGAGCGCGCTCATAAGAGTAGAGCGACTGAGCGGTGAGGGTCACGGAGAGGGGAGGAAGTCCAGCTTCCAACAAAAGAAGAGGAATAGGAGTGGTCAAATAGCAGCCAGTGATCGCACGGCACGCGGAGCGGTGGGTAGCTTCTAGGTGTTGAAGATGTTTAGCGTAAATGAAGGGGAACCAACCAGGGGAAGCATAAGTGAGGACGGGGAGAAGAAAGGTCTTGTAGAGAGAAGCAAGGGACTCTTTGGAAGGGCCGCAAGAAGCGGATGAAACAGCCCTGAGAGATCTTAAACGAGGGAAAAGAGTGGATCTCAGGGCAGAGCTATGGGGGAAGAAGGAAAGTGTTCGGTCTAAAGTTACTCCGAGGAACTTGGGGGAAGCGTTGAATGAGAGGGGGCGGCCCAAAAGAGACAGGGAGGGCTGAACGGAAGCTTCACGGATGGCGGTGCTGAAGAAGGAGACTTCGCATTTAGCGGGATTTAGAGGAAGCTGCCACTTTAAAGACCAAGCCTCGAGCTCAGACAGAGCTTCTTGGACGGCGGCAGTGGCGAGGTGAATGTGAGGAGAAGACGCCCAAATAGCAAGATCGTCTGCATAAAGTGAAAAGCGGACTGAGGGAGGGAGCACGGAAGAAACGTCGTTAATGAAGAGGTTGAAGAGGACTGGGCCGAGCACTGACCCTTGAGGGACTCCCCATCGAACTCGGAAAGAGTTACTGGAAGAGTTTCGAAAGGCCACTTGTGCACGACGGTCCGATAAGAAAGACTGGGTCCAGCGAACAAAGCAAGGAGGCAGGCCAGAGGCCAGAAGCTTGTGGTAGAGAGCTGAATGCCAGACCGAGTCGAAGGCACGAGAGAAATCAACGGTGGCTAACACAGTCCTTGCACAAGGCTTGGAGTTGTGAAAGCCATCGGAGATTGACTGAGTAAGAAGAACTATCTGGTCAGTGGTAGAACGGCCTGGGCGAAAACCGGCCTGAAGAGGGGTCAGAAGATCCTTAGATTCGAGGAGAAAAGACAGACGGGCTAGCACGAGACGCTCAAAGAGTTTCGAGGTACAAGATGTAAGGCAGATAGGACGAAACGAAGACGGAGCGTCTGTGGGTTTGCCAGATTTGTGCACCGGGTAGATGGTGGAAGATTTCCAGGCGGAGGGAAAGGAGTGGGTGGACCAAGAGAGGTTGAAGATAAACAAAAGAAAAGCAAGGGCAGAAGGAGGAAGATTTTGGAGGAGAGGGTACGAGACGTGGTCAGGACCGGCTGCAGTCGACGAGGAGAGGAAACTAATAGCTGTGGTGAGCTCCGACAGGCTAAAAGGAGAGCAAAAGGATGGGCAGGTACAGGTAGAGGAGCGGAGCTCACGAAGGAAGCGGCGGTTTTCAGGACGGCGATTAGAAGGAAGGGATCTAGAGAAGTGGCTCTTGAGAAAAGAAGCGTAACGGGTGGCTGTAGCCTTAGCAGTGCTACACCCGGGAAAGGTTGGATCAGAACTGGAGGATTTGGGAGTACCAGCTACTGAGCGGAGGAGGGAGAAGACCTTACGGGGGTTGGAGGAAAGGCGAAGATTGGACGCTGTCCGTTGCCAAGCATCAGCTTTCGCTTTAGCAATGGCTCTGGAGGCGGAACGGGATGCAGAAACATAAGCCTGACGATCCGCTTCACTTCGATGGGCCCGTCTGAATGCCTTGCGGCGAGCATGGACGAGCTGATCTAGTTCCGCGGACCACCAAGCTTTCGGGGACTGGCGGGTACGACCGAAAGGAATTGAAGATTTTGCCGCTTCGAGGATGATGGAGGAGAAAGAAGCAGCGGCTTTAGTAAGAGTAAGAGAAGAGTACGAGTCAGAGTCGGGACAATGAGAAGTTACATGAGTCCTGTAGTCATCCCAGCGAGCCTTTTTAAAGTTGTAAGAGGGTTTGCGCTCGTTGGGAGAATAGTGTGGGGAGAGAGGAATCTTAATAGAGATGGGGAGGTGGTCAGATCCAAGATCAGGAAGGACGGACCAGCCACATCTAGGAGCAAGAGACGAAGGTACCAGACTGAGGTCTGGGGAGGTACGCCATCCAGAAGACTGCTGCAAGAGAGTGGGAGTATCAGGGTCATTAAGTGATTCAAGATCTGAAGCGAGAAGCCAGGAGTAGATTTCGGAGCCGAGAGAGTTAGGATGGCCCCGAGAATCCCAGGAGGGGTGGTGTGCATTAAGATCCCCAAAGATGAAGGTGGACGGGGAAGAGGGGAATGAGGAAGGAGAGAAGGTACGGCGCGAGCGGGCCTCGGTAGGGGTGGAGCTAGCTGGGGGGACGTAGGCATTAAGTAAAGAGATAGTGTTGGAGCGGAGGTGTACGTGAATGCCAAGGAAGCTACAATGAGAATTAGACGAAGCGAGCGAGGGGATGGACCAAGGAGAATGTGCAAGACCATCCCGGACCAGAGTCATCACGCCTCCACCACTGCCGCGGCGGGGCTGAATCGTCCGATCCTGACGGTAGCACTTATATCCAGGAATACGAAAAGTAGTGGATGGGAGAAGTTTCGTTTCCTGGATAAGAATGATGTCGTAAGGATTTGAAGATAGAAAGTGAGTGAGCTCCAAGCGGCGGGCCCGCACTCCGTTTGCGTTCCACTGAAGGATCTTGAGCTCGTTGGTTGAAGATCGGGGGGAAGAGCGAATAGGACGGAGGGGTCTAACGGGTGAAGGTGGTTTGGGCGAGGGAGGACATGGCAAAGAAAAGGCTGAGGAAGGGTAAGGAGCGGGAGGAGGAGGTGGGGGAGGCAAGACAGAGGAGGAGACAGGGGGGAGGGCAGACGCAGGGAGACGGGACAGAACAACCCGAGGCTGCATGGAAGAAAGAACAGCAGTCACGGCGGCAGGGCTGGGAGCGGGCGGGGAAGGAGTGGGCGGAAGGTGGAGACGGGAGAGGACGACACGAGGCTGCAGGGACGAGAGAGAGGCAGCCGAGGGGGTGGAGACAGGCACAGGGGGTGCGGGGCGACGGGAGGGAGGAGGCCGGCCAGCGGCGACTGAGGACGAGCGGTTGGGAGGAGAGGGGAGGCGAGAGAGGACAACGCGGGGTTGCAGGGAAGAGGCCAAAGGGGCCGAGGATTGGACGAAACGGTGGATTGGGCGCGGGAGAGGGAGGAAGAGCTGTCTGAGGTAGAAATAATTGGGGATGCAGAAGGAAAACGAAAGTGTGTAGGAGAGCAGGTGGGACAGACCCATTGGTGACGCCTGGGGAGGGCGTTGAAGGCGCGGGAGGTAAGAGAGGAACAGCGAAGATGAATCCAAAGTTTACATGCCGAGCACTGAGCAGAACGGCCGGTGTAGCCAACGCTTCTCTGACAGACTCCGCATGGGTACCTAGGAGGGTGGCGAGGTGAAGGACCAGGATTGGGATGGATTCCTGCCATGAGGAGCAGGAGAAGAATGAGTAGACGAGGGAGAGGAGATGAAAGGAAGTGGCCGTAAAGATATATACAGAAGAAGACAACTATTTCTCCACGACCAACGGAGAAATAGAGTGGCAAAAATCCGAAGGAGGCAGCGCGCCAACAGACGGCCACTCGGGAAAGTGTCCCCCATTTCGACCCGATCAGGGGAACGGGGCGGGTACCACCACAAGGAGTGCTCAGTGCCGTATGTGTGTGACTACCGCTACTTCAGTGATTAAATAGCAAGGCAAGAAGGGTTAAGACCGTGATTATCTTAATTTTGTAACTTTTCTTATTTGGATTTTATCTTATCTTACTTAAATCTTTTGCTTGTAAGTAGCATGTTGGCTTGTTGTTGTGTAGCTTTAGCGTTTAATTTATTGATTTATGCTCTGCTTTGCTGGTTAAAATGACACTGCTTCGATTTTCAGTCACTTGACTGCATCGTGCATGACTAAGGGGGTTTCCCGAAACGTCGCACAGACTTTATTAGAGAATATATCCGAAGAAGTTTGCTCTTCCTTTTACATCCATCAACCGCATATGTGGAGAAATCGACCCCATGGTCAACATCAATTGAAGACAGATCTCCAAATTGCCAAGAAAATCAAGCAGTGTCAAAGTAATATCCATTTCTTAAGACTTTGTAGGAAGAATGGAGTGGTTCCTCGTGGATTGCGACCCAAGAATTTGTTAAAGAATACTCTTGATTCAGAACAAGCCAGAGCACTGATTGCTCAACAAGGCAAGCAGTGGGTGCAAGTTACTTTGGATTCAGAATATCATCGCCGCTCAAGAATATTCAAATGTGTCTTCCCTTTGATGGAAACGGATGACAGGATGTTGTCAAAGTTCTGTCGAGATTTGACCAAGAGCAAGAACAGGAAATTACATGGTCTCTTGTCGGAAACCAGGACTGAGGAGCATTATGTTTGTGACAAACAAGAAGTAAAAGGTTTTCAAAATCAAGCCGATGTTGACATTAGCGTGGAAACATCAGAATTGCTCAACAATGGTCCTGCATATATCGATCCTGATAATCTCCCATCTTCCTCGTCATGGAGGGAATGTCGAGCTGATTTGAATGCATGTGTGAACAGTTTCCGGAAAGATGGTCTGGACTCAGCCACAATGGATGAGTTTTCTGGTGGAATGCGAAATCTTATCTCAAAAGCCCAACAATCCTCGTCAAACAGGAAAAACCATTCCATGGTGAGCAGAGAACTCAAATCCCTGAAGGACAGTGTCGTCATTTTACCAACAGACAAAACCAACCGACTGATTGCCATCAGCAAAGACCAATACAGCACCATGCACAAGGACGCGACGCTGAATACTGGGAACTTCAAGGAAATAAATACTATAAAGCCGATCTCACGACAGAGTAAATTCAATGCACACTTGAACAAGATAGCTAACAAATACCAAGGTGTTCATGATGGATTATGGAAGTGGATAAACCGATGTAAGTGTTCTGAACCCCAACCGAGTGCATCCTACGTCTTACCCAAAGACCACAAGGATGGTCCTTTGACTGGGAGACCCATTATTGCAGCCACAGACATCCCAAGTACTACTCTTGCTCGGGAACTTTCTCAGTGTTTGAACAATCTTATGTCTGTCATTGATGCTCACATTCCCTCTATTGATGGATTCGTTTCCTGGCTTGCATCCCTTTCCATTTCATGGGATATTGGGGGATTTGCCTCCCTGGATGTCACTAATCTATACGGTAATATTCCTAGATCGGACGGTCAGGATCCAGGCGTTCTTACCAGTTTGAAGATATTTTTGGATAAATATTCGTACTTGGATGAAACCCTTTTCTTTCTGGATCCAGCAGATGTGATGGAATTGTTCACATTGGCTTTGTCCAATGATGTTATGAACTTTGAGGATGTTTCATACCAACAAGTCAGTGGTCTTTCCATGGGGAATCCCTTGGCGCCCCATTTGGCGATAATCTACATGGATTATATTGAATCATTAATATTGGATAAGCTACCCCATGGAACGATATGGAAGAGATATATTGATGACGTAATTGTGATTTGGCCTGCAGGTCTTTCTGAGGGTGAACTGCTTCAAAGGTGCAACTCTGTTTCCAGGTCGATTCAATTCACCTTAGAATGCCCAGTGGACGAACAACTCCCGCACTTAGACTGTGAGATTTCCCTAAATGCTGACAAAAGTTTCGAATCTTGTCTATACTCTAAATCCATCAATAGTGGTGCCATTTTGCCATAGAATTCTCGTGGCCCCATTTCCCAGAAGAGATCAGTCCTGTTGGGAGAATTGCACCGAGCGGAAAGGAGATCGACCAACGAGGCAAACATTAGGTATTCAACAGAGAAAGTTCTCAACAAATTCAAGAATAACAATTACCCATGGAAATTCATCAGACAAACGCTCCGCATCTTCAGAAGAAACAAAGAGGGGTATTCAACGGACAAAGAAAAAGAAGCCCAAGTGTACGCTCAGAATCCCTTACACTAACGAGGTTGATAAAAGGAAGATGCTGAGGCTGCTCAAGCGCACAGGTCTCATTGATGACATTAGGTTGTGGTTTGATGGAGGCAGAAGTCTGCGTAAACAATTTCACTCGCCCAAAGAGAAGCCATCATGTGGATCAAGTTGTCCCAGCTGCAGATTCTCCAAGCATGCCAGGGACAACTGCTCAGAGAAGTTTGTGATCTACAAAGTCCAATGTCTGTTGTGTCACAAGTACTACATTGGCGAAACCGGCAGGATGATTGGAACCAGAATACAGGAGCATCTTCCTGTATTCCTGAGATTTTGCACCGAAGACTGTTCCATCATGTCAAGCGCAGAAGCCTGGAGGCCGTGTATATTCAAGAAGCTGGCGATAATGTTCTGAACAGGCAAGAAGGGTTAAGACCGTGATTATCTTAATTTTGTAATTTTTCTTATTTGGATTTTATCTTATCTTACTTAAATCTTTTGCTTGTAAGTAGCATGTTGGCTTGTTGTTGTGTAGCTTTAGCGTTTAATTTATTGATTTATGCTCTGCTTTGCTGGTTAAAATGACACTGCTTCGATTTTCAGTCACTTGACTGCATCGTGCATGACTACGGGGGTTTCCCGAAACGTCGCACAGACTTTATTAGAGAATATATCCGAAGAAGTTTGCTCTTCCTTTTACATCCATCAACCGGATATGTGGAGAAATCGACCCCATGGTCAACATCATAATACTCATGGTTAATGAGTATCATCATTACTTTCATCAAATGAAATTTCGGTTTTTTGGCTCAGAAGCGACATGGTGTACATTCGTACAGGACTTGTGTTTTGATTACCTTTAAAATATAGACCTGACCATTGAATTGATAAGAATTGGTAATGGAACCTTACGTAACTAATCCAAGAAGGCACTAGCGAGCTGGAAATGCCGCTTTTGTGCAACATTCCTTTCGAATCGGATGAGGACGATCACAATCTACCAGCAATTAATGATGTGAAGGGATCTACATGTAAATACGACTATCCCTGCTGCAGGAAAGTTTTGAACACCCTGAGCTGGAAAGTGGCACCTAGTGTCGATTCGCGGCTTTGATGGAGGAATGTCAACTTCTTGATGTGCTCGTCACACAAATACTCGCACTATTGATGATGATGGGGACCACGCTCAAGAAAGGCTACTGAATCGTTGATGAACCAGAAATGCTATTCAAGATAGCTGGATCTTAGTGTTTGCATGTCACATGAGCTTCTGCCAACCGGCATTCCTTAACTCATATACAGTCGATGTTGTGATTACCACTCTGTTTCAAAGTTCAAATTCTGAGTATATAGCCAATCAAGAAATTACGCAAATTAGCTCATGGTGCCAGGAAAATGGATTATCTCCAAACAGAGACGAAACAAAAATGATTATCTTTCTATTGGTGATCATTTCTTTTCCCATCCACAACTCCTCGCTATAATCAGTCTTTGGTCTGACATTTCATTCCTTGGTTATGTCAGGCCCTTGAGACTGTCCTAAGAGACGAACGCTTCGGGAAACGCTATTTTATTGAATAATAAATAGTCGTCATAAAAAAGGGTGATCGCTTTTCCTGTTTTTCGATCCTGGCTATGATGTTACTTTCTCAAGAATCAAATCGCTGTTTTCTCTATGTGAAATTATGTATAGCTCACTGTGTGCCACTGAAACACTGACTCTCATTTGAGCGAAATACAAATGTTATAAATACTGATGCAAGACTGATCCGTGCGATGATAACTACATTTTCCGGGATTTAAATGAAGAAAAGTTACTCGTCATTAGCAATGGTTTTCACAATTGAGTTGGGAATCACAGATCTACCGAGTGTGCTCCTTGAAAATCTGTTAAGATGGCTCCGGCACTCACACCGTGTGCCTGATTCGAGAGGGCTCAAAAAGACGCGGCTTGTACAAGTACCCGGTCAGAACATGCGTGGTGGTCAAGGGAAGAAATGGATGCATAACGTGTAGAAGGATCTGCGAGATTTGTACCTCGACTGTCGCACTGCGCAGTACCGCACTACATGGAGACGCGCAAACCGACCACAGCGGAATTGGCACATGTGACATGTCGTCCAACTTCAAACATGAGGAAACTAGGACTCAGAATCGGGCAATAAGTACGCAAGCTCAAACTCTAGCTCTGAACAAAGGAAGCTCATTAATTCTCAACTGAATAGAAGGCCCCAAAGTCCTACCTTGACCCCTGACACTATCGATTCTCTGAACGACCAGTTTTCTTCAGTCTTTGGAGGTAGCGATATTCACCCTCACAATGACGATCGCCCTGATTCCCACTCGGTGAGTCCTCTTGTTACCGAATCCCAGGTTCATCGCTTCATGAACTATAAGTCGAATTCATCGGGTGCTGATGGAATCCCTGGATATCTTTATTGTTCCTTCGCAGATATTTTCGCTGCTCCTCTCACAATCATCTACAGCAGATGTGTAAGTGCTAGCACATTCCCCCAAGCTTGGACACTAGCCAGTGTTCTTCCGATACTTAAAGGAAAGACTGATCACCGACCCATCTCTGTGCTTCCTTTTGACAGTAAAGTTCTATAAAAAGATAATTCGTGATGCCATCATTTTGCCACTTGGGAAAGCAAGCCTTGATTCCGACAATTTGGTTTTATACCACAGAATTTCGGAGGATCTTCCAATCCCCTCCTCTCTCTCTGTTTGACGATCTTGCAGCATGCATCTGAATGCTCTTTGAAGTCTTCAATTGTCAGCTGTTGATTTCAGAAAAGCCTACGACAATTATCAGTCATCTGACTCTTAGACAATCCCATCCAATAGTTTCATCTCCACCCACATGATGTTCGCTTGATGAAAAGTTTTCTGTCTCTTCGCTTTCAGCGTGTTGTCTCTTCTTATTGTACCAGCTCTTGGAAACCAGTTACAAGTGACGTTCCACAGCGTTCTGTTTTAGTCCCCCTACTTTTTGTCACATTGATCAATGATTTGCCGAAATAGTGTAACACGCATATTATTGCTTGTGCTGACGACCCAGCAGTTACATCTCGCTAATGGTAATATCAACTGTTCCAATCTTTTTATTGGTAATGAATTTTTTGCATGAGTTCACGTCAAAAAACTTACCATCAACATCAATATGACAAAATGTATTATCTGTCGAGGACTGGTTTGAATATTGGTATCAATGATTCGATGATCGAGCAAGTAGACACTGTCAAAATCCTTGGTGTACATTTTCATAATGACTTTCGTTAGGACAAACACCTCTGAGTTGTGCAGAGGATGCTGCCGAAGTATGTATTTTATCAAGACTCCAAAACAATTCTAATAAGAGCACTGTGCTTTGGCAGGCGCAATGAATCAATATATACAATTCTTGGCGCAGTACTTGGACAAAATTCGCAAGGTGCGTTAAGAAACTATGTAATGCGTTGACAATTGAAAATGAACTGATATGAAGTCGTGACAAAATAATAGATCATTCCTAAAAGTAGCTAAAGATAACATACGTGACTTCTGAGTGACTGAGGACTGAGTAATCAATAAATGTTAGAAATCTGCTATAACTAAAATCGCTTGATAAACGAAATCGTTGGTTTATATGAAACAGCAAATGCTGCACCCAAAAGGACCTGAGACATCGGCGCCTGCCGTCACTGAGATTTCGGCCCACTAAGCTCAGTATCTGTCAAGGTGTTCGGTCCGCAGCAGCTCGTTGCGCCCAGGTCCTACTTTCTTCTACTTTTGCACTCAGCTTCTTCATGGTGATCTTTGCACTTAAACACTGGCTTTAACAAGAAATTTCCTCACCGATGGAGCAACGAAATCGTGGCATCCTACTATCAGAAGGCATGAGGTCGCATTTCCACCCTTGCTTCCATTCGGCAAGTTCTTCATATTTCGCAGTTTTCCTTTCATGGGCATCCCTAATGCTCTCTTCCCAGGAAACGGTTATTTCACCCATAATCATTCTCTTGCCTATCGCGTCGATCAACGCTAGATGGGTTCGTTGGTTAGATAGGGATAATTCATGTGGCAGCTGTCTATCCACTCAAACTTCTCACCCGCGGTACAGATCGCACGATCAGTCTTTCGTCTTTTTGCTTGGCCACTCGGTGCAAAGTCAATTCTCGTTACTTACCTGTGGAGACGTGTGTAAAGTTGATGGAACCACCGACCGGAACCATTATTTAATAAGGCGAGATCCCACAAAGCCAAGGGATCTGGGCTCAGATTCCACAAATTCGCAATCGTTATTGAGAAATTCAAGTTTAAAGATAAAAAGTGGTTCCCTTTGGTGGTTCCGCTAACTTCACACACGTGGGGTGGAGAAACTGCTTCCACAATCGCTTGCAGGACCAAACCGTGCCGGTGCGTGTAGCATGCTCTCTGTGAAACTACATCATAGCCAGAGAGGACACGGCGAAGATTGGCATGTCACACAGATGACACTGAGGATCGGTCCGGATTCCTCAGCGTGTCAGATTAGCAAGGGTATACATGGCATTTGAACGAACGATTGAACGGTACTTTTTTCATTTTTCTGATGAACGAATTATCGGACGGCATGTCTGAGAAGCCGATGAACGGTGATCGGAACGAACGGCTTTTTTGCTTGATTGAACGTGATTGAACGGTAATTTAGCCCCGGAAACCCAGTATAAGAAATAATGGTAGAAAATCCTTGATGCTTTCCAAAATTGCTTATTTACACATTCTGACTTCAATAAAGTAGTATTCTGAAATTTGAAAATATTTAAGTGCCAATTTGGGCATGGGTCACCAATAACCCATTGGGCTTTTGTGGTGTAGTGAAACCTCGAAAATTTCCATAAGAGAAAACTCTATTGATGCTCTTCGAAATTGCTTGTTTGAGCATTAAAGCTTTAGTTCAATGACAAAAAAATGACAAGAGACTTGCTATTACACAATGCTTCCATCTCTTGTTATTGATTTAGTGTTCCGAAAATACATCTAGGCCTACTTATTCTACTACTCATCAGCTACTAAAACATCTGCGCATATCACCATCAATGCAGTTTAGCAGTGGTGAAAACTGAAGAAGCAGGACTGAAAAAGTTTCACGTCCTTCCATGAAGCAACGAAATTTGTCATGATGCGCACTAAAGTATCATTTAATTCATCACTTGGTCACAAAGCATTGAACAGTTTTAATTCAAAAGCTGTGATGAGGTAGGCATGCTTGCACTGTGAGTGTCAATCTGACCATTACTTTTTAAAAATAACATGTATTATGTTACTTTTGCATCAAGTAATGTCATAAACCGGGATCGGGCCCGATGCGGGCATCTCGATTTTTGCGGACACGGGCATTTACAATAATGGTTTAATCTGCGAATTCATATCCGGTCAGTGGATATGCAGAAAAGGGATTCATGGCGGCACACATGACGTGGGCCTAATGTATGTAGCCTAAGCTCATTCTGCAATTGAATCTAGTCACTACCGGATTTTTCCACTTAATATACCCGGTATATTAACTGGAAAATGACCAAACTGAAGAATAACTTGGGATCAGGTTAATATTAAATGGTATTAATATTAAAAGGTATATTAAATGGAAACATCACAAAATAAGCAATGGCATATTTGATACATGAGATGGAATTCGTCACTTAAAGTAACTATAATTTATTACAGATGCTTTTAATTTGATGCATATGAGCTTGAAACTATAAACTGTAATGAAAACAAATTCACAAGTTGAATGTAATTTATCACAATTGTTAGGGTGCAAAATGAGCAATGCCATAACAAGCATCTGAATAACAGAATAACAGTTCTTAGGTGTACAGTAAGGTTTCAATCCCGGAATTATGTAACATCTGTTTCTAGGCAGTTAGTAGCTGTATGAAGATGGAGCAACAAGTCTATAGACAAGGAACATGGAGTGACAAATGCAATGCGTGAAACGTAGATGTTAACGCCATGCAAAAACTAAATCCCGTCCCACGATGAGCTTAACGATAGACATTTGAGTTGCAAACTCGAGACAGCTACTCCCATACAGAACTGCATAGAATAACTGAATAATATACTTATTGTCTATCTCAACTCACTGATATCAAAAATTGAAAATATGTTCAGACAGTCGGGAGAAGGAAAGAGAGAGCGTTGTACATACAGGCGTACTAATATCTAATGAGTTTTCGAAACGATTGCTATACAATATCGGGCTTTTGCCAGACGTCAGAAAAATCGCGGGATTTGCATTTCGATTTGAAAATCTCATACCAGGTTTTAATGCGACAAAGTATATTGTGTGCGATAACCAGATCTACTAAGTCTATGTCTGCATTTGAAAAGATAACTTATTAATTCATGGACATTAAGGTACATGTCTACATGACATCATTAGTTGTATTGTACAGTGCATCGTTCAAAATACTCGTCAAAAAATTTAAACAACGCTAGTGTTGTTCAGCCTACGTTAGCCTAAGCACACCATCGGTAAATGAATTAAGCTTGCTAATCCCGATATTAGAAAAAGTCGGGATTTTGAAGACCCTAGTATACATGTAATTAGACTTATTGCTTCACCTAATCTTCTTCCGGTGTGATCATATGCGAACCCAAGATGAGTGCTTGATTTACAAAAATCAGCAGCACTGTTATTTCCAAGAAAAATGTTGACATAATGAAAGTTTGGCGCAAGTTAACAGACCCGGGTATATTAACTGACACTAATTTCCACTTAATGTATCGGGGTATATTAAGTGGAAAACTCCGGTATATTCTTTAGTCACCATTTCTGAAGGCTAGACCTAGGCCTATGCCAGCCGGAAGGTTTCAAGGACTGTAAGCGAAGTGTCAAATGGGTGAACATCGACCCATCGTCACCTATAGCAAATTCGTGCAGTGTGATGCTGCTAAAGCGTGCTGTAGGCTAATCATCAAGACAGAAAGTTATGGCTTTCTCTATCGATTTTGATATTCTCTAGTTTGATTGGGTTTACAAAGGTCGCGTGCGACGTGTAACGTTTGATGTCAACTTATGTTTCGCATTGTCATTGTAGGACAATACCGACAACGAATTTTCCGATAGGGCAGCTTGTATTATTTCGCAATGTCAGATGGCAGAATATCTTGCATCGCCAGCTTCCACATTTCTCTGAAAAAAACAATGTTGGCTAGAAACGACATCACTATATAAAGTTGGTCAGCACTATGTAGGGTCCATCAAAATTGAATATTGTTTTGACTTAGAAGGAACGATTGAGCGGGTGCTTTATGCCATGAACGAACGGAACGGGGTGATAGTTCATTTGAGCGGTGAACAAACGAACGGGTCTGAAAGGCTAATGAGCGCAAGATCGAGCGAATTGAGAAAAATGTGACCTTCCCAATGCTGGGTATGAAACAAAATAATCGAAAGACATTCCTGATCGTTTTTTTCTACATCGAGAAGTCAGCACGATTGCAGGAAATTGCTCATCTGGGGAGCCATCTGGGAGTGATGGTCGCAGTTCACTGCATGCTATGAGGGAAAGCATGAGCTCCGAACGCTACGTTCGAGTGATCGAAGAACATGTTTATCCTTTAGCATACAGTTTAGGTGATCCATCATCTGATTGGATTCTCATGGATGACAATGCTCCATGCCATCGTGCCAGTGCAACTCCATTGTATAGAAGACAGGCAGGAAAAAGAACCTTAGATTGGCCAGCAAGGTCTACTCCCTTTTAACGACTAGGCCCTTACTGGGCCAACATATAACAAAAAAAAATAGTTAATATGATATAGGAAACCGACCGATTCAAACGATAAGTGAATAAATAATGTGTCGATGGTCACATGTTGAATGCAGCATCGATCACAAAGACCTTGCTAAGTTCCTATTCACAAGAAGAATCCAGACAAGCATTCAATGCATATTGTCAAGAGTGTGAGAACTACAGGAGAGAGAAAAAGTTCGGATGTTTTGTTCATCAATCAAGTTATATACATGCATGTACTATCATCAAAAAGACTTTTATTGAAAGTATTTTTGAAAGACTTTTCAAATATTTCGCTTTTTTGATTATTTAACTTTTTTGTTTTTTCTAAAAATGGCTCGCTCAACTGCTCGCTTGCTCAAAAACACTGCATTCGATAAAGTATTTCTTCTTTCTTTCTTCTTCATTGCTTGTCGAGTTGTTAAAGTTGTTACTTGGTTTTCAGCTTGTCACAATAATTTAGGAACTAGTCTTGCTTGATTTCATTAATGGAGAAAGCTTCGTCGAGTCAATGTCTGCGTTTGAAATCTGCGGTCTGTAGCCGTATAGAAATGGCACATTCGTGTTTGAGAAGCTCTTGGCAAATGTCTTGAGGTGCATATATTATGATATGAAGATAACGAAGAATGCAAACATCTTCCAATATATTCAGCTAGATTTATCAAATTTAGAAATTTTAGACCTTGTCTAATCAAAGTATCGCGAATTTTTTATCATATCCGAACTCGTACATTTCAACCCGACCCGAACCGAATGGGTTCGGAATCCGGCAGTGAACCATTTTGACCTCGACCTATAGACCAACGATTTGCCGATGTGTGAAATTTCGCCAATAAACGGTCCCGATAATTTATCAGCAAAAAATCAAATATCGGTCTCTATATCGGCCCTGTCGATATTCTCTATATCATCACTGCCGATATAGTGTTTACATAACATTTTTATTGTACATGTACAGCAACGTGTGCGATGTGTTCGTGCATATAACTCATCCACCCTTCCGACCTTTTGCTTCTCACTAACAGCTAGATGTGCAAGTACTTCACTACTTCATATATTTATGTATTATTTTTCACATGACTGAAAAATATAGCCGTAGTTTAGCTTTTTTAAACTTAAAACAAGAACCGTTGATGTCAGTGTCCGAATTCAGGGCGTCTACAAAGTTCTAAATGTCCCCACAAAACCCGAAAAACCAGTCGTTAAGTCATAAATAGTTCCAGATATCGTCAAGAGTCTTCTAGAATTGGCACTGTGTCTCGTAAAATCTACAGAAAGAAACTTCAAATTGCTTATTTTTCATCGTATCGACAAGTAAAATGAATAAAAAAGTGAATAAAGTTAAATAATCAAAGTGTTGACTTACCTACAATTTTGATGTGTGGCATTTGAATAATAGTCGAAATTATCATGTAGAAGCTGCTGGTTATATTTGAATATGTATCTGAATATCACTTTAACAGTATTATGAAGGCAACTGTCTTCGCAAATTTGTTTTACCTTTTTCGTTGATTCTTCATTTCAACACCAAACAAGATTAGAGGTTGCTTTATTTGGAACTTTGTATTTGACAGTAAATTTGCTTATGAAATTCTTCAGCTCCTTCAATTAATGGATTCTGTCCGTGCGGTCTGTAGTGTAGAATATAACCGACGAATTCTTGGAATAATTCATTGATTATGGACTTGTAGTACACCTGACATTAACATATTGCAAAAGTGGTCCTATGGAAATTTGTCATAACGAGATAGAAGACAAAATATTGTCGGATAAAAACTTAGTTTTCTTGAGAAAAGCACATCTAACGAAGTCAAATGCAATGGGCTAAAAGCATGCACATCATTTCATCGATAGCACAGTGACTATGACATACAGATACTGACGTGCTGTATGCAACCTCATGCATATGCCTAATATTTACAATGTTACAAATTCACCAGTCTGCATTAGTATATATCTGCGAGTATCATAATATAAAATCGAATTACATTTTGCAAACAATAGTTTTATGCTTCATAGGCTTTATCATCTACTTTTAAACTTACTATCAAACTAGTACCTGCATATTAAACCCACATAATAGGAAATATGGAATTAATTACATTACTATTCACAAACGATGTCATAATTTTTGTTCAGGACTTCGAAGCGCATTCCGTCCTTTATCAGTTAGATATAAGTTACCAGACCAGCATCCAATTATTATCCTAATCATACAAGTATTCACTTCAGATTGTGCAATGTACTCATCATTGCAATTATTTGATTTTGCATCCATTTGTAGTTTAGATGATCACTACGCATTTAACATCATTTTCAAACGTTTCAAAAATGCATTCTCAAAATTACATGTCGGCAAAAATATCGGCATTTCTTCTAGATATCGGCCTATAACCGACATGTTCAAAAAAGTTGCCCAATGCGGCATTTCCGATAATCGGCCGATATATTGGTGCATCTCTACGATGGACCTAGCTGAACTGCTCGGCGATAGCTTACTTCGAATGCAGTGCTTTTTTTCCTAAAGGGTTTTGAAAGAGAAGACTCTCAAAATGCTGGCAATGTCACGTGATAATTGCTCTGATTGCCTATACGTCTTAAGCATTCATATCGAATGGTGAGACCGTGCTTAGAAAATTCTTTTGCCTAGTACATTTTCTGTACATGCATCCAAGCTATAGCTTCACCTAGATTCTCTTAACTAAATTTTTCTTGTGGTTGCTTCAGACACTGGTTGCCTCTGTCAGGAATGTGACTACTGGTCTGGGAGCTAGCTCGCAGTTTTGCAGGGAACAGTACCGTACATGAAACTTACACTTGGCATTGAACACCTGTTGACTGTGCGTCTGCCGGAGCAGATCGTTTGTCGTTGTAGCCTTCTTCTCTATTATTCTCTATTACCAAACTCGATATTTACTCACGAATGGCACACTAGTTTTTTCGTTACGCTAGCTAGCGCACAGGAATCAATTTTATGTCACGGCCATATTTTATTCATGAAATGCATATTACTGATATTGCATGTTATAAAGGGTATATGATATTTAGTTATTATACATTAGAAGATAAATATCGTCACATTTTTATACAGAATTATTGAAAAGTCGTAATTCCGCAAATGAGTTATTCACCACAATGTCTTACATGTGTGAGCATAAGTTTTTTATTCCTATTGTTTGAAATAATTGACCATCAACTTAATTGATCTGGTTGCAGTGTGCAGATTATGATTTACAAAAACGAATACGCATTTCTATGGTTATCCGTCAAATCTCAACAAACGTGTCACAATATTTGCCTCCTATCAATCTTTTCCAAATATTCTTGGCTGTCGTTTCTCGAGTGATACGAGGACTGTGATGGATTAGTGCTAAAGCATTTTGGAACCTAAATGCACAGAAGTAGGCAACTTTTAATTTTCAATTTCAATATTGCGTGCGAACTGCGAGTAGTGCGACAGAATCATCAATCTTCTTCTTTCACTGCTTCATATGCTGCAGTGTCTCACGTATGTGCCTTTCAATAATGATATGAACGAGTAATTTCGTGTTTTATTAGAAAATCGACCAGCTTTAACTCATCATTTACCAAAATAAATATGTGTTGTACACCGACAGCAGTGATAGCTGTGACCTTCAGTCTCCTGTTGGAACTTCCGACCACCAACATCAAAACTACCGCTTTAAACTAAAGACATCGAAACATCCTTGCGGTTCGTTTTGACTCGCTGCCGAATGAGCAATGCCATATTGATTGAGTGTCATGTGTTTTGAAAATTAGATATGTTTGATATTACAGAAAACTTGACACACAACCAGGCAGAAACAACCTACTTGTACATCTACAGGTTGTATATAACCTACAATAAGTGTGACTCAGAATTGATTTGTCTTCTTTTTTGTAATTTCCTAGAGTTAAAAAAATGTTGCACCAATGCTGTGATTAAGAAATGAATATTCATCATGATAACAAAAGTAGGCCAGTTTAAGAAAAATACTAGCATGACATTTTGAATCGGATAGATATCCACAAATTTCTTTTCGTTAAAATTCAAAGGTTAAGTGCATGTAGAGTCTATACTTTGAATTCCACAAAGGATTCATATCTAGCTGTCGTCCTCAAATTATTTTAGACACAATTGCTGATTAACTGTAGAGCTAATTTTTGTCCTGTATATTGATTGAGCAATTATGATCTTCCACAATCTCATACTCATGCTGGTAGAGTAAAGTGTCCCAATGTATGTGAGTGAAATGTAAATATGATTCTGCGATATATCTCAAGATTTTGATTGTAGTTTTCCATATGAAGGCACGCCCCTATAAAAGCCCATGCATGGACTGATATTTGGAGATAGAATTATTCTGAGCAAGCCAGTTAGGTATATGTTCTTATTTTTATGTTACTATGTTGAAGTAAGATTAGAAAGAGCCAGCTTTACAATGATAGTGAACTTTATTTAGCAATTAATTGGCTATCTTCAGGCAGGAAAGGAAATTTATGAATTAATTTACAAACAGAATCAGTATAAAATTTAAAATTCACACCCCAGTCAGGTATAGCAGAAAAGTTTACATAACAAAGAGGTGATAAGGATCGCAGAGTGCCAGTCTCAAACGTTAAATAAAGATTGAAGGAACGCAGAGTCTACGGTTGTCAAAGAATTATTGTGTCTAAATGGTTGAAGTATGAGGACATCTTTCTACTAGTATTCTAGAAATAAGGTGAAATAAAGAGCTAAGAATGGGACCTTTCAGCAACCACCTGTTGGATATTATGGATAGACCTATTTCAGCAACTGATATTGTAAATTACGTGATCTGATGACAGTGAAATTTAAAAAAGTACCAAATAAATGCTATGCTATTTGGAGTCAACATTTACACGGAAACTCGGTGAAAATCGCGCGCACTAATGGAGGCCCATGGGCTTTTATATAGAATAATGTGGTAGCATGTTTTCAATTCAACCTTCAAATTTCAGATTTCATGCATGGAATATTACATTTGCGTAGTACGAGTTGAAACGTAATTTCTCATTTTCATTATGATGCTACAAATATCTTTCTATACCTTTTGATAGATTTTGTGATGCAAGCCTTGCTGGCGACAAGGATTGTCGGTCGACCCGGAGATCATCGGCAAAGCTTCTCGAAGGATGCTGTGAAGTTGGCATTAACATTACCCTTCAAAGTAAGCCATTGGTTTGTGCAATTAAATGTATTGTTTAATTTTCTTCTGAGATTAGTAAAAACCGCTAGAAACTACCAAAACTACCATTCATCTGTTTATCAACGGAGATAGAGTTTTTGAAATCAGAATTTAATTAACAGGAAATACATAATGCCAGTTCGTTGCTGTGTTATGTGCTTTTCAGTTGAAGATTAGTTGATAAGTGTTCTTAAAATTATTGCATTTTATAGTGATATTTATGTAACACTGCATGTTTTGTAAACTGATTCTGTGGCAGTAAACTGTAGGAAAAATAGGATAAATAAATGGAAAATTGAAGATAAATTATATCTATGGAAGTGTAAATAATTTGCAAAGTAGTCTGCAGCTTTAGGACCAAATTGTTTTATGAATGTGCTTTAGTTCTCCATTTCCATTGTTGTCACTTTCAGTTGAAATGACCTGCTGTACTAAGAAAGCAGAGTATATGAACTAGCAAATAGATATTAAATGTGAACTGGACGTAATCCAAACTGCAACTGAAATCATTGGGGTATGCTCCTCTCAGAATGCTCCTACTCATTCATTAGATTAAGACCTTTTTCTGGCCATGGCACAAACTTCGTCAAACAGAATTGACATCAGTTCACATAACAGAAATCTATTAAGTAGGAAACAGTATTACAATCAATAACTCTACAAATATTTTGCAGGACCGAACACGATCATGCCGAATCCGTTCTATAAATAATTAGTTGTTGCCTAAAAGAAAGCAAAGCTGTAGATTTCCTTTGTACCGAAAATTATCGTCAACTTTCAATAAATATAATGAAGAGAAGCATCCTCATTCCTCACATGATGTGTTATCCAATGATTTTTTTTCACCGCATTGATAATCATCCGTGCACGTGGAAAACTGGGAAGCTGGGTTCAATGCCAACTGTCTTTTTCCGCTTTTATCCCAATGAGTTAAGCAGTTATTAGGTCTTACTTAGTTACTGTGCATTTCATATTCCCCCATTTGTTTGCTCACTTTTCCACCACCGTATTTTCAGTGTACGTGTGTGTGTGTGTGTGATATGGGCATGCTTCATTATACAGTTGAGTTATATATCTTTTTACTATAGTGTTGCACAATGGCTCTGTTATTTAGTTCCTTTATCATCCCACTTTCCTTTCTTCGATTTTCTGATTCTTTCCCTTATTTTTCCTAAAGGACACCTTAGTTGTTTAGGCTCGTCATCTTCCTTTAAATTTTGATTAAAAATATCAGAAACTATGGATGAGCTACGTACACAGTGATCATAATAACGCTTATCTTTGCCTGGACTCCCAGTCTTGTCGTGTCTAAAGGATTTTTGCTGCATTTCTGAGATCAGCATTTACTAAGTTTTGCTGGATACCGTTAGGTGCAAATAAAAAAGTTGAGTATTATCAGTAATTATTTCTAACAGCAATTTTGATGCATCTTCATTAATACGTGTCTTCCTCCAAAGAGCTCGAAAATTTGTATCACTTATTGAGAAAAATTTCATACGTCAATGGGTTACATTGCTAGAATGCATATTAAATAGGTAGCACACGATGTAGTCAATCAAACAATGAAGTTATTACTTCATTAATGCGATAAGATTGGTGATACTTGAGGTGCAACGGTAAATCATTAAACACTATCGATCAGCAACTAAATTTTGTCGACAATTCTAGATGAAATGGTTCATGTTTCCGATCATTGAAGAGTTATTTTCTTGACCAGGTATATGTGAATTCATATATTAAGAACATATTGTGAGCGCTCGAATAATGGCAACATGAAATCTATATAATTGCATTGCAAATAATACAACTATTGGCGATATCAAACAACATTGCAATTCAGTCAATTTATTCTAATGAAGCACTTTAATCAACAGTTTTATCATTTACAACATTAAATCATTCAGTGTTCTTGTTTGAACATTAGTGGGAGCGAAACATTTTTATCAAGAGTCGAAAGTCGAATGCCGTGCACCTTAACAATAAAATTTAGTCAAATTCGCACATTTTTCACACTGTGTGCTTATTCATTCTATTTATACCTAGATAATACTTCAGATTAAACATTTGTTTTGCCGTTCAATGCGGTGACGTAAAGTCAACGTAAGTCCATTTGTTGTTCAATTTTCATTCTACTATAATCTCACTCTATTATATGAAAATATTTATGAAAGAGCAGCTCTGATCATTTATGAAAGTTAGTGGCATGCGCACTATGTGAAATCGCCACATTCGGTTTGTCAATGCTAGCCTGAAATAACCGATCCATCGTCTTTCTCAAGCAATGGTGACAAGCTTGCTTATTGGAAAGTAGATCAGCTTTGATTAGATTTAAACAGTATAAGTTAGGCATGATTGAAGTTGTCGAAAGTGAAGATAAAATCAAAACTTTGGCAGTTACGTTTTCAGTAACGTTTGGCAGTTAAGCAATATAAGTTACCTTTTCGCCTACAAATTAAGTAAACTTCGATAAGGCAAGCAGTAAGATACCTATAATGTTGCTGCTAAAATGATATTAGCGATTAAGAAAAGTTAAAGCTGCATATATCTATATATAAAAAATATTGTTCGAATAGTTGAATTGAAAAGTTGGGTTTTATTCTAGAGCATTGCATTATCAAATAAATTTTTATTATCAAGGAGGGATTTTCCAAAATATATCGGGTTTCAGTGGCAAATCAAAAGTTAGACAAGTTTGTGAAAATTAAAAAAAACACAACCCAGCACAAAAGCAATTTTGAAATAACTCAAACTTCATTGATGAATAAAATCTACAATCTTTATCAGCGAAGTGTTTAAAAAGTTATAGTATCACACGTCTTGCCGCAAAACAGTTTCAATACCTTCTACCATGAAAGTTCTTTGTGACAAGTTGAACACAATTCAAACGAGGATGTCAAATGCTTAGTTCTTGATTTGATTAATGTGCGTGTTTTCATCGTCTTCAGGCTTTTATGATTTATACATCTAAACTCATTTAGTAGAAATTATTTCATTCTCCGTAATTTCTTGTCTGAAGTACGCATTTCATCATTAGCTGCGATTGCATCAGTTTGTCATTGATATTTATGTTCAAATTTCGCATCTGAGTGTTATATAATCAAACAGAAACCATTGCAACTTCTGTAAAATATTCAGTTAATGACTGCAACAACAGCTGTTTATTGCATACAAAGATTGAATTTTTCCTGTAAATTTTGAAAAATGTGCTAAGCAGGAAGGATAATTTTCGCGATTTTATGAACCATGTGTTATTGGATGGTATATCTTCTTGAGGCATGGATGCTGAAGGAAAATGACTTTGTAGAACGTCGGTAATGAATAGACCCTGGAGCGCTCTCGCGACTGATGGAGAGGCGTGGTAAGGGCCCGTGGTACTGATGGAAACGCCCCTTAAGACAGTTGGAGCCCATTGGCTGGTGGAGGGGCCCCTAACCCAATTTTACCCGGACTGTTTTAACCTCTGAAAATCCGAAGGGGGAATTGGATGCTCCTATGATTCAGCCGTTCCCAAATTTCTAACTCACAATTGGCGTATATACGTTCAGTTGTATCAGTCTTTCCCAGCTCGGTCATCTTCTTACTATAAATAACAGTTTAAAATTTAATTCTACTTTTTCAAATTTTTTCTGTCTGTTGAAAAATGATGGCAGACGACTTTGATTATCGATGTGCTTTGATCAGCCATCTCATTACAACGGTAGTCACACGCATATAAAGTAGCAGTTAAGCGGCGCTGAATGCAACATAAAGATTTTTTGAAGATACATGTAAATTGCGTGTAGTCCGCTGCTATCTCATTTATAAAACGCGCCGAAAAATCTCAGTAACCACTCATTCCAAATGAATGAATAAACAATATATGTTGTGAGACATGATAATCTGACCATTTTTTGATTTGGGATCCTCTGTTTGCAGCAGAAAACTGACAATATCACTTATAAAGCTAGTATGCGCAGTGATTCAATCATATTGCTATTATTCGTATAACAATTACATGGCTGCATTTGTGGATGAATGAATGCGGTAAATATAATTTCATATTAACTTTCTCAATGGTCTGTCTATAAGTTATTTGAATTGATTAATATGTTTTAATGCTGCAAGAAATTGACAAAAATTCTCGATGTCGCGTTCTGGAAACGGAGATGAAAATTGGGAGCCGTTTAAACGCGTTTGTCTTGTTTTGTACGCATTGTAATTCGATAATGCGGACAGTAATCGGCATCACATCGAACATCTTATAGTTTTACGTTTTCCAAAATGGGAAGGCCAACTTGCTGATCTTGCAAAAATATTAAAACGCCGTTTTAATCCGCAGTGTCGTTTCGGTCACCACCGTTAGTCTTTATCAACGGAGCAATTAGGGCTCCCCATATAGAAACAGAGAATTAAATGGCCGATTATTTCAAGCAATCAGATAACATTTTTAGCAAACAGTGCCCTATCATCAGCTGTACTAATGGCTCACAATGATCACAATGGAAAATGTGTGCCGCCCTTACCGGAAGAGTTACGAACAGTCCACAGGAGTATTTCAATACTTGAGCTTTATCAAACTTTTTTGCAACGGTGACGGTGCATATGAAAAAGTACCGCATTTTTGGAAATTATTTGATGTTGTTGTTTAAAGCAAGCTAGCATGTACAATAAATACAAGCGTATATCTTCAGAAAATGATGGGTGCCGGTAATACAAATAACTTGAAATAACAGTCTGTTAAGAGCGAGTAAATGTATGTAGTGCGACTAATGTTCAAAACTATGCCTGCTACCACTAAGCTACTATTTGGCTTTAAGGTTTGGTAATAATATCAATTCCGTAGAATGCTCCTGCCAGATACATGAGTCTGCAACTATAGTTTCACGACAACTTTTCAATGAAATAGGGCGTTGAAAAAGAGCAACAAAATTATGAAACCCTTCTTTACCAGTGTTGTCTCGATAATTTTCAGTATATATTATTAAAGTAATCGATGATGTTTATTACAAATTAGCATTTCCACTGTTCAATCCTGATCTTAGCAAACGAACGCAATTATTCTCCTACTGCTGATAGCCTATAGATATCTGCCGATTATAGCTACAGTCTGTTGAATTCAAGTTTCCATTCATTGAATTCAAGATTCGATATCCAATGTTCAACTTTCGATAACACAGATTCATGTTTCGATAACTATGATTAAACTTTCCATGATGATAGATTCAAGATTCCATATCATGGATTCAAGCTTCCATGATTTTTTTATCAAATTGGTTCACACAATTCTTCACATAATTTTCATTTCTATGAATATATGCGGATGACTTGGATCTCTATAGAACTTCAAAATTTGAAATTTAAGAATTATGTGCGAATAAATTGATAAATAGATATTTGATTCACTGAGTTACAGTTATCATCGAATATAAAAATAAAAAATGAAGAGAGGCTACAGGAAAATATCAAACCATGACAAGGAGAGATTATTGAGAACCTACCTCCATGATCGCAATAATTTTAGGACTTTTTGTGACACAATGGGAATCAAGTATAACTCTGGTCATCGAACAGTTATGAGAGCATTAGAGCAGGAGACCCATCTCGTTTCACCTAAGAACTGTTGGGTAGGTAAACGCTATCACAAGATAGAAAACGAGCACATTGACTTGAGCACATGAAGCAGGGCAATCCATTATTGAGAGTTTCTTTCATCATGGACAATGCATCTATTCATAATGAACCAGATTTGTTCATTGATAGATCCGTGTTCCCAAACATGAACACTCATAAATTGAGTCCATACAGTCCACAATTGAATCCAATTGAAGAGTCTTTTTCAGTCATCAAGCATCACGCAAAGAAGTTTCTGAACACAAACCGCGACAGACTCCTAAACAAGCCAGAATCAGTAACTTGGGCATGTCACAAGGAAACTGTCTTGACAGATGCTATGAATCATGGTCTGAGCCACTTGACAGCTGATGTAATTCAGAGTCAAATAACGCATATGAACAAGTTTCTTTTAAAAGCCATCAATCGTGAAAGCTTCTTCTTGTGATTTCTGGCAGTGTTCCATAGTACCGCACAATTGCATGTTTATATTCTGCATTACATAGCATGTACTTTCATGAATTGTTTTATAGACACAAGAATCATCGCATGGAAAAATGAAAAAAGGAACTGCATGGGTCAGAAACAAATTTAGCAAAAACATAGCAATTGGAGCTAAGTGCAGATTATAATCAAATAAATAATTATTTTACAAATTGTTTGAGAAAAAGTATCTGACATGTAATTATCGCAAATAAGTATAGAATCAATTAGCAACAAGTCAATAGTCAACACTCATTCAAATACACCATTTACAATTCAAGTTCAGTCAATCAGAATTCAAGTTAGTCTACGATATCTCATCAGAATTCAAGTTAGTCAATCAGAAGGCAAGTTCGTCTTTAATCAAAGAAATGCTTATATTAACAGGACATTAGTCAGATTATCCTTGAATACTTTCTTTTGCAGAACATTTGGGAAGGTAGGTCATCATAAGTTGGTACCAACCGGTACACTTGTCAGCTGTAACTTCTGCGGCTGCAGGAGATACAAAGGATCTTAGTAAATAACATCGATATTGTGCTAAGTTCATTTGCAAATTCCGAGCAGCATTTTCATCATCAAACATCGATTGCGATGCTGCTAGTTGCCGTTTTATGGCACTTTTGAAGCACGAAAATGCGCCCTCTTGAGGGTTTAAAAATGGTGAGTATGGTGGAAGAAAAATTATCATATGATTTTCTCTCGGTGGTATAGCACGAAAATGACACTTGCAATTGTCCATGATAAAAAATGCAGCTTCTTCACCCACAATAGCACTGAGTTCATTTACAAAATCGCAAATCCATCAGAATTGATAGAGCCCTGTTGCACACTGTAGTGGATCTGATAGTTACATATCAGAGTTACTGATAGCCATTATCACAGAAAGATTCCTTCCACGCTGCTTCGCGACAGTTCGATAAGCTCGCTGTCCTCTCGCTGACCTTCCGTAGGATCGCTTTGTCCACACATGGAACCCACATTCGTCGATGAATATGGTCTCGTTCAGCTGACCTTCCTCTAAGTACCATCGTGCATACTCATATCTCTTGTTTATGACTTCTTCTGAGTTGCGTTGAGCTGGCACGTCCCGAGCTAGCTGACTTGTAATGAGCATTTTATCTAAGATGGTGCTTACACATGACTCCGAAATTACAGGCTTTTCAGGGCATCTTAGTCTCAAAATAGCATTAATCTCTTTTAGAGTAGCCAATGGTTTTTCGTTGACTATCTCTAACAGTGCGCCTCTCATCGAATCATCAACTTTGCGATAACGAAGTCCTCCATGCTGACTTACAGTTCTGTCACTTCGAGACTTCATTATGATTGATCTTGCAGTTTGGCGTTTGATTCCCAATTGTCGGGCAAGATCAATGAAATCGTCTCCGCGTTCGAAAGCTTGAATCAACCTTTGCTTATCAACGTTAGCAATTTTCCTGTAGGGGCCTCTTGGCAAATTACCCAGGTTACTTGTACTTGCTTCACTTTCAAAGTCCATGATTAGTCTTTTATAGTTCTCAGCGCTGATGTTTATGACAAACTTGAGATACAAGTATTTCTATGAAACAGGTGCAGTCACGAAGTTTAAATTATTTGAAAATATCGCATTCAAAATTGGCGATTACGAGTGCATCGCTATGAAGCATCCATTATGAGAAATTTTAAAATCATTTTATGATACCAATTGCACTCAAAAGCTTTGTGGATGAACTTGCCTTCTGATTGACCAACCAATTGAACGCATACAATATTCAAGTATACTGTTATCAAATACTTGAAAGACATTTGTACACATGTGCCACTGGGATGGGCCATGGAGCTATAGACCTTTGAGGTTAATATACCTTGAATAAAAAATTGACGAAACTCCCACTAAATTGACATCCCAAGACTGTGTCCATTCTTCCCAGCCGTCTTGAACGGGCAAATTCTAAATCCTGGAACTTGACCTTCTTGTGAGTAGTAAGTAAAACTCCACTTCTGGATAGCGCAAGATGGCCGCCGTCGCTGACGTCCCCCCCCCTCTGGAACGACAGTGTCGTGGTGTGCCGGCCAAGTGAGTCCGCAAGGTTCGCTGACGTCCCCCCCCTCTGGTCGGCCGTCGTATAGCGCGCGGTGATGTGCTGTCGAGGTTGGCGTGGTGTGGCGGCCAGGTTGGCGTGGTGTGCCGGTCAGGTTGGGAGGGTGGACTGTTGTAGCTCACCTGAAAAAATCCTAAGTGTCAGAGTGGCTTTGTATGGGTAAAATTTTGAAAATTTTCCAAAGTGTGTCATTTCGACCTGGGACCTTCACCAAAACATTTTTCATCAAATTTCACTGACCTCCCCCCCCCTCGGGAGAGCTAGCTTCGATCTTGGCTTCTAGTGGACGGATTTTGTCGTGCAATAGCTCGTTTGAAAGCTAAGAGTGAGACAAATTCAGTGAAAGAAACGCCTTGTTCATATCTGTCTTCGTTCAAAAGTTAGAGCTGTTACAAGATTTTAGGTCGGAGCTCACCTGAAAAAATCCTAAGTGTCAGAGTGACTTTGTATGGGTAAAATTTTGAAAATTTTCCAAAGTGTGGAATTTCGACCTGGGACCGTCACCAAAACATTTTTCATCAAATTTCTCTGAACGAGGGGGGAGGGGGGGTCCGTGAAATTTGATGAAAAATGTTTTGGTAAAGGTCCCAGGTCGAAATTCGGAAGTTTTAAATTTTTCAAAATTTTCACCACACTGGAGCTCTCACACTTAGGAATTTTTTCACTTGTGGCATGTTACATGGACATGTGCTGACGCACCGACTTCCCGTGGTCATATGAGAATGGTTCAGGTGTCATATGATAGAGAATGATGAGACGAATCGTTTGCAACAAACCGCATGTCGCTACGATGAATACTTTCGGAGATAGAGCCATTTTAAGTTTTCTTCCGAGCATATATAAACCCCCGACAACGTAAGTCTGATCACTTCATCGAAAGACGAGGTAAGCGACGGTCGTCGCTCTGAGCTCCCGATATCGGGTGTTTCAAAGGACTCTATCCTTTGAAGTAGGCAAGCTATCTTCTTACTTCAAAGTTTGTATGATAGAGTTTGATAGTGTCTTTACTACTGATAAAATTTTTAAAAGTAGTATGAGTAGTAAAATGCGGAATTTTTAAAAAATTCTTAATTTTCAGTTTTTTCAAAGTTTTAACATGTAGACTAAGGTTTTCAAGTATGCTGAGTTCAAATCTTCTATCAGATTTGAAATTTAACTAAGTCTAAGGCAGCTTTGAGGGGTTAGATCCCAGCTACTGATCACTACCTTTGACTCGACGTTGCTGTTACCACTTCGGGGCAGTGACAATGATGTCTTCAGCTGTAAAGAGCGGGTATCGGGGAAGATCTCTCACTTCCCTAGTGATCAGTACAAGTACCACTGCATTTTCAATTTTTCTTTATGGAAAGTTGAATGTGAATATCTGAAATCGCTTCAATCACTAGACTGCTACCATGATGGTTAAATGCGTTAAGACGTTCAGCAATTTTTATCATATGTCTTTTAAAAAATTCTTCGGGGTGATCTACCACTTCCATTGAATAAGAAGCAAAATGGAAAGAGCGACTTTCCACCTCTTCCTTTCCAAAATGACTAAACTTAATTTTCGCAACTAATCGCGCCATGACAATGCTATCAGAGAATGTATTCATTAACTCTAGAAATAGAGTGCTAGCATCATCGACCACTGCTTCGATGTCGGTCTCATCTTTATGAAAATTTATCACATAATCTTGAACAGCTCCTTTTAAACTTTGCCTATGAAAATGTAATGTTCCGCAGTCGTTTGAGAAAGACATGATCGCCCTTTATCTAACCCATCCATTGCATGCAAACAACAACTCTTCTCATAGTAACATTTATTGAATAATAGTAACAAGCATGCATTATAAATCAATGGTTTGAAAATGATAAAATAGATAGAGCTGGTAACTATCATACAGCGAGCAATGATAACCATACAGGACTTTGGCAGTGCTGAGGTAAGGAGGAAAGAAGCATTGGTTATGAACGTAGCTACTACAACGAGCAGACAAATCCTTAAAACGTTTCGTGACTTCATGATAATGTTGATTCACTCTACTATCCCAAGGTGGGAGCAAAATATCATCAATGATTAGATTGGGAAATACTTTCCTCTCCTTACCAGGATTATTACAAAAGATGCGTATAACATTGAAAGCAGCTAACCATCGTTTAAAGTCAATAAGAAGAGCACTCTCACAAGAAAAGCCATAGTCTTGCAAATATTTCAGATGTGAATGTGTTTTCTCGCCCATTGATCAACATTGGGATTGCAGTTGGCATGTTGATGATAGACACTGACAATCTGATATGTCCAATTGTTCATAGCAACAGCACTGAGCTCCTGTACAGGCTCACCCTCACAATCCATAAAAATGATGATAAAAGCCTAAAACGGAAATTTACAATCTAAGGAAACGTTCTATAACATATTACAAAATGAAGAATTACATCGATGCTTTTCACGACAAAATACACAAATGATATGATGGCAACGAAGAAGTAAAATGTATCTAATAAGACCACGTCTACGACACTCAAAGCACATAAGCGAATTGTCATAGGGTAGAGTTAGGAAAGGACTAGTAATTCTCCTTCTTTGATTTGCGTTTTGATGCAGCATTCTTCTCCGACTTGCGCTTCGTACCACTGCTGTTAAGGATTTGATCAATTATGTCGTCCACGTTGGGTGGTTTTGGAATATATAGGATGGATTCCATATGCATGGAGAGAGAGGCTATTTTATTATCCTTATGCCGACCATAATATAGCCCATTCACTTTGAAAAGGATATCCCAAGTACCTTCTCCGAGCTCGTCGCATGTGATGGGTGTTGAATGATCTCCCTCCTTCTTATAGTAAGTGCACCAATGTGATACCGGTAGGCAAATTTGATTACCATCCCAGATCTTTCTATAGGGAGTATCCTTGTCATCTCTCGCCTTCCACTCTTGAGCAAGAGGAGTAGGAATGTCCATATTTAATGTCACGTACTCCTCAATAATATCAAGTTGGTGGCGAATGTACGGACTCACGGGGATCAGTATGTAGTCCCCATACTGATTGTGCATTATCTTGACATCCGTGGAAGGGAGCATTCCCGTTTGGAGTACTACGCCATGATCGTCATAACGCAAGACTTGTTTAAATTTACGCTGTAGCGGTGTAGGATTATGTACCTTGGTTGTTTCTTCCACTGGCCTCAGTTGTAGATGATCTGATCGTAGCGAACCTTGTAACGTTTGACCGCCATTTTGTCCTACTAGTGCAGCAGATGGAGTAGATGCCTGAAAATGGAAAAGATTGTATTAAGTTTACGTTCAAGGGAGAAGAGGGAGGAAAGTAGCGACTTACCATTTTAGTTGGATAATAGAATAGGGAACTAGAGAGAGGAAATGTGCGTCCGTCACTCGTGTGATTCAATGATGGAATGATTCTCACTGTGGAAGGCTCGCTATTTATATAGAAATGCTTGATTCTCATTGGATGATGATCCTCATTGGACAATAACATCAAGCTGATTCCAAATCTGGCCTCCGTTTACCAATCCGAGCCTTCATTCGCCCGCTGGAGCTGTTTCTTGGGAAATTCTAACTCTGTCGTTTTTCGTCAATCTCCCAAAATCTTAAATGGCGTCTCACATCTAAACGAAGACAGATATGAACAAGGCGTTTCTTTCAGTGAATTTGTCTCACTCTTAGCTTTCAAACGAGCTATTGCACGACAAAATCCGTCCACTAGAAGCCAAGATCGAAGCTAGCTCTCCCGAGGGGGGGGAGGTCAGTGAAATTTGATGAAAAATGTTTTGGTGAAGGTCCCAGGTCGAAATGACACACTTTGGAAAATTTTCAAAATTTTACCCATACAAAGCCACTCTGACACTTAGGATTTTTTCAGGTGAGCTACAACAGTCCACCCTCCCAACCTGACCGGCACACCACGCCAACCTGGCCGGCACACCACGCCAACCTCGACAGCACATCACCGCGCGCTATACGACGGCCGACCAGAGGGGGGGGGGACGTCAGCGAACCTTGCGGACTCACTTGGCCGGCACACCACGACACTCTGTCGTTCCAGAGGGGGGGGGACGTCAGACTCAAAGCACCACGGCGGCCGACCACGACACTCTACCGTTCCAGAGGGGGGGGGACGTCAGCGACGGCGGCCATCTTGCGCTATCCAGAAGTGGAGTTTTACTTACTACTCTTGTGATTTTTTTGCTTGTGTTTTCTGTTTGCTGTATTATACTTGAATTTGATAAGATTATACATATGATAATACAGCAGTCTGCTCTGTGCTTCATATGACCTGAAACTGCGAATATAATTAATGAAATAAAATATGTATAATCAAAATTTAAAAATGACATTCATCTTTTTGCTATACAGTGGTTTAAAGATGAAAAGTAGCAGCAAATTGACAATTTCTGAAGTCAAAGTTAAAACCCCTGAAGTCAAAGTTAGAAGTTCTGAGATCAAAATCAAAAAATCTTAAGGCAAAGTTAGAAGTTCAGAAAATGAAGTTAAAACTTCTGAAATCAAACTTGAAAAAGGTGTAAACACTGCATCGGAATTCGCGCGCGAAGATGAGTTTTTGACAATATATTAATTTTGAAGTTCTATAGAGATCCAAATCATCCGCATATATTCATAGAAATGAAAATTATGTGAAGAATTGTGTGAACCAATTTGATAAAAAAATCATGGAAGCTTGAATCCATGATATGGAATCTTGAATCTATCATCATGGAAAGTTTAATCATAGTTATCGAAACATGAATCTGTGTTATCGAAAGTTGAACATTGGATATCGAATCTTGAATTCAATGAATGGAAACTTGAATTCAACAGACTGTAGCACTAACACCGGTTATTGAAATCAGAAATATAGCTATGTTAGGTTATTACAACTACAGCTGGCACATCGGAATCGTGATGTTAATAAAATAGTTTGGAAGTGTGTCACTTAGTGCTTTTCATTCTAGATCATTGTCAATTATGGCTTCGTTAGGTGCCGACTTGACTGAGTTTCAGAAAGGTCAAATGTACTCATTGAAAACTGCATTCTTTTCGAAGACTAAAAATGCTGAATGGTTGGACATTTCAGCGAAAAAAAATAAAACATACATGTATCTTCAAAGATTGTACGTCGATGGACAAATTGAAGGAAGCAAGCGCGGTGTTTGTGGGCGGAAGAAAGTGACACATGTGATGATGAAAAGATTGTCAGGATTTCTTCAGAAAATCCTCTCATGTCCGGCACAGAAATAAAACAAAACGTGCATCTTGAATGCAGCAGAAGAAAAGTCTCGAATCGCCTGCGAGATGCAAGTTCTTCATGCCAGTAAGCAAGACTCCTCTCACTAAAGACCATCAAGACGACAGACATGAATGCGCCCGTCAAAAGTCCAATTGAAGCTCTATAGGAGGTGAAAGCATTTATGTTTTCCGACAAATCGCGATTTTGCTCAGGACAAACCTTCGCATACCGATGTTTGGAACCCCATATTTGCAGCGTTCACAAAAGGTCTGTGGCTCAGTCATGTAATGGTATTGGGAGTTAGTGAAATTTCGACGGGCATTCATTAAATATCACTTAAAGCACACCACTGGCAAATCGCCTAAGTTAGTGCGTCTGAAATAATTGATAAATGCTGCTTTTTGTAAACACAATGAAAATAGAATAATTAAATATTGAGCTGCATCCTCAGTTGAGAAATGGAGACATCTCTCAACATCGACACAACTCCCTATTTAAAATTGCAGCCATGACCGGGCAACTCATGGCCCGCATCCACTTAAGTCGATCGTGAGCAATGTCTTGCGACACCTCAAACTCTCGAGATTGTCTAGATGCATGCGTACTAGGTCTTCATAGATTTTTGGTGGTCGATAGGTGATAGATTTGGTGGTTGATAGCCATCAACCGATAAGTGGCATCAATTGTGTCATCTATTGTCATTCTTTCATACGGATAAACCGGCGTTGACGTCATTTTCGCAGACAAATCGTAATCTGGTTATCCACAACGTCTCGCTACTTATTCGCTTTCTTTTTATTATATTTGCTACTTATCTTACCGCACTTCTGCTCACACTTCTCATTAACTCGACTAGCTTTAGGGTAACTTTGCAGGCATGTAATGCTCTTCTCTCTTATTTTCAGCTATCATCACTAGATCTCGTCCCGTTGATCTTCAAACCACGTTCCAACCTGGCTTTCCACTTTGAAAGCATGTTCATAGCTTCATATTAGGAAGTAGCCATTATAAGGCCATGTTCATGCATCAGCTTTCAAGGGCTAGATCACCTGCATAATTTCGACGCTACTTTTATCAATGATATAAACATTAATGGGTTAAGTGCTGATCTTTGTAGGTTCCGATGCACACTCGCACCAAGCTTCGTAATGATTTGTGGTGTTGAGGACCGGTCGCAACCAACCGCTTAGGAACTCTCTGTCTACATAATAGCCTTTCGCTTACTTTCATAGAACTCTTTATCAAACACTTTTTCGAGATTGGCGAACTCATGATAAAGATTCTACTTCCTTTAACTTTCCTTGTGATGGGCGAAGAAAGAGGACTATTACTAGCAGTTTTTCCTTATCGAAAATCGAACTGTGACAATCTGCATCAATGACATCCCTTTCTCAGAGAGGTTCTCAAATACCATTGTGTTCCTCTGTAATTCCTAGTAAAGAAATTCCCAAGAAAAGTACCTCCATTTCTTCTTTAAGGATTACCTTTCTCGTAAGTGGGCGCAGTCACACTTCTATGTCATTGAAGCGGCAGACTACAGCTTCCCAGTGTTTCCTGAAATGGCGACACTAATCACGGCAAAGTGTCTTTAGCTACATTTAGTTTTCAACTGATATCTTTGAGAGGAACCTTTCCATTCTCCATGCTGAACAGAGCACCTCGAATTCTTTCCTCTGCAATTCTGTGTGTCCTTCAGTGATGGTTGGTTCATCGAAATCAAACCTGCTTCTTTGACAATTCGTCGAAGAGGTCCTACCAACGAATCTTAATGTCTTCTTAAATCAAGATATATCACTTAACAAAAACAGCCTTTTATCACGTAACTTTCAATGCATTATTGTATCGCCCATCAAGTGGTCTATAGAGTATAAACCGAATCCAGACTATGAATAATGGGTAAATTCTGCAGCAGCTAATGTGACAGCGAAATTCATTGACCATCAAGATAAAATTATAAAATCACATATATCATGATCTTGTTGGTTTAGTTTTAACATTTTTTCTGAGCGCATATTTTTTATTTTCAAAGCATCCAAACTTAAATCATGACCCCTACAACATCAAATACAACTAAATTTAACATGTCACATTTCTGTGCATATCCTAATCTACATAGATTTGAATAGACACATCCAAACTGCACATATTGCAGGTAAATAATCAGAAACGAAAGCTTAGAGGTCAACGAGTAGACTTCTATTTAGTGCTCCTGAAACTGAGAAGGTGACCGGGCTATTCGAGTATGTTATTTCAGGCTCATGTGAATTGCAGTATCTCGCGGTACACATAAATGTCGTTGATGTCACTGATTTTGGGGTTGAGTATAAGTGAAAAAAGCGAGGCATTGCCGCTTGAACGCGTTTTGTTTGTGTATATGCGTGGTAGTGTAGTTGACAGTTGCACACGCGCAATGCTATCTCGCCAAGTTCAGAAAATACAAAAATACCATGACAACTTCTAATTCTTTGCCCGCATCTATTGTGCGTGGCGGTCGCCAGTGCTGCGTTTACTTGACTAATGCTGTTATCACTAAAACTCTAGAAACGTCATTTAATGCTCTTAAACGTACATTCTGATTGTTCTGTCAGATTTTAGCTGCGTATGTTGTGAATTGAACGAAAGGGGCACAGATTGGTGGAATGGCATCACACAGGCCTCGGACTAATAGCTATTGTTAGAATAGTTTTTGATACGCTGAATTACAATTTGACATTCTCCTTGAGGAAGAGTATTGGTGAGTCATTGACCTGTTCTCGTGTTTACTTCATTCTGATCGCTTTTCACAGGACTCAAATAAAATTTGTTGCTAAGCCAAATATCACTTTAATGCGCCTACACAGCTATAGTTAAAATGTTTACTTTCCCTTTATATCATGACAAGAGCAAGTTTTCATTGATCGGAAATATTTCAACAATCACTGTCATTTCTGCATTGTTTGATTTTCTAATACACTCCTTATAGATTTCTTATCAATATCGAACTTCAGTGGTTTGTTCTTGGAATATAAATAATCACCAGCGACTACATTCATCAGCATTAGTACAAAAATTGCTTGCATTTTCGTCCACTGCGTAGCAAGGGCCAATTCGTTAATTTATACAGTTAAGACAAACAAAACACAAAACTAGCGTTCAACTTACTTCACCGTATGTTTTAGCATTATTCATACCACGGTATTTCGCGTCATGATAATGAGTTTTTGAAACTTGAAAAAGAAATTTAATAACATAACTTCAAGTGGATCCGTAGCAAGGATTTCCGAATGGGACTGTCATGATAAGAAAATTGCGTAAGTAACAAGTTATGTAACGTTGCGTTTTCACTTACATGGCTATTTTTCACCCGCTTAGAGGAAGCACACTATGTACTCTCTGAAATATATTATTCAATCAAATCTATGAACATCAAACATTTGATGTAAATCAGAAAATTTTATTATGTGTGTCAAAGCAATCGATAACCTATATGGTCAGTAGACGTTTCATGGGTTGCCTCATCCATTTCATCAACATACAGCAGTCTCAGGAAATTGTGTTCGGTGGTAGTTCGTATACAACCGATAGACAATTTGAGCAAGCCATGAACAATCAACCGATTAATGAACTGATGTGTTTGAAGTCTCCCAAATACCGCAGATTACGTGTGATCTGCATCACCCATGCAAATCACTCGACGCCAAAGAGAGTTAAGACCGAAATTCACTAAAAATTGATGAGCGAGGTAGAAATTTCCCTTCAGTCTCCAATTTTTTTCCTAAGTCCACATTCCAGTTGGAGGCATACTGTGGCCACGGCACTGACATGTAGGATTTTGAAGTTAAAAGGAAAGGAGAAAAGTTTGGAGTTGAAGAGAATTTACTATGTATCGATTATTCAGCTGATGACTAAAAGTGAAGTTATCGAAGAAACTTCCTGAATTTCCCCGATCCATGTAAAAAAATGTATGTCGGCATCATTGGTGGCGGTTGGGGTAATGCAACGACATCTAAAAAATGATTGTGTCATCAGAGCTACAACAAGAACGAATATCAGTAGGATAACATCTCATAAACCAAAAAAATCTCATTGTTTTTCACAATGAGATGTTGTGAAGAGATTGTTTACACTTTTGCGCAAAAAGCTCGAATTCCTTCAGTGTTCCGCCGCATAAGTCGTCTGCCTGCCTTCAATCGAGAAAATTCATGGGTCCTAAAATCTGAATATTTTGACACTCTATAACTTGATTATCTGCAGATTAATTGCTTCGTATGTGGAAAGCTGATATGATAGCTTGATGTTCAGCATCACCATTCAACATCACCACAGAAGAACTGCGAAAATCAGGGAACACATGCAAATGGGTTGTTGCCGGGAAGGCTCCGCCATTTGTGACATTCATCTGATCAATTTGTCTCAATTACCTGCAACTCTTTTCAGATATTGTTCCTCGTGTACTGTTAAAGAATGATGGATTTTATTAATAAGCGTACAATTGTAAACTTTCCTTTTAGAACCGTTACTTGGCAATTTTCCTGATTTATACGTTAAGTGTGAGTTTTCATATTTTCAATAGGCGTCTCAATAATAATTGTCAGAGAGACCAAATTGTTAAAAATCCATTATTTCTTCTTCATTTCCGACGCCCTTTGTCATTTAGGTGCACCAATTTATGCGGACAATCATAAAATGTTAGCGATTTGGGGCTCGCTTTAAGTGCAACTTTGGAAGAGACAAAACGACTTTTCAGTCGAAAAATATGCTACTACCCTCTGGGTGATTATGCGCCCCTCCGTCGCCTTATTTGTTCTTCTTGGCGACATTCTGAGGCCTGATGCTCTGCACATAAGTGTCGACATGTTACGGAGTGTAAAGAGAAGGATATCACCCGTTGCGACGGCGACCCAGTCGCGTCCCACGAGATATGGATCAGGGATAGGGAATGAGAAAAAACATCGAGAAGCACCAAATCGCGCGCGAATGGTTAGAGAGAGAGAAGAGAAAAAGGCATTTTATCCCATCACTTTCCCAGAGTATCTGGCGGTAGAGGAAGTACGTGGAACGCAGAGGAAATTCCCAAATGCCCACCCTAGTAAGTACAAGCAGTTGTGAACAGTGCATAGACCGGTACAGACATTTACTCCAAATGATTTGGAATTAAAAAAAACGATGCTACAAGTAGTTTGGACGCGCGTAAAGCTGCAGGTAATTGTCGCCAATAATATCAACTAGCCGACGCTTATCTTGACAACAAACTTCCTCTTATATATCCTCCGACTCTGTCTCAATTTCCTTTACTTTGGTTGCGCTTCATCGAAGTCATTTCCGGAATTTTGTAACCTGGGAACTGACTGTCCATAAGACGCACCTCGTCTTTAAATTCATTTTATCAACGAATGCGTCTATCTAGAGACATATCTGGGAAATTACTAAAATTTGTATTCTGTGGGAATAGGGGAGATTTAACACAAGTTCACGGTAATGACTCGCGAGTCCCCGCGCGAGCGCTTGGTCGGCCAGTGAAACTCGACATTCATGCCAGATAGTCCGCCCAGCAAAAACGCTTGATGTCTTCTGTCCGAGAGATTATCAGTTGATAGAGGTAAGGGGAAGCAATGTTTACATTTTAAGGGAAGAATCCGATGATAAATACCTCCTATATTTGCGCTACTTCTAACAATTTAATCGTTGGGACAAACAAAGATTGAAAAAAAAACATTTATCATACAGAATGCCTATTTGATAAAAACAAATGCTCATAATGATATATCTGTTCCCAATCCTCTCGTTCTCAAACCAAGAGTGGAACCTAAGCTCGCATTCTCAAAATGCTTCCGATTTGATAATTCATGATGTTGATGTTATGGAGGGCAAGATCGAAACAGTGCCAGATCACAAAGTTAGATGGTGTTTGATAAAATCACTCTTTAAATCCACATCACCAGGATAAGATTATATAGATACACTAATAGACCAAGCATGGTAATTTATATAGTAAGAAGTCATAAATCAATCTGAATTGTAAGTGAATGTGATGCGTGGTCAAGATGTTGTACCATATGATTTAAATCTGTAAAGGTCATGATCGGTATTTACAAAATAAGTCGGTTGGAAGTGAAATGATAGTATTCTGGCTGAAATGGACGTACAGAAAGCAAAATCATACAGAGCGAAATTCTACTATCTGAAGTATAAGCAATGAATCAAAGAGATGAATTTGGAGGAATTTTTGTTGTTTTTCGAAATTTACTGCGAAGTGTGTGTTATCTGTGACACATTAGTTAGATGCTTTATATTTAGATAGGTGTGATCACTGCTGATCACGCTGATATCTTCTTAATGCAACGTGTGTTCTGAGTGGCACATAACAAATCTTAACTATTAAACTTCTTACGAACCTTTTGATCTTTAATTGTCTGTAAATAAAAGATTTAGTTCCTTGCTTTTCATTCTGTAGTTCATATATCTAATATAGATAGGTTGTTGAATGCAGCGGTGCTCTTTAAAAGCAACATGGTCAGGAGAAGTCAAGCATATTTGTGAATCGTTGCATACACTATACCCAGGTAACTATCGCCATGTGATTGATCGCTGTGCAACCGATCGAGGTGATACGATCAGAATTGCAGATTGCAATTCATGCACGCAGATTCGCAAAGTGCATTAATTAGACCCTGATACTTAAACCATATTTCCCTCAGGGCGTTTTTCCCTCTGTATTATAATCTCACAATCGAACGACGGATATTCAACTCTGTTTTCGCAACTTTGTTTTTTTGAAATACTTTTGGTGGTGTAATTGTTATATTGGCTGCAGTGTTACAGACACAGTAGGTTCTTGGGGTATGCGTCTGCCAAATTTTCGTGTTCATGAGCACCAAATATTTTCCAAATATATTATTGAAATTTTAAGATTATATTATGATCTATGCAGCATAAAAGTTTTTTGAAATACTTTCGTACGCCAAGTTTTTCGTTTTACTTCCTTTCTCCTTTCTTCATAAACGGGGAATACACAGTAAAAAGGCTGTGATGCTTGTGTAACAGCAGTGTTATCAACGCAAGTCAGCTTAAACATGTATTATACACGTTATTATAATTGTACGATATTTCTGATTACTTTAGCTCAAATTTCTTTATCAAAGATGCATTTGTGAATGTATAGCAATTCTCAGAATGCATGAAATTTTCTCCGCCAAAAAAATCATTCTGAAGTCCAGAAACTAACTATCTGTATAACAATTTAAACTATAAAATCAATGTTAACACGAAAAAGAAAAGAGCATGTGAAAAAATTAATATCCATACGATTTCTTAAGAATCTTCTGGACACCTTTATTTGAACAATCATGAAATCTAAAAAGGTGCAAATTTTCTATGTTGAATCGTCATTTAGTAAATAATGATGAAAACTTAAAACTCGTTCTTCTTTTGATTTAATGATTGAACAAGATCGTATTGTTAAGCTTGAACATCATGATTTAATGCTTGACGCTCAAATAGGTGTACAATAGATTTTTATGAAATAGCATGAAAATGCACTTTTTTACTAGAGCAAGTCAGCGTTCAAAATGAATGCCACCATGGAGAGAGTGCACACGAATTGCCGATGCCAATGCTTCTTGGATTTTATGGTGATGGTTTCAAAGATTTTAGTATTTACAAGGCATCTCCCCCTCCCACTAATGCTTCAGCTTGAAGCAGATAGAAATGTAAGCAAATGTTTCCGAGATGGATTTTGCCTATAACTGCACAAAAGTTTCTGATTTAATCGAAGCTGGAACTTCGGTGTGCGTATAGGAACTAGACGTAAAAGATCAGACGGACCTACAGTATGAAAACTGATGGAGTGTGGTCGATAGTCAGACGGTTAGTTTTGTGACGGTTGATATACTCGTAGTCATGACTGCATCATTGCTTGGTTGCTTCTTTATGCATTTTCTCAAAACCGGCTGCTAACAACGTGATTATCGACCTTGGACTGCGCTGGACAACAAGTACTTCATTTTTATTGACCTAATTACATTTTCGAGGGATTGAGTCTTAGGAAATAAATACATACAAGCAGTTATCTAGAAACAAAAGCAAAATGTTATCCTACCTGGTGGTTAACTGAGCCGATTTTACAATACAACACGACGCGTGTATTACAGTATACCTGACTCAATATGTGCAAAATTTCAGTTGCACCTTCCCTTGATTTCGCGCAGATTTATTCATTTACCACACATTTTGAGATGCTCATGATCTAAAGCTGCATCTGTAGAATGTCCATACGTTTCTTTAGAATCTAGCATTTAGGTACATGTAGTGAGTCCGCGGTCGGAAAAAAATCGGAAATTCACTAAGCAGTGGGAAATTCGGGAAAAGTCAGGAATTTTAAATTGATTTTGCCTTAACTACAAATTTGTGTTTTACCTTTGTGCATTCAGTAACTGTGTTATCATTCATCAATTGAATTGTGATAGAATGAAGGCTCAAGAAATGGTTTGATTTCAGTGAACAGAAGTCAAATAATGCGGTGGTTTTACATGTAGTGACTTTCCTTGATGATCCACCTCTCATGTAAACTTGAGTTCTTCAAGTCAGTGGTATTGCTCGTAGAGTGTAGAGCCTTTCATATCTTGATTTCAAGCATGGATGTACGATGCACTGAAAAATATGCAGTTTTTGCTTTCGCGTTTAATGACTGTTTAAGCTCTTTTTAAGTTCATCACAATAAAGAAAATGGCAGAGCTTGAATTGAAATCAAACTGACCTTCTTTTGAAGCCTAAAGATGATCCTCGAGGAACGTCCCCTGAAAAAAAAATCATAAAGGAGAAAAAATGTAAATTCCTGTAGCTTGTTAATTTTCTTGAAGCTAGCAGCGAAATAGTGAGAATGAATTGCAATGTTTTGACAGCGTTAGAAAGAAGTTAGTAGAATTTTTTAATTAACTCTAGCTTCTGACACATACAGTACTACTGCAGACCTGCCAACTGTCCCGGATTTTCCGGGACAGTCCCGGATTCTGGAGCTGTCCCTGATGTCCCGGAAAAGTTAAAATCATGTCCCGGATTTTGAATTTATCAACCTAAGATGAATTCTAGATCGTTTAAGAACGCATATTTCAAAAATTTGCGCTGCCTAAGATAAGGAAAAATGCATGATGAAGTTTGTGGATTTCTTAGTAGCATTGTCTTTTGGCACTTATCCATATCATGACCTGGCTTGTGTCATGCTGGGAATTTTTTCCATTTTCCATAGTAATGCTGATTCAGAACGAATTTTCAGTATGGTCAGAAAAGTTAGGACTGAATCCCGAGCTTCAATGTCCGTACCTACCCTCGAACCGCTTCTGATAAATAAGATGGGATTCGGTGTACAATTAACTGATTCTGTTCTGACGAAGTGCAAAAAGGCAACAATGGACTTTTTGAGGAAGTGATCACCGGAAACTTTTAGACTCTTAGACTCTCTTAGCCTCTTAGACTTTTTGTCCTCAGATTAAATATAATATTTTGTTAAATATGTAAATGCTTTGATTTGTCCAGATAGATGTATCTCAATAGTTTTGTTATCTTTTATTAAAGTAATTTACCATTTATGTTCACCACTTCCATTCTGATTAGAATAAACAAATAGCATTTTGTTTAATTGTTTGCGTTGTTGCGTGTACAGTAATAAAATCTTTTCAGCTTATTTTGTTGCTTTCGTTGTGAAATTTGCAGGACATGATCAAGCCAAGTACTTTGAGGAATTTCTCACAGAATTCGAGACATAGCGACACTGGCAGATATGTCATTAAAGTCTCATGTCAGAAAGGCTTTACATTTGAACAGGTTTTGAATTCATTGCACGGCATCCTAGATAAAAGCGTCCGTAGCCTTGATCTTAGAGTTTGGTTTCTCGAACCTATGGGTAGGAATCTGAATTTAACCAACGACAGAGATTTAACTGTTAGGATTTCAAGAGTTGCTCTATATCGAAATGTTTATTCATTCGATCATTTGCCATCATAATCGACAAAATTCGCCAAGTCTTGTAGACCTTTAGTTTAACATTTTTTTATGGTCCACAGTTGCCTTGCTGTTATGAAATATACGTATTTATCATTTATAAGTGATATTTTTCTACATTAGATTACAAATCATAAATGGAGTTGAAAAGCTGATGAAATGGGATTGCTACTCGACCATTTTGGTAATACCGTAAATACCCGCATATAGGACGCACTTTTTTCTTCAGAAGTTGCCCTGAAAGCCCAGGTGTGCCTTATCCATGGACACATTTATTATAAAAATAATGCATTTATCAAAAATCAAAAATTTCCCATAAACATTTCATACTTGCAATATTTGTCAATATTTATCAATATATCAATATTTTTGACTGACAGGATGGGTGAGTCATGAATCAGCACACACTGCGATCGTAGCAATTGAATGGAGATGACGTAACTTAATGACACCGTTTCTATAAAAAATAATGGAAATTAAGGATTAAAATTAGGATGCGTCCTATACGCAGGCGCACAGTCTTTCCATCGCTTTTGGGGTCAAATATCCACTGCGTCCTATACATGGTGTCGTCCTATACGAGGGTAGTTACGGTAATAAAATATGTCCCGGATTTTCATGTTTCAAGGTTGGCAGGTCTGCTACTGTCTGCTTGAGAGTAGTGTACATTGCACATATCTTAGTCAAACTCATAAAGACATCGACGAAATTTCTTAAATTTAGTGCCAAAATTTAGCTCATGTCTTGAGCTAACGATACTCTAAAATCACATACGTACAACTTCTACGTCATTGATAACTTTAGAAAACATTCCACATCAAATGATGAAAACTTATAAGTAGCATACATAGGTGGGTAGTATTTTGTAATTTTCTGAGAAAAGACGTAGGTGAATTTTACTTTAAAATTCATATATTTAGAAGCTGCTACAAATTGGCTTGCCAATAGTACAAGCAGATTGTTTGTACACATTTTTTCAAATGACGGCCTTTCTCTCGCATCATGTGCTGTCGTAATGCACAGGAGTGCTTCATTTACAGTTCTAAACTTTGTCTTTTGCTAGCTAAGCAGGGAAATCGCGCCGAATGATGGGTCGTCACAATAGTGCCCTAGTGCTCGCATGCGACTCATTGATAGTAAGCTTCCATTAATGGGTTCTATACTAAAGTCGAGCCGAAATCATCGAAGACTGAATGCAGAAAGTACCAGAATTCAGGAGATCGCGCTTGATGATGAGAGTGAGATTGATGTTCAATTTTCGGCAAATAGAGGATTAGATTGAATAGGCAAGGGGCACAGAAGCGACCTGCAAGTCATAACCCATTTTGATGGGTGAAAGAAGCTGCGCCGTTCTCCAGAAATGTGAAAAAGTGATAACCTGAGGCAAAAACTGTGAATCAATATTTTAGTTAATATATTTCAATTAATATAATTATGCAAGACTGTGAGATAAATGATTTAAATCTGTCAAACACTTTATCCACTGTTCAGTGCACCGCCCCCCCCCCCAGCGGACACTGCGTCAGTCTGGCAAATGTTTCATTATCATTTACTCTTTGGTGGCATTAAAAACGGAATTTCTTTAAATTGATTAAATTAATGTCTGTTCCCATTTTTTCGACTGAGTATGCAACTCAATATTTAATTATTCTGTTTACATTCTTTAAACTTCGAGAGAAATCGGGAATTCGGACAACAACATGCCGTGGACACGCTGTACAGTGTGAATTTTATATAGCGTAAATTTTTAATGAATATATAATAGTAAGATGAACCATTATATTTAATTGTTCGTTCATGAATTGACTTCAAAGCATGTGTAATATTTAGCATCTTTAAGTTGTAGACCTCAATTTATACGTACGAGTAGTTTGATGCATTTATTTTGTAATCAAGAGCTTCCTGATATCAGCGATCCTATCCTTTGTCGAAACTCCACTTACTGTCGATTACAATAAGTTTATTATGACATCAAGTTGCAACCTCATCAATGTCGAATAAATTAAGAGAGTTTCCTTTAATTGCCGATACAATGCATGTATACTTATGTATATTGCATGGTAATCAGATATTTCAATTCACACAATATCTCGTTCTTTTCCTACTTAGGTCAGCTAGCAAATGCTATACAACCCAATGCTACCGATCACGTAGCTCCTTTTCCCTTATTTAATTAATACATATTGCATAATTTATGATTTGTATTTTCTTTTTGGTGTGAATTTTGAATTTGATTTCTTGGTCATGTTACATTCATTCAGTGCTTAATGCCGATTTCATGCCATTACAAGGGAGTGTTTTCAATTTTCAATTTCAATGGAAACAAAAAGGAATTTCCTCCCGTACAAGGCTATCAATGATCATGCCTATAAAAAATGAGATATTAAATATGCAACATGGCATCGAATTGACCCCATACTTTTATAGAAAATGTGTAACTGAAAATATGTATTTGAGTCCAGCAGAGTTGAAAGCTACATCAGAATTCTCATTGGCAAATCAAGTGCCTAGTTGATGCGTCATGCCGCATCGTTCTATTCAATTCCTGTCTGTCGCAAGCTCTTCTTTCAATCATGATAATAACCCATTAAAAATTCAATTATTAAACATCTGAAATGGTTTTCATTGCACAATTCCTGGTCCATCATTTCTGACAATCACTCTACTTTCTTTAAAGCATCAAAGCTCCGTAGTGTCAGAAAAGTTAATCATTCATAATGAGATTGAGAGATAGATAGCATTTCTGTAAATCGTGACCCAAAACCAACGTAAAGATACTTATCCACACGCCTTCTATCATTCACATGCGAGTGATGCGCAATGTCACATTTTCATTGTAACTATGGTAACACCTGCACAGTAATGCGTACACAATCGCCTGCTCCATCCATTATCATCACTGAATCAATAGCTAAGGCTCACAGCGCAGTAGAACCGATGTCTTTTATTATTAAATTTTATGAAATCGCAGTTTGCAGCTAAATGTGGAGGTTGCACACCATTTTAATAATCACAATGTGCGCTGTACGGTGTACTGGCTTCAACTATCTTATATGCCTGCTGCCTTGCGTTGGAATTAATTTTATTTCTTCATTGACGATGGGTCGTGTGCGCCATTTCCGTTGCGGGGTACTTGGTTGCGGTACAGGTAGAGAATCAAAGTAAATTGTGGGAAATTAAATCCAATAACTTTCACACGATCCCGGCGTCACCTTACCAAATTGTGGAATGGAAAATGTTAGGGAAATACTGTGTTGCAAAATTTGAAGTGCAACAGTACAAATGGACCCTGTTGTTTTTCGGAAATGATGTACTTAACATTTCTTGATATAAAGTTGGCGTTATGGACAACTTGTAGAATAAAGTGATGAGAATTTAATCACCTTTTTAATTAATCTAACTGATAGTAATTCGTCATTCTTCGTCAGTATACAAAACTTTTTCATATTTCTGATATCCTAAATTTTATCGGACTCAAGGTTCCCTGATAAAATAAAGATTCGAAGGAACTTCTTCCGAAGGACTGCGAAATTGACTGTATATTTGGACAATGCTAATTTCATAGAATGCATCTGCAATAGAAGATACACAGGCAATGAAAGAGCTTAGTACCAAAGTGACGGTATATCTTTCATATCTATGCAAGTTGCACTAGTAGCCCAGTTTTCCGTTTGCCTGAGCACGCATGAGCTTAGCTATGCACGCAGTGATATTCGCTTGCTGCGAGCATAGCATTTAGCGTTAGATTTTTTGCTTTTTGGAATAGTTGTCCAACACCCCCTTTCTATTCAGCGTTGAGAGGACCATGAAAAAGCGAAACACAATTTCGAAAGTTCCATTTATTCCAGTTCCAGTTCCATTTGAGATAGCTGCACTTGACTCAGGAATTTCGGTAATAAGCCATAGTGATTCCACAGCAGGCCTACTCTTGTCAGCATGCAACAGCCGACAGCTTTTATGCTGGTATCTATGAATAAATACCAGTACTTTTTGGCATCTTAGTTAAATTTTGGTGGCATTATTAAATCAATGATGCAATGCTGAATGACAAATGCTATATCACAACTAGATTAACTGCCACTTCAATTCCAAATTAACCCTTAGATCCAGTGAGGAAAATCACGGGATTTAGGGATATATTGAACTCAACTGAATCCTAGGATAGCATTCTCTCATAGTCATTATTAAGTCTTGAATTGTGTTGCACTGTTTTAAAGAAACAATTAAATTATTAAATTCATTTTGCAGTTGCATTCTATTAGAAAATCCTTTAGCTGAATAGATGTGATGAGTAGAAGCTAGCATCATATTCGGAGTCTGCGAGCTCAATTTAGCAAAGAAAGCTTCACTTAATTCTTGCTAGATTTTCTTTAAATTTTGTCATGCAGTGCTGAAGTTCATAACGAGCTGTTGCTCCTTGACAAGTGTGGTCATGATTCACCCTGATCCCTGTTTATCTTTGATATTGAGTTCTTTTGAATTATACATTACTTGTAAGTAAAGTCATTTACATGATCTTCATGTGCTGATAGAGATATGCATTTTCAAGAAACAATAATTAAGTTTTGAAAATTCAGCAAATCTTGGTTCTTTTCATCTCTACTCCCTTATGTCAAACCAAGGCATCTTATAACATATTAAAAATGTTATGCAAAAATCCCGATCTTTTTCAAACTTATTTATTTGAATTATGATAAAATGCTCATGATGCTATTCATAAAAAATTGCACTATGCTTACACTCAAATTTGCACTCTTTGCACTCAGGACAAGATTTTTTTGTATCAACAACAACAAATAATTAGTTTTTGCTATGATATTATATTGTCAAAAAGGTAGTCTCAAAAGTACATTATCAAAAAAATATTGTTCGAACATGCTCATTTAGAGACCAATTTGTCATGATCTGTCATTTTGAAATATGACTTTCTTCGAAGAATTCGACTCCTGTCATTTTTTGCATTTCCAAGACCCTAAAGAATTACATGAATGGTATATTTGGAAACACCGCGAATACAGAATGTAGACAAAGTTATGATTATAGTATCGTGGAAGTGTATTGGAGATCTACGATCAACTTCCAAGTCTGTTTGGATGGACTGGATTGGACAAAAACGATTCACCCTGTCATTCAATATAACAAACATGCTTTTGAGCATCATTGCCTAGTTAAAGCATCGATGAGTCTATAGCACACCTGAGTCCCCAAGGCTTTATAAAGCTAGGCATGATTACTATTGTAGTGAATGTACCACATGTCGAAGTCAGCGAATTTCAGGCAGTAGTTTTTCATTCTGAAGCCGGCAACAACGACCATTGTTGCCGATTCTGAGACGGTACCGCATAACATTCACTACAATAGATGATCATCATATATTGAGTAGTTGACATTCTGAATAACTGGTTGATCCATGAGATCTCCACAGACAGTCATTTTTAAACAGTTTGGAATAAAATAAGTATGCTCTACTCTGCATATTTTCGATTCAAACATTCTATCAACACATAATCTCAAATCAGATTTGCTTTGTAATGAGCAAAAAGTTCATTTGAAAATAACCTACTCCTTCGATGCCACATGTATGTTTTAATGGGTGAAAGTATAATTCTTAGTACACATCAAGTACAATCGTATGTCGATTGTATTTGTAATAAATGGCAACAGTTTCAATCAGGAATGGGCGCGAATATTCGAATCCGCCCGAACAAATCCGATCGAACCACCCGAATCCTGCATTTCATAAATGAATCAAAATTATCATGATTATCACTCCGCTAGAGATTTCATTCACCTCTCATGGAAAATTCTCGATTATCTCACTGATGAATGCAAAAATAATATCTATAGGATGCTGTTTAGATACACATTGCTGATTTTGATTAGATAAGATATTGGGCTACTATTCGTATATGCACATTGTGTGTGAGCATGATCCAAGTCAATGTGCCTGTTAGCTATCGATCGAACGAGCAATCTGAAAGGCTGGTCAGGTCATGGGGCTACTTAAAGTGATAAACATATGTGACAAAGTCAATGCCTCTGAGATTTCATTTATCAACACCAATAAGGACTCTAAAATTTTTGGCGTTTTTCCGTAAATTTACTTGTATCCTTTGTTTAACTGTAAGAGTCATTTCAGAATTTGATGTATTTGTTAACGCATACAACTGTAGTTTTTATTCATAGTGTTTTACATGTTCATTTAGTGGTAGAGTCGTCATCAACCTGTCGGGTTTATTAAGTTGCCCACCCCAAGATGGATTGGGTTAAGTTGTGTTTGTTTTAGTTGTTGGGTTTTTCAGTATATAGTCTTGTTGAGCACTATTACCAAAAATAAGATTTAAGACCTATTTCGCAACAGCGTATCTCTAATTCAATTCAATTTCATCAATTTGCATGTAAGAATCTCTACTATCCATGTTGCAAATATCTGGTTAGAACTGGAGCATTGAAATCCGCTCACAATTCATAATACTAGATATGTGTGGGTGTGTGAATCAGATTTGCCATTAATGAGGGACGATCTGGTGCGAATTATCCGCGTCAGATATTCAGAAAACCTGGTTCGATTGTTGACTTTCACTTAGCAGTTTGTTGAATTCGTCGAGGTATTGACTCATAGATTCGTCTTCACAAACTTGGAGTGACTTCTTCGACCCACGCTCTCTTGATTGTTTCATGAAGCCGGTCCATAGAACTGAGTTTGCTTCTTGCAACAGAATTTTTAATGACTATCTAGACGTTATCGTTGATGTTCAAGTCGAGTGTTGACCCTGGCCAGGCCTCTAACAGTTGAATGTTGTCATGACATACCAGCCCTCGCCGCATGCGCTGTGGCACCGTCTTGCTGAAGCATGCTTGCTCTTCTAAACTCAGTAAGCAAAGGAAATTTTTCTTTCAAAATGTTAAGATAAACTTTTGAATTTACCGTGTGACCAGAAGGGACAGTGAATATGCTCTGCCATGATATGTGGGACAGCTCCCCATACCTTTGATTTTAGAGCATTTTTACTGCAGAGGTGAGTAGCACTCATTAATTGGTCACCGCATGATAGATCGCTTTAGGAGTTGAATTGCTGAACCATTACCATGTCAACAGACATGACATGTTCTGCAGCTGTCCAGTTGCCGTATCGACGACAGAATTCTAATCGATTCTTTATGTTTTCTTAGAAAGGGTAGGTTTCTTTTCTGATCGTCAACTTGGAAATTTAGAATCACATAACAATTGGCGTCGGATGGTTCTAGCAGATGGAACACCATCTTTCTTGGTTAACTGAGATTGCATAAAAGTGGAAGAGGCCGCGGGATCCGCTTTTATTAATCGCACAATTGCACCATCAGTTTGCTTTGATGCTAGTTTGCTAGGTCGATCGCTCCACTATTTCTTTAACAGAGCCAGTTTTTTTAATTGTCCATGTATTCTGTACCCAGTAAATGAAAAAATGAATGGAGCTTTTACGTCACTACTCCCCATTCTTGGGGCTTGGACGGTGCTGACATTGTCAGACTTATGGAGCGTTGTAGTACTTTTAGTCCGGATGCCCTTCCTGCCGACTTCCAATGACACCTTCGGGGCTCGACCTCTGGACCAAATGATCGCTAGGCCGAGCACTTAACCGCTGTGCCACGGAGACCCAGTAGCCCTTGATAAATTCAGAAGACATGCTACTTCATCTGTAGAATGTCCAGCACGAAACAGATACACGCAATTCAAGGGACACTTCCCTTGTCTTTACCATTTAGCGACCAAATTACAATCACAACATTTAAAAACTTCTAGAACTATCGACTTTTCCCTTGAATGCAATCAAACAAATAATTATAGTTTAAAATTATAAAAGCAAATAATAATAAAAACAACAAATAGCAATAGTTCAATGCTTTACTAAATAAAGGTTAAGTGATGACAAAGGAATATCATGGAGAAGAATAAAAAGGCCACGAATGATAATAAAGATGATTTTTCAAATTCTAAGCACAGTTTCAGTACTTTTAGACAACACTGTGCATCGAAGAGTTTTATACACAAATTCAGTATGATTTTGGGACTCGTGCGAATCAATCGAATAGACGAATACGTGAATTTTTGGATTCTCGCCCAGCCCTGGTTCCAATTTATGCTCATTCATGCAAATGAGACATCGTTCTGCTCTCAGTTTGACACCAGGTGTTACAAAATTTTAAATGACGCTTGCATTTCATGCAGATTAACTGGGCGCTGTTTACGAGTTGTGTCCTTACTGGCACATGGCGCGTGTCAAACGATGTCAGAAGCAATAAAATTCTGGTAATCGTGTTACTGGTCAATAGAATTCTTTAAGCTCATTAGTCATTATTACATTCAGTTGCATAAACAACCCTCAGAGAAGTTAGATGGTCGACCTCAATCAGATTTTCGAAAGCGTTCCAAAGGTTTTCCGTGTGATGTTCTCATTTCTCTCAGTGCACCTGAATCCGTCAGACTATGCAAGAGACAAATAAGAAATGCAGTCTCCATAAAATAATGTTGAATTAAAGCACTTCTTTTACGAGCTATAGGAAAGTTGAGCAAAACGCATGAAGATCATTGTTGCTTGAATATCCACGAATATTTATCATAAGTATATTTCAAATTATATGACTTCAAAAATATCGTCCGATTTTTGTGAACTGTGTCATACTATTTAAAATCGCGGAGAGAAGAAAAATCGGTACTCTACTGTATAACCATCGATGTTTCAGGGGAAAAAGGCCATGATACTTCTGCGCCGTTGTTGGTCCATTGTTTGACTCTAAAACCTAAATAATTATGACAATCATGGCATAGTCACGTAGGAGTATCATATTTCTATTGTTTTGTATGTCTTGGATAATATGTGCTCACTGTTGTGCAAGCATGTTGATCTAGGCTATGTTTTGAAATTTGCGAATCATGGTAGCTGGTCATTTCTCAACCTTAAGTATAATGTTGATTGAAGGTGTCGGATTTTTTTAAATTTTGTCACACAGCTTTGATTGTTTTAATAATTTGATCGAATTTTGGAGCGAGAATAAATGCCGCAAGAGCAGTAATAACAGTGATAGAAAATTTAAATGAAAATGGTCATACTCAAGGAATCTCAGTTATCAATTTATAGTAAAACAGGATTGCTGTACAAACTAATGAACTTCTATTGAACTTCAAAAATATATAGGCACATGCACATTTGCGAAACACCAGTACACTAAAATAAATTAGCAAGATGAAACTACTCATTATCTGCAAGAATCAAATGTCTCACTTTTAACTACTAAAACATAGAAAAATGTCCTCAGACTTGAATGAATTCAAGCACCAAATTCCTTAGCAGTAGTGTAGCAGGGTGACCACTTGGTACGAAATTCGTGCCCTGGTTCGAAAAAATACGAAATTGGACCTATGCAGTCAAATGTTCTACCGTTACTGCATAAATGCATACTTGCTACTAAATACTAATAAGTGCAAATTCAAAATTTTGACTGGAAAAATCATTTTTGGCTGTATAAAAAAAATGAATTCGAAATCATGCACTTAAATTGTTGCGTTTTCAATTCTTGTGCTCAGTTTTTGCTTGTGGGCATATTTTGCAATGCCTTAGTCTGAGGGGTGCACCGGATTAAATCCGACCGGATTTTCAGCATCTGAAATGCTGGTATTTTGCCGGCTGCCGCTATTTATCGTTCTTTTATGGAGCTCTATAATACATATTTTATTTCCGTATTTATGGTTTTCATTTATTTCCATTATGTAATATAAAATAGTTCATGCATTGTTGCATCAATGCACACCGTGCAATCTGCATGCACATGTAGGCTACATAGGTTGGATATGTTATTGTTGTATGTAGGCTGCATCTAATTTATCATTAATCTGGTGACCACAGCCCGATTTTTTTACCGAATGGCATTTAGTTCTGGAAGGCCATTTGTACAAGGAAATGACTGAAACGTATGTTGCGCTACGTTGTGAAATGAATGTAAATAGACTGTCGCTTCAGGGAAATTAATTGAATGAATTTTTGTTGCGTCTCATAATATGCGTCTATTGATCAAAAAATACAAAACCTCCAAATGAGAATCGTAGGTACAATAGTCGTTAACATAAGCAATAATTGTGTCACAAGCTTTCATTATATAACTTCGTACATTGAAAAATAAAACCATTAAGTCTCCGTGCGCTTTTAACATAAGGTAAAAGAATTCGATCACTGAAGTCAGACGAAGAAGGAATTAAGTCATTCAAAATATGTTCAGAGTCGTTTTTCGCTTTCATGAAGATGCGCATTGCAAGTGCAGCTCATCTATTCCCAAAATCAAGTATATTACATCTTGTACAGTCTTTGACTTCTCTCCCATGAATTATATAAAAAGCACGCTTGTAGATACGGTAAAGTTTCAAATCTAGCGTCTTTCCGAGGTTGATAAAGACCGGTGAAGCATAGTCCATCACTGATTGAAACATGCTGAAGAAAACGGTTACCATCTCGTCGTGAGTCAACAGGCATTTCAGTACACGTAAAGTATAGAGGCGTTTAGAAAGAACAGAAATAACATAATCAAAATGGTTTGTCCACGTCAATCTATCATTAAAATACAGTCCCAAAACTTTAAGAACCTTTACATTCTCGAGTGACGAAACAGGAGAGATTGGAGACATTGAAAAATTTATGTTCAATACTTTTGACTTAGTACAGTTAATAGTCATGCGATTCACATAGTACCATGTTTTAAAGTTAAGTATCTCTTCATCCATAATACAAAGATCGTCAGATGCATTTCTTAACACAGGAATCACCATGGTAATATCATCTGCATACTTAACAATAGTAGTCTGTGTTGAAAATACAGAAAAAAATGACATGAACATCGAAAAAAGATGAGGACCTAAAACTGATCCTTGTGGCACTCCGCTAGTTACGTTAGTGACAGAGCTGATAACTTTTCCCAATCGAACACGCTGTTTTCTCTCACACAAATAGCTGGACAACCAATTTACAAACTTGTTGCACTCGGGAAAATCAAGTTCAATTATTCTTTGAAGTAATAAGTCATGGGGGACACTTTCGAATGCTTTACTCATATCAAAACAGACAAGACGAATGGCAAGTACATTAGGATCATCCAGTAATCTAACAATTTGGTCATGAATGCTAATGAGGGCGCAAGTTGTGGATGATTTTCTCCGATATGCAAATTGACGATTATCATAAACTCTCATGTACTCCCGTCGATTTTTTTGTATCGACAGGACTACATCTAATGCCGTGATAGCTAGGCAATATGTTCTTACTGAGAAATTTAGTGATATAGAAGTATAAATCAACTCTGTCTTATATTAACCCTATCCATGCGTGCGAGAGGGTTCGACCCCGTGTCGCATTTTTGCTGTGAACTTCTTAAAAAATTTTTAGCCGCCCAACCAACTGAGCCATATTACATCAACAGTCTTAGAAAGTAGGCTGTTCTGATGATGATTGAAGTATTAGATCATTGTGAATAACTGCATCTAACATAGTCGAGCAGGCTATCGATGTTGAACTGCAATGGCTTCTTGGCTTGTCCCATAGAGTATAGAGAAGTATATAAATATATATGACATCATTTTATTATAAATAGCAAAATAGGCAAATCAAAATATGAGTTATAAAAAACAATGGTTTCGATCGAAAATTGCAAAAGTCTGCAGTTGTAATGGACTAGCACAACGTATTAGATAATACTGAGGTTGTGTGATAGATCCGCCGTTATCTACAATTCAGCAATTCTTTTGCTACCAATCCTGAGTAAATCAGTCTGCGGTTAATTAAACCTGAAATAAAGGACAAATTGCAGGTAAGGCAATATCTTTTAAATGTGATTTTTAAACGTCCTTTCAGTAACTACCATACAAGTAGATGCATTGTACTACTTAGGAAAAAACAAATTTACATAATGTAATGTAGATTTATTATATCTCCAAATCTGGTTTCGACCGGATTTAATATTTTCAGATCTGGTGCACCCCTACCTTAATACACGAGGAGACAGCAAAAGCGAAAGAGTCTTGGGTAAAACGTAACACCAAAACAGGCAGGGATTCTTGGAATGTTGTCAACCACTTTCGGAATAACAAAAGCAGTGACAACCTTATTAATTCTTTCAATGGTATGGAGAGCTTTTTGATGGCATTGTCTAAAGAACTTCATAGTAACCAAAATTATGATGATGATGTGCCTTTGCGAAGTTTTTCAAATAACTATTTTACTGACGATTTTACTGAAGAGGAAGTTTTCGACAAATTAATTCGATTGAAACCTTCAAAAGCAGCTGGTCCTGATTATGTGGCTCCAAGACTTTTGAGAGATGGTGCTGCTTGGTTATGTGTTCCCTTAAGCAAAATTATAAACAGATCTATCAACGAGAGGACCTTTCCATCATTGTTAAAGCTTGGTTACATTCGTCCATTACCAAAGAAAAGCAAACCTTCAATTCTGGACTTTAGGCCTATTACTATACTATCAGCGATATCGAAGGTTTTTGAATCACTAATTATGGATCGCTTCAAGGGTGATTTAATCAATTCATACGGAAAACAACAACATGCCTTTCGTCCGCACGGATCAACAACGAGTGCCTTGGTTGACATCATCGATACTGTCTCGGCATCACTCGACTCAAGATTAACTCAAGCTGTGCATGTCTCTTGCCTCGATCTAACAAAGGCATTTGATAAGATTCAGTATAGTAGGCTGATCAACCATCTCAACAAAAGCGGTATTAATCAAGGTTTCTTGAAATGGCTGATGTCTTATCTGCATGGGAGGCAACAATATGTTTCATTGGATGGATATGCGGGTCCTACTTTTGTGCCCTCTTCCGGAGTCCCACAAGGATCAGAAATGGGCCCGTCCCTTTTTTCAGCTTTTATGGGAAAACTTCTTATGGAATGCAAGGAGGCGAAAATTGTTCTATATGCTGATGACGTGACAGTGATAGAAACCATAGACAGTTCACGCTCCTCACATACTTCATGCATAAGTAATGTTGAGTCATGCATAAAAAATATGGGTCTCTTCATCAATCAATCAAAGTGCTATAGGCTTTGTTTTGGGCGCTCAAAGGATCACTCCTGCTCTGCTTTCAACCCTAACATTGACAATGTAAACATTCTTGGCTTCATCATAAATACGAAGTTAACCTGGGATTGTCAAATCTCAAATGTAATACGCAAGGCTTCTCAACGTTTGTATGTAATTCGCATGTTAAAGACATTCTTGAATGTGAAAGACTTAAAACTCGTATATCATTCTTTGATAACTTCACTGATTATATACGCTTCTCCAGTCTACGGTCGCCTCAGTGATACTCACATGTTGACGCTTGAACGTTTTCAAAACAGAGCTCATCGTTTAATATGTGGTAGTAAATGCATTTGTAAAGATTTCACTAGAATCGAATCTCGTTTTAAGAAAGCATCTTTGGAGTATTTGTTGAAATGCGAGACACATCACGACCATCCTTTGCATTATTCTATCCCTGTTAGGTCAAGGATGAAAACTCACTTCATTGTACCTTATTGTCATACTGAGAGGAGACTGCGAACCTTCTTCCCATATTCATGTCTGTTGTTCACCAACCTGCTTTGACTGAAAGATTTACGCGAGGTCTCGAAATGCATGTATGTAATACTTTTTATTGATTGTTTATTTTTCTTTTCTTTGGACAACCTCAGCATCCCGCAACATAATGTATTCAATGATTCTTATTTGAAAATATATACGCATTCTATTCTATTCTATTCTATCCTTAGTCCTAATTTTACCTCAGGTGAGCTAATTACCCCTTTTGAATTGGATACTTTCCATCATGAATAAACGAATAGAAACCTAAAATCAGCCAATGTTTTACGGCGGCACAGATGGAGTTTTTGAACATCTATGATATCTGAGAATCAGTTTTCATACTTTCCTTACTACTAATAATTTCTACATGGTTCGAAATTTGCGCTCGGTGAAGTGGTCACTGCAATGTAGACACTGTTTCTCCTTGCCAGGGTTCGTCAGAAGAATTTGACGAATTAGATGAATTCAATGCTTAAATTGTTCGTCTGAGGACACTTAACTATCCTTCGCCCAGGCGAACTGGCACTGCAATAATTTATTAATATTACTAAAAAAAGTACGGTAAGCTACTGTACTTACTTACTTTACTTTTTCGTTCTACGTTCATTATCCATTTTTCGTAGCTGAATTAATAATGTAGCAGAAATTAACTTCAGATGTGAAACTTCATAACTTCATTGCGAATCTCAAATTTACTCTGGGACATGGGTATGCCTGAATATTTCAAAATGGAGTTGTGCCGGTGTTGAGAGATATGAACTAACTGATGATTCTTGATGTTGGATGAAATGTGCTCCCATTTTTCGACTGAGAATGCAACTCAATATTTAATTATTTATTTACATTGTGTTTGCAATGGCACAAATGCATAACACTAATATTAACACGCGCGTGTCGTGTCGTGTCATTATGCGACGATCATATTACAATGTCTGAAGTTCCAATTTGTAACTGCCTCTTTAGCGTATTCAATCAAGGAAGGTCGTCCATGACATTTAGTTGGGTGTCACATAAGGTGAATCATGGACATCACAGGGTCAAACTGATGATCAGCCGTGGTTCGAAAGAGCCCAAGAAAATTATTTCACGCATAATGAAGTATCGAAATCATTTAGTGCAGTGAAGATCATCGATGACTGTGTTCCATGATACGATCATAGCGTTCATCGTAAGTCATAATTCCTTATCTTGGGTGAATGTTGTTGATAAAAAGGAAAGCATTGTCTTCCTTTAGTCCTTTGCGATTATGTTGTGTCAATCTTTTCACCTCGACTTGGTTGTTCCATGATGTCTCTGTACAACACAACTGAAGGGTGACCAGTGGGAATTGCGTTCCCATCTCAATTGGCGGATGGATGAGCCAAGCGGTTGGTAAGGAGTCTCACACGAGTTTGAATTGCCCCTCAAATCCTTTCTCCCGCTGTTTCATCATCAGACTGTCTTCACGGCTCCTATGAAAGCGAAGCGATTCTCGCGACGTCCAAATCGATTGTCTGTCTTTAATTCGTGTCGGAGGATGGGAAAATGTTGAAAGTCAATCATAGCAGCGATGGTTTAGATAATTTTTCAAATCAAAGCAGTCTGTTTGGAATGGGAAAACACGGGCTATTTATCCATTAAAATGATGCAGCCGGATTATCCTTACACTGTCGATGGGACTTCTTGGAAAGGCAAACTTAATTCCAACTGGTTTTGGTGGGAGTATACGCGACCAGCGTCGATTCATTTCTTCCCCCAAAATGTTGAAGGTATGACATTTTTGTGATACCACGCTGGCCAAAGAATCCAGGCAAATGTCCATCTGCATTCTTTTCATTTCTACCAAAGTTATCATTCCCGACGATGTACCCTTCCCGTGCCCGACTTGAAACACATGTAAAGATTAACATACCGATTGCATTTCATGGATGGAGAGAAAATTACTGCGCTGTTCACTGAATTAGAACAACGTCCAACATGCGCTTGATATTGTAATTTCATTAAAAAGGGTGGAAATATCCAAGTGGAAGAGGTTGCAATCTACAGGACATTGAAATGAAGTGTTAGTGTGTAAAAAGTCTCTGAATATTTGACCGATTCCCAATGGGATTAAAATTATTATCGGACATCGTCTTATCTTGACAACTGAACGGACGCTGGTTGACTTGGGAAACATTTCGCTTTTCTCGTGTATTGAATGTCATCGGCCGCCATATTATCACACGATTCCACTCCTCTCTGCCCCCTGACACTTGGCCGACAATGATTTCTGCGACTCTTTTAGACAATTCATATTATGCTCGCTTCTTTACAAAAAGCTGCCAGACAGCAAATGACGATCAAACAGGTTTAAAAAACATGCGTAAATGGCGTCTCCATAGAGCTGACAAAGCGAAACATTTTGGCCAAATTAATTTTTCAGTGATAAGAGTCGATAGAAAAACTTACTCGATGACAGTGCGCGTGTGTTTCGGTCAAATCGGGTTATCAGCCTCGTGTACGATTTACGCAAACTTCCCGCGGCTACAATTGCAATTTTTGCGAAAATGAAGTGTAATGGCTGTCAAACGTCAGTAGAGACTCCAAGTACTGATAACGGTCGTACTGACTAATTTGATATAGAGACACAGGTCAAACTTCATGGTATGAACCGTGACTCAGCGATATACTAAATACAATACCTCATCCCTAATCGGGCGGCCCTCTACTCTCCAGTTCTCTCATCAAAATAATTTTCATTATACATGTACTTCAGTGGCGTAGCTGAGGGGGTGGACAAGGGGGACATGTCCCCCCCCCCGAAATGACATCTGAGCGAAGGGCAATCTTTGTGTTTTATACGGGGATATACTAACATCATCTTTTGCCGAATTATTAATTTATCAATGTGAGAATCTGAAATCCTACAGTAGCGCGCTTGGTTAATTTTCGCATGTTCCCTGTTGCGCAACGATCGCGAGAGATGTTCATTTCTGTAAGTCATCAGGCGCCGATACTGTCACTGTCCGTTGTACTGTCACGGACGTCTTGATATGGCTTGTAGCCGGGACACGACACGATTTTGCGACACCCACAAGTAGAGGCCATTCATGACTGGGTATATAAACGCCTGTTTATATTTCGCTTTTGCTTCCAATTACACATGTATTGAATGAGGAGACACTTATATTAAATCAATATTGTTAGAGCCTAGACTTCATTCTACGCTTGTGGCTGTCATCGATAATCTTGCATATAATGTATGATTTTATGTTGATCGTGTATCATGAATGATCAATAGAAGACAAAATCAGATCATAATCAAATCAAATATGAATGAATATTAGGGCTTCTGATTTACGAAATTATCAAGTATAGGCCTACATTAATTAAGCCACATTTATTGTCCCCCCGGAAATGAAATCCTGGCTACGCGACGGATGTACTTATGCGGTTGCGAACTATAAGTATAATTAATTTGCATCTCAGTGCAACATTATTATATATTTCTTTTTCTTTTGTGGTTAGTTTTTGATTTTCAAAGCTAGGACTTGCATTTCAAATTTAAGTAATGAACGTCTTTAGTAGAATATTGGACTATCGCCATTTATTATAATAAGTGATTGATTCTAACAATGTGCGTGCATTTCACCATGTTAAGACCGGGGTAGCACTTTGCGTCCCTTATGGCTTTTGTCAAATGTCAAATACCTGACCGAATGTTGGCGTTATGTGGTCACTTATGGGAGTCATAGGTGCTGGAAACGCACTATCTATCAATCAGGTTGGAGAGAAGTCGACTCTGCTAGGAACAGGTGTGAGTAACATATGAAGTGAATTACATGCATATAGAAATGCAGCGAGCAAAATGCTTGGCAATAATCAATCGAGAGAAGTCAGGTGACGAATCAAGTGGCTCCAGCGAGTCCCGAGGTCTTGTCCAGCTCTGGAGCTCTGGTACAGCAGCATAAAATTTTGGCAGCCCATTAACACAATCGAAGATTGACCTCTAGCTGTGTCATTTCCTCAGTCCAGAGCTTCGGGAACCATCAAAAGGAAGGAATTTATACAATAATAGTTTTGTATTGAACTTACTTATAAGCAAAAATAGGGAAAGTCGTACTAGTAGGTGTTAATTGAAATGTGTTTCCCTTACAAACCCTCCAAACTCCATTCTGCTTTTTACAGAGGATAATTATGCCTATTCTAATTGCATGAACCGGAGATCCACATGCAGGGGTTGGAGACGGATTGGTCTGGGCGGGCTCGAATCTTGTAGATGTATTCATACTCAAGCTGCATACAAATATAATTTTCTAGAATAATGGGTTTTTTCAATCGGCTATCGTGTGAACTTTCTTGTTTCCTGTCGTAAACTGCAAGTACGGTGATTATGTCAAAAAAACTGACTGGCTCACCTGAAGCAGATCCTGTGACAAGTAAGCTGAGCCGAACTGTGATCGACATTAAGAGGCGGGAATATGAAAAGTTCGGCCTGGACCGTAGCTTTCAGTGAGTCAAGCTATGACACGAACATTCAAGTTGCTTGTTGACTATATTACTCTCTTTAATAAAATTAATGTTACATATGGGTGTATTCACTTGTGAAAATTAATTTAACCCTCTTTTCCTGTCTTGTAATATTATGCTTGCTTCTTGATGCGCTAAAATGAAATATATTTTGAAAATGTTTGCAAGTCAATAAATAATTAGTATCGGGTGACATCTCCACGAGTTGTAATCACTGCTGAGATGCGATTATTTATACTACGTATCAATGAGTCAGTAAAAGATTGTGGCATCAATTGTTATTCTGCCAGGAGCCACTGTTTCACCTCGTTTATTGTTTTTGTGGGAGTGGGACAATTGATTTTCCTGTATAGGAAATCCCAGACATGCTCTATGAGATTCAAATCAGGACTGTAGTTCACGGTGTTCCTTAAAGGACATGTTACTGCACTCGCTGTGTGAACATTTTTTCTAGCCTATGACTGTGGTGTCAAAACTTTCATTTAAAGAAAAGTAATTATACTTGACAAAATTTTGTGTAGTAGACAACCGTTTAAAGATGCAGCCAATAATCATAGTGAATCTTCAAGAGGAGACCAATACTTTTCAGATGATGTATAGCCTAATGCTTTTGTTATCAAATGAACTGAGCGGCTGTAGACATTCAGATATTTCAACAGTTGTAGTGATGTAACATTAATTTTGTTAAGTAACGTATGTGATTTTTATTCATGTGCATTGTGCAATGTACAAATAATTAAAAATGTTCGCGATATTTTTCTTATGGTTTTTATACTCCTATACAGTCACATTTTATGCAGTCAAATGTTAAATAATATCCATTGTCAATCGCAAATTTTAGTATTCCAAATTTTCTCTTGTAGGTTGGAAAACCGGTTGGAATACTTTTATTCATCGAAGCTACAATTCTCAATCTATTAATCATTCTTTGTTATTGTGGTAAGTATTTTAGTGGATTTCTGCTTTTCTGATTCTTAGAAAATACATTGTATTTCTTTGATCGAATAATAGTGAGCTGTGTTTCACAGCTGCTTTTCATTCATATGGCACGAAAACCAATTATTTTCTGATCGCTATCATATCGAAAATGTTCTTTCGTCAAAATTTAGAAAATCAATAATCGCATAGTTATGTATGTTTAATGGAGATTTTAATTGTTTTCACAAAATCAAGATCGAAAATAAGACAAACATTTTTACTCTGTCTTCCCTGACTTTCCATTTGTTAATCACATCCCATTAGTTTATAAATGATGCATTATGACTATCGACCAATCACTTGTAAAGAAACTAAGTAGCATATACTATCGACAGATAAAGCGCATCTAAAAATAACTCAGTGCGATGGTCTTAGAGTGCATTAAGAAAATTCTGATTACAGAAATACTGTATAATCCTCGGTCTGTGACAGAAATTGTTGCGATAAAGTTGAAGTTGTTAGTAGGCCTATTTTGCTCTTCATCAACGGGTTCTTGAATTCTGACTGGTTTGCTTTATTTTCAATACTCGAAGCGACGCCAAAGTTTACTACACCTCGTTTTTACATCCGACCACTGCGGGCACTTCAATCATCTATAGATTTGCGGAAATCTATTTCACAGAGCTTCCGAGAATAACGTGTGGCAGTTTTTCTGCTTTTTCTATCCACATCGCTTTTCGAGATATGTATCCCGGTCCCCGCATCTTCAAGAGTGGTATACTTTCAGGCGAGGACGAATATCGACACTACCGCATCGTCGGAAGGGGATTGAGAACTTGGACGAGACTTCTCATGACCCCTCCCGACGATGCGCTGAGGCTCATATACTGTCTTCACCTGAAAGTGTGATGCTATTGTAGACGCACGATTTGTGACACTCATTTAACAATTTAGTCTTTTTGGCGTTTTGTTCCATCACTGTCCATTGACTTCATTTCCAAGCGGGAAACCTGTCGACTACATGGACAGACTTGACTTAAGCCCAATGCTTGAGAATGACATCGGATCCAGTGTGTCGATCGAAGATGAACGCGTGGGAACAATGACCAAGCTTTCATTCCTACAGCGGCGACATTGTAGCTTGGACTGATGGCTCCATTATAGGCGATCAAACACATGGAAATGCAGGTGTCATTTTCCAATCGCTCTTTATACCTCGTGCACGACTCTGCAGCACCTGGTTTTGCGTCATTTTGTACATGAACTGACTCCCCCAGTGTTGGATTTGAGCTGGATAGCAGTAGGGGGAAGCTTTCGACCGGAAACTTTTCGGGTCAACGTTGCAACCAAAGCCGGAAAAAGTGGTGGTCAAAAGGAAGAGGACATCGATTCTTATAGCACCACTCTCATCCTCGCACTTCGAACTCCCGCGAATAATTTTGAAAGCAGTTGAACCATAAATGGAATAAGGAGGAGATAGGCCTATTTGATGCTTGAAAGGGATTCCCAATGCATGCATTTGGTGCTACCCGCATTTAGTTAAATAATGCTTCAAATACCCTTGTGAATCAGAAATTCATAGTAGGTCTCGCATGTGAAGATCCACATAAATGTTTCCCAGATGATCATCTTGTACTTTATTGCAATTAGACCTATAATGAATTTCCAAAGATCGGACTCTTATCATTATTCACAGAGTGACAAGCAAACAATTTTCCCAAACCTGATTTTATGGATTGTGAAGAGTTTTATTACATTCATGTGAATAAAATACTATGTGTGCGTTGTCATCAAGACCCTGAACGAAACAAGATAGCAGTCTGGATTCCACTCTTTTCGTGATGGCTTCGTTGTCTTTTATCATTTTATTAAGCATTTTCTGCTTCTCGAATTCATTTGTCATCTTTATGAACAAATACAGTTAATTATTGATGATTAGACAATTGAGTTTATGAAGAATTGTGTTGAAATTGGGCCTACGCCTGTCAATGTTGCTTTTATTCACAAAAATAACAAATCGATGCTCAATCAATATTGTTGAGGCATTAATGTAAGGCCTAACAATGTTCTTCCCTCTCAGAGAAGGAAGGTGCATCTTCAGTACCGGGGATGAGACGAGGCAGTGCAGGGGAACTTCTGCACTTTCCCTCCACTCAAATCCAACACTGAACTCTCCCACCACGTGGTCATCCAAAACATTCTACTCCATCCGTCAACAACACCAAGCGGTGTAGAACATAGGAAGCTGTGCTCTGCAGTGACTATAGATCTGCGGTCACTCTATGGAGCGGTTGGTACTCCCGAGTGACGTGCTGTTCGAAAGCGAACAATGAAGCAACAGATGATTTTGCCGACGTAGGAGCTGAACAGTCTAAGACAGTAACACCCACGTCACCGCCAAAGCAGCCATTCGTCGTGCTGTCTTCCGTCAGCTGTTCGACTGCGTAACCGGATTGGCTTGGAGCCGGTGCGGCTGGGCTAGAAGCTTTCCAGGAATTCCCTTAGTTTCGAGATATTCACAATTTTTTGGTGGGGTTGCGAGATTCTTACAAATATGCATTAAAAATAAGACAATTCTAACCAGACCCCAAAACCCCACTAAAAATTCAGTTCAAAATTGAGATTATTTATAAATTTGAATACACCCTGTAATTTGAAATCGCAATGCTATACGCCTCCTTTTATTACAAAGAGCATCACCATTTATTCAGGTATTTTCCGCGAAAATGAATTAACCATCTTGTCGCCCAATAACTAAGTGACCATCAAGGACATCCTTACATTTTTTCAAACTAAGCAAGCATGATTCTTCATTTTTGTTTTGTCCCTCTACAGGGTGTCCGAGACCTTAAATAACCTTAAGTTTTGCCATCAAATTTTGAATATGAATAAAAGTTATTCGATGAATCAAACTTAATGTATATCTCCAGTTCCATTTGCAGATTTTGGTCCTTGATATAAATGAAGGAATGTGCATGCATTCATTTGCTTTAAGACGAATACGTATAATGCATTATAATTGCGGCTGCATTATGAAGCCACATATTCATGTTTACTAAACTATGCTTTTTAATGTATCATGGCTAGCACAATTTCTTGCTTTCTCATTTGGAGAATTTTGAAAAAATTCGACATTGGAAATCGTATCTCGCGCTGCTCTGGCGCAGACACCTTTCTGTTCCTGCAGCTACAGAACTTTCGCTGACCAAGTCTTTTTTCTTTATCTGAACGTGACTACACCAACGTAGTCCCCTAACAATTAACAGATTCCAGTTTTGGATGCCAAGCATTCTCTTCAGGTCGCATGCTGGTACTCTATCAGGCGACAGCCAGTCGTTTTGAGCAAATCCATATCATCGCATAGGATGTGATTTTTAGCGTAATTTCAATTTCCGCCCGAGTTAGTTGCTGATACAATTTCTCCATTTACTGGTTGTTTGTCCCTTCCAATATTTCCGCAGCGCCCGTATTATATATAATCACATCTCTAATCATAGCACTATTGCTACGATTCAAGAAACGTTAATTTTCTCTTTATTACGTGACCATGTACTCACTGGCATAAAGAATGAAGCTTAATGCCACTCACTTGATTAAATTGATCAAAAAGTTTCAGGTTAATGCATCTCCAGCCTGATTCTAAATAATTCTGGCTTGGTGCCGACTCGTTCGGTGTATACCAAAAAAAATTAAACCTCCTTCTAGTATTCCGTTAAATTTGTATTTTCAAATAAACCGAAGAAAATCATTCTTCTCGTTCATCAATATGTGACAGACATTTAGATATGTATTGAAATGAAATGAATAGCACTGAAAACTGTTCCAAATCATACCAAATAGGTAAACTATAGAAAATTGACAACAATTGCCGACAAGAGCATTTTCCTAAAGTTCGATTGTCAATAATTTTAAGAAGGCTGTATGTGCAAATGTTGCCAGGCTGTTGACATTTCATAACGGCAAATATCTTGTTCATGGAATGAATTATCCTATTTCTGACATGCCTTGAGTAATAGAAATTAATTCAATCCAAACCACCGTCACTTCAATTATAGTTGTGGCAAGTCGCTAATGTAATTTGCCATGACTGATCGTGTAAGTTGCACTACATAGATAAATGAAAGTGAGATATCTAATGACGATGATGTTCTTAATATTTTCAAAGCAGATTTAGCGTATTTTTCTGACGTAAGTCGACAATGATGGCTCTTCTTGACTTAGAATTTCATTTTTGCACTAGTCATCGAAGATCTAGCGTAGCGTGCAACGAAGAACTGCATGAATAAGACGCTGCTACTAGAATGAATATCTTGTCCCCAAGCATTGAATTTACTCTTGGGTTCAATAAATGTCTGTTAACGCGGACCATAACGTGGTCATTATGTCTCTAGTCTGTAGATAAATCATTCAGCCACTTTTCATTACATTTCCCTGATAGTGCGCTCAAGCTTGACCATAGGATGAGGTTGTAACACGCATTTTTCTGTGTTGAAAATGCAATTTGCAAATAATAGGAGTATTCAATGTTTTAAGTTAACGCTTTTCAATGCAGCAGAAGAATTTGCAGTTATTTTATTTTGCGATTTCATAAACTTGTTCATGCGTAGACTTGTGGATAATGATGCGTGAATTAGTGACCTAATATGCATTTTGATGTCACATGGATGATTAGAAAGTAGATACAAGAAAGCCCTAGGTAGTGTTACTTTCGTTAGTAAGATTAGCATGGAAAGCATGCATAGTCTACATGTATATAGTATAGATAGGGAGTCAAACCGTTGAGAGATGCTGTTTCAATGCTAAATTGAGATGCACGGCACTCTCATCGATTGAAACGTTAAGGTTCTATTCCGCGTTTCTTTCTTGCATTCACGAAATGCATCTGAAAGGACGAGAAATTATTGAAGCATTTCATTATATATACCCGTATTTCACTTACTCTCGGCTGACATGTCCACGGATTCAGAAATGCAAGAAGGTGGAATACTTAATTATTACGTGCACTTCTTCATGTGTGAAAAGAACCTTTTCAACGTCATCTCAAGGTATTTTACAATTCAACACATTCCTCAAATCAAACTGAAAATCAATTTCCACTTCTTTGATGTGTGTTAAATATTGCACTGTTCACTTGAATATACATGTAGGCCTAATCGTTATGTCAAGTTGAGGTCGATTGATAATCAATGCGATTCACCTGGGCAGTCTAAGTCTAACACAACTGAAAACTAAACCAAGCTGTGGGTGTCGATTTCAGTAAATCGTATAATCAAACGGAAGGCAGTCAAGAAATACAGTTTTGATTAGTCAATTCGAAATTCCCTTGAATCGCATCTCGAAGCCTCGCAAGCTTCCGTTTTTACTTTAATAAACGATCTATTGAGGATGCAGTCATGATTTATGGATCTGTTAAAATAGAAATCGTTATCAAGTTGACATTGCAGATTGAATATGTAAAAATGAAAATCCGACATGCATGTGTGATGTTGGAGACTAACCCTGCCAATTGACATCAGTCTCACGCAAGTGTCCATAGCTCAGTTGGTCAAGCAGGTCTAGATAGCCTGGCGGTCGTAGGTTCGATTTAGTCCAGACGCAAATCATTTGCATGGCAATTATATTTTGCATTTATTTCACCTCATTCATTGTAAATTGATCTTATGCCCAATTTCGATAATCGACAGTAGCCTAAGCAAGTTGCTGCTGGCTGTCTTATATTTTCTGAAGTTGATATTTGCTACCTTAAATCCATCTGAAATCTCTGAGCTATCATTGACTCAATTACCTAATGGTCAGATTTTAGCACGTATCTTCCTTGTAACCTACTTGCTTTATTTAATACTTGAGCCGCGGAAACACCGTATCTAAGAGCATAGGTAATTTTACAAAATATGATTATACTTTTTTTTAATGAAAATGACAATAGCAAGATCAATCTCTAATCAGCCAGGATCCAGTGCCATCACTCGTCATCTTCAATTATGTTCTGCAATGTTGATGACGTACTGGATCGCTTTAAGATTGTTTTTCGTCCTTGTCATTTCCAGCTATTGTCAATCTACGAGGTATTGTGCATTAAGCGGTTTGCACCTGACCTTTGTGTTCAAAAAGATGTCTTATTCACTTACGTCTGCTTTGGTAACTATTGATTTTTTGTGTTGGAGACCTTCATGTCGCATATTTGTCACTCAGTTCCATGTCCAACATGAAACAGAACGGACGAAAGCGGTCGTTGATGAATTTTGTGTTTTTGCTTATTTACAAAAGATCAACCTACTTGATTCTTCCCAATCATCGAAACATTCCAGTTGCATTTGCATTTTGTGCTCTATGTTTCAATTCGATGAGAATTTCTGTCACCAAATGATCGTTGTCTATTATCATAGTGGCTATTTTGTTGCACTTGGACATGTAATTTAGTAGTACATTATCTATGCGAGTATGCCTTTTTTAGATTTAGATTTTCATTTATTTGTGCAATGCAAGGCAATTATTCAACTAATTGAATTGCTACGAGTATTTCATAAAAACTGAACAAATGAACAATTAAATGACTTAAAGGAATATTTTCGATCGTACAGTTTTTGAATCGCATTGATCGACCGATGCAGTGACAATTGAAGCATTTCCTAATTTTCTTAACTTTTTAAAAGGATATAAAGCAATTCATATATAGAAAAATAAATGAACGTTGTTCATACTCGGAAGCACATTAGGCACGGAGCCTTTCTTCCATGTGGTCGAGTTGTCATTTATCTCACTCTCATTCTTTTCGCGTTGAGTGTTTAGCAAAAATGCAGAGTGTACCTATTTTAATAGTCTTTGGTTTGACTCGACCAATGCTTGAACCAAGGTTTCCCGGACGCAGAGCGAACACTCTACCACAAGGCCACAGCGCCGGTTCTGTCTTTTATATAGACAGATTGACAGATTTCTTTAGAAGTTGGGATTTCCAGTGCCTCTTAAGTATTCGATATGATGAATAAAAGCATGTAGTAGTCTGAATTGTCGGCACTTGGGCTGCATGAAATTGATGGTCTTCAGGTGATGAGGGAATTCATTCCTGACTTCATTCGCACGGGGTAGAGCTGGACTATTCTGCAGGTTGATGGAAGTAAATATCTCTTTTTTCTGTTGGTGTATTTCTTTCTCTTCGTCTTTCATTTGATATCAATAGTTAATTGAAGTTACCAGTTCAGGCAGTCAAGCCACAGACACACAGAAGCTGGGAAAGATACGAACGAGAGGGAGAGGGATAGAGATAGGGAGCCTAAATAACATCAACTACGCGCGGAGCGGCTGAAAGGGAAAATGTATTTTTCATGGGAATTCCACAATTTCGGACGCTGATCGGCATTGCGCTGCGACTGTACAGAGATTTGCATGTGTATCTCGCTTCCACTCGCCAGAATTCGTCTCCTCAACTGCATACGAAAGTCCACGCGAGTTTGACAACTCCAATTCTTCGGTAAGTGTAGTTACTGAATGATGTTGCATTGTTGTGAGAGTAGTGAAGTGAGAACAGTCCACTGCATATTAACTTTAGATGAAAGACATTCTGATTTGAATTGGAATTGATCTATGGAAGACAGAATTAGGATCAATGCATATTTCCTCTTGTAAATAGACGGTGGAGATGGGGGAGGGCTCGATGATTTGCTTCATTTCTTGTACTAACAGATGGGAAGAATATCCACACACGGCTTAACAATGTCGTCTTTGTCACCCAACTATTATGACACGAAAGAGGAAACGATTAACAGCCTTATTTGAACCTTATCCCCGCGCCAGTTCCCCTCACTGTGTCCGTGTGGATTCTGCATTCCTGAGGAGTGAAGAGATTTTCATTTCCATTTGTAAACAACATCAGCTACTATTCGTTCGCCAAGTGAACAGCAAGCTGTCGTGCGTAACGGTTGGGTAGAAATTTAGTGAACAGACAATGATTTGACGGTGGGAGCATATCTTATAATGGAAGGTGTGATAAGTTTATCCTACATTGATGGTACATCAGAGCAATTAATTATTGAAAAAGTATATTGTACCAGTTGCCTTTTTATAGTCGTGTTTTTTTTAAAATGTTCTGCATGCGAGTCATTTTTAAAAACGTGCTCAGAAATTTCAGATGATAAAGTAAACCTTACACGGTACGCCAGAAAATTTTTTTCCAACCAAAAATGCAATTGATTTTGGTCAACGCCATCGTGTCAATCATGTCAAAAGATTTTGAAAAAATATAGCAAACAAAATATTTCATCGAGCTAATCAAAGGTTATCGATTGTTATTGATTTTTGATCAATCGATTCATTGATCAATTGATTTATCTCAGTGACAAAAGAATGCAATTCAATTTCATTTACATCAGCATGATTACTGAGCTATAGGAAAACTAAGATTCATTTTGCGTGAAAATCTAGCGAGCTAATCAAGTGATATCGACATTTATCGATATCAAATATCGATTTTTTAGCATTTTTTGTTTTTAGTGATTTTTCCAGTTTTTCTCTAAATGCAATTCAATTTTGTAAGCATGTAATGAACAAGAAAACAGAAATAAACCATAAAACACTGAAAGTGCAAAAAATCCATCGAGCTTTTCGTTTGTTATCGATAGTTATCGATAGTAAAATCAATTTTCCAGTGATTTTTTTTTATAGATTTTACTGTTTTTGTGATTTTCTCACTATCATTCAAGTACAATTGAACATTGTTAAGGGGCAATTATGTCAGCGGATATTTACATGTAGAATTTTGCCATCGGCATAATAGACCTACTCGTGATTATCAAGCTACATGTAGGCCTACATTAGGAAGTACAAGTATTGTTGATTAGAATTAAAAAGGAAAACTCCAGAAATAGATGAAAATTTATTCAACTTGAAAGCAATTCTATTCGATAGACAACGCCATGGAAGTATTTGTGTCCACTAAACATGTTTACTGTTGAATTCTACAACTGTTTTCAATAGAGCATCCGGGTACGCTGGATTGTCAATGTCTCGTACCTGTCTCTTGGACCAAAAATTGCGAAAAACAGCATGTACACTTTCGAATGCCTGTTCCGAGAACGGTCCCAATCCGGAATTCGTTCGGTCGCAGAAGTCGCTCACGTGCTGTATGACGATGTGGACTTTGGGTGTCACACTAATACCGAGATTTGCATATGAGGCGGCGAACGTGGATATTCTTTCTCTATAATCAGGCTGCAAATTCATGCCGAAGCACGAATGGACGACCTGTCGAAAATCCCGTAGAGCACTCACGAATGGAAGCAAGTCAAGGGGGCAAATGCTGGCAAGGTAGTCCACGTTCTCAAGCAACTTTCGGCAATCACCGCCAACAAACTCACCGCCATGAAAGCCAACTTGCTGTAAATGCAATTTCTTCGGCCACACTTCTACTCCACTCCAAATCTGGAAGAATTGCAGATACCGGTACCCATTGACATGTAGACACTAATTGAACTATTTGATTGACTTACCTGCTTCATTTGCTTGTAAATGTGATTCACCGTGCCCATGAGCAGATGTAATTCCGGAGGCGGCACCTTCTCCAAGACAGTCACGTCGTTGCTGCACCTTATCATCGGGTCATGTAGAACACTTTTGAACAATCGTGGTGAGTCGTCGCTCCCTTCCATTTCCGAGGCATTTCGTTGTGCGGAAAGCTGTCGAATCTGACCAAAAGTTCTTTGAGGTGCGGTCTTCCAATGATCTTTAGGAGAGCTCTCACAGTAGCAACACGGGTAGGTCGAACTGTGCGATCCTACTCCACATATCAGGTTCGCCAATTTTAGATCGGAACAAAGAAGAACATTGGTAAATGGAATGTTCAGTTCCTGGAAAACTGTCGAGACATTGATATGCGTCTCACTCATCGCCGGCACAATCGCAAGAATAAGTAGTCCTTTGATCCCACCTGCAGATGCACCATAGTCTGTCTTGGAAGCTCCCGTATAATCGCAAATTGAAAGGCAGACTTTGAAAAATCCTTGGCCTCCGTCGACGCCTATCTTGATGAGACATGAGGACAGGTCAATGTTCCGAATCGTTAGTAGCTCCCGGATGACTTGATCACAATCTTTGGCCATGACAATGGGTCGATGAATCATTTTCAGCTTTCTGTTTGCTCCTCCAGCAACGTATTCGTAGAAAACTCCGTCTGAGATGTGGAAGTGGTCGTCGAATCGCTTCCCCATCTGAATCAACTTCTCTCGAGAGTAGGGCTCAACAGCGGATCTACCAAGCGATCTTCGAATTGATGACGCAACGGAATTGATTTGGTTTCCTGAAATCGAAAATAGAAATTTTATTTAATGCAGAAAAAGATAGAATGAAAAGTGGTATTTTACCACCTACCCGATAAGTTGTTGTCCAGTTGCAGGCGACAAAGTTCTTCTGTTGACATGGGCTCTCTGTCATCTTCAGTGTCATTGGTGAAGAGTGTTACTGGAACGGGTTTTCCACTGGTTGATGCGAGCGATATACGTGAGGTACCTTCTTCCTTGCTTTTGCTTCTAAGGATGCTACTGCATAGAATCTCCTTCGATCTTGGAGAGAATCTCGATAAAGTATTCTCAACTTTCGTTGTTCGCGTGCACCGATGCTCCACGCCTCGACCTAGATGACCAAAACATTTCGCGCATACCTTTGATGGAGTCACACTTTGACAGACTTCCTTCGACGGCCTACCGCGTTTTGATCCGACTTTTCGACCCGATTGTCCAACTGGATTTTGTCTTGCAACAGAACAGATTGAGCACGCCCCTTTATCACAAGTTCCTCTGGTGCAGCGTGCTGAGTCGTAGTAATGACGTAGGTCTTGCATGTTCAATGTTCGCGTCTCGTTCCCACGTTTCAACTCATAAAGTACCTTTTGGTGCGTTGAACAGAGTCCGCAGGGTAATGAATTGTCAGATATGTCGTAATTCGGAGCAAGCTTTTCGCGAATAATAGCTAGAAGTTTGTCAGATATCTTCGCTGAACCTTTATTACCACATATCAAGCATACATGTGATCGTGCTTGCTCGTGTAGTATAGTAGCGCGATGACTCATTTTGAATTGATCTCTCAGGCAGTGACAAAGTAAAAGTGATTCCGAGGAACTTGTCTCTGGCTGTTCCTACAACTGAAGCTGTAGGTGATCGTGATAGGTCAAATACCGTCGCTGTGTTGCGACGGTCATGTGACTCGGCCGCGTGACTCGAAGTGATCATGTGACACAGTGTCTACACGTTTCATGGGAAACATTTAATAGTTATTCAACGCTTAGAAACCGCGAGCCTTTTCATACCTTTGCTAACTTGCTTCCACGTGGCCCCGTGGTGTACGTTCATTCCATCATGCAAATTAGATGTCAATTGAATTTGGCCGAGAAATTCTGGTAGGAAACTTGCACTGTCTTGGATGGTGAAAATTGCACAATGCTGGGCAGGAGGTGTGAAGTTTTCTCAGAATCCTATTGATGATTGAAACTGCATCATCCCCAATGCAGTGAGACAGTCCTACTCAGAGACATTCGAAGCTGCTGCTACCGCCTCCTTTGTGGCGTCAATGGGTTGTCAAATGCAGACAGGAAGATTTGCTCATCACGGGGCCTAACTAGTTGACCACTTAATTGGATTGAGATGAGTGTTTTCACACCTTTAGACAACCACTATAATTCTTCCGACGGCAATCATTGTTAGATCAATAGAGACGGCAATCATCCTTGCCACAATAGTGCTAACAAGGTTGAATTGCATTTGAATGATAGTGAGAAAATCACAAAAACAGTAAAATCTATAAAAAAATCACTGGAAAATTGATTTTACTATCGATAACTATCGATAACAAACGAAAAGCTCGATGGATTTTTTGCACTTTCAGTGTTTTATGGTTTATTTCTGTTTTCTTGTTCATTACATGCTGACAAAATTGAATTGCATTTAGAGAAAAACTGGAAAAATCACTACAAACAAAAAAATGCTAAAAAATCGATATTTGATATCGATAAATGTCGATATCACTTGATTAGCTCGCTAGATTTTCACGCAAAATGAATCTTAGTTTTCCTATAGCTCAGTAATCATGCTGATGTAAATGAAATTGAATTGCATTCTTTTGTCCATGAGATAAATCAATTGATCAATGAATCGATTGATCAAAAATCAATAACAATCGATAACCTTTGATTAGCTCGATGAAATATTTTGTTTGCTATATTTTTTCAAAATCTTTTGACATGATTGACACGATGGCGTTGACCAAAATCAATTGCATTTTTGGTTGGAAAAAAATTTTCTGGCGTACCGTGCTTAGTGTTCTATGATCTCCGTGGCACAGTGGCTAGCGTCCCAACCTTGAGATCTTTTGGTCGTGTGGTCGATTCTCCCCGACACAAAAATTGTAAGTCTGCTAGAGTTCGCGGGGTTATAAAAAAATAATTGCATTGCTATTAGTTGATTGATTTGTGATGGGGAAGTTGTTTAATTGACTGCTTGACTTGCAATGCCATCACCACTCATCGTCGTAGAGCACTTATCGCTCATTCATTGATACTAAGCAGTAAATACTAAGTGTAAATGCGAACACGAAAGTAATACTAAGCAATAAAGTGCATTTTATTCACAAATTAATGACATTAGTTTCTAGAGCACTAATGCTATTTTTCATATTCTATCTTTCAACACACAGTACTTTTACGACAACTTTTAAAACTCCGCTCTATGTTTTGTTATCTAGACACTTGTGTCAATATTCACATCTAACTAAGCAAGAATCTAATGCATATGTTTAATAAATTAGTTCTACTCACTGTCTAAATTGTAAGTCAGCTGTTTTGTGAAATAGGCCTATGTATGTAGTGTAATTCGTTAAAGTGAAATATCAAAGTCAAAATCAAAAATGAAGGATTTCAAGTTATAATAATAATAACATGAGTAATTATTCTTGAAAAGCAAAAAGGGGAAGATAAGAAAATGACAGAAAACGGTGATAGTAATTAATTGATAGATACCACAAATTTATTGCAATCAAATGATTGCTGCATGCTGTAATTACAATTAATTGATTGCTTAGGCTATTTTAATTGCCCTTAATTTTTTGTTTCCCTACATTGAGGGGCATCCAGAGAGGAAGAATCACAAAAAAGTCCTTAGACTTTCAGAAGTCTGATCATTTCAGCATTGTCCAAGCCTGGTCCAAATCTCTGCAGAAGTAGTATTAAAAAGCATTCAATGTAGCGAAAGGACTTGTTTACAGATTCAATGTGACTGGCCGTGACAGGACAAAAGTGATTGATATATCTTCCTGAAGCAACGTCAAAGACCAAGTGCAAATTTTGTTTGAAGTGTGGAGTTTCATAATAGCGTATACTATTCTCCATTCCGAATAATTGACGACGGATTTTTTCATCATTGATGTTTGAAATTTGTCATTGTTATTTTGATGAAGATATTCTGTCAATCACGAGTTTCCGATAAGAAACTTTTGACGTCACGATTAAGCGATATTTGATATAGTTAATATTTAATTGTCTCGGATCGTCTAATTCTCGAGGATGTTAAGCTTCACGCAACTAACGGTGCAGGGTGTAGTTGAGAATAGTGTAAGTACTTATGAATATCAATGTTGATCAGCAATACGAATCGTTCTAAAAATAAGAATCCTTTGTCTTCTCACTCCAACAAAGATAGCATTAGGTTTTCACTAGGTGATGAATATGCAAAGATTACGTCATTGAACGTCTGCTGCGATGTCTTACGCGGTTGCAGATTATGGAGGATTGTATGAAAACGTTTGTAGCACCAAAATTACACAAACTTTGCACTCTCACTGCTGTAGACAACGATAAAATTGATAGAGGCGAGTAAGTAGGTGCATGTGTGAGAAAGTTTCTTTCAATAATCTGTTAAAACCTTCAGTAGAAAAGAAAAAGTCGTCAGATTATCTCATAGTCGACGAAAATTTAGTAATCCTCTCTGGAATTGTATAGCATTTAATTTGTAATACGCTTCAACGGTTTGTTAGATGATTCTCGTCAACTCGATCGTCAAGCATCATTAAGTCCTGCCTGTTTAAATTCATCAAGTTCAAAACTTAACATCGTTCTGTGAATTCCACTGAAGACGCGGTAAGTGAAGATATCGGCTGGGAAAATGTGGTTGAAAATGTGAATTAATATGATATGCTGCACTGCCAAAACATTCTAGCGGCTTGCGATTTAGGGTTTTATCAATTTGTGCGCGTGTTTCTCTCCTTGTTTCTCTTTCTTCCATTTCCTCAACACACTGTAATAATGCTTCAACTCATATATTCATGTAATTTCACTTGTGTGACTGTTGACTCAACCTCCCTCATAAAATTCTCATAGCTCACGGCAGTGGGCTTGTGTGCGTTTATTGATCAAACACGCAGAATTACGGTAGCATTTTCTATGATATATTCCTGTTTCCAATTTTCTGGAATCAATACAAGCGTTTCGCCCGCATTTTATTCTATTTATTACAAAGCAGCAGATTCTAATCTAAGTTTCATGCGTGTTGGCAGAAATTCAGGGAGTAAAAGAAGCGTTATTGGGTGCTCCGTTAAAAATTCACAATCTTTGACAACGTTAATGCATAAGAAATGTGACATTTGCTCTCTTTGTTTTAAAAGCGAGATCATGACTTTATCTGGATAGTTCTGCATGTATCATTGCAATGATTGCAGTGCAAGCTGCTTGATTAAATTTCACAGATTAGAAGTTTATGTTTTCAATTGATCACGTGATACACTCTAAATATGATCATTATGACAGAACTATTGTAAATTGAAATGTGAATTAACCGTTATGAGAAGTATTATATTGATTCCGAAATTGTGAAAGCTGTGATTGCCTTCTTGTTTACATGAACTTTGGAAGTGACTGCTTAACAACCTGCATCAGGAATAAGTATCTTCCTGATCTTCTCAGATCAATATCGCGTTGTTTTACATTTTTGTGTTTCCTCAGCGGATGTGTCTAGATTTCATTCTCATCATTTCTTATTCCTTTAATTCGTAACTTCTTTCATGCACACACACACACACACATGTATAAATACATATAATAAAATTAATGTATAGTCTATTATGCAGTGTATATCTGAACATGAATTACCTCTTGATAAATCATAATGATATCCGTATATTATTGAAAATGCTTGTACCATGCCAACCTTGGACAGCGTGCAGTCTTCTATCCACCATTGAGGCGCATGACAGGTCTAGCTTCCTGTAAGTGGCTTGATGTCACCTCCCCGATGCTGGGAACTTGGACGGTGCTGACATAGTCAGGCTTTTCGCCCGGATGCCCTTACTGCCGACTTCCAATGAAATTTTCGTGTGTCTACCCAAAAATTCTCTTGACCAAGCATATGACCACTGTGCCACGGAGACCACCACAACCTCAGAAGAGTTTCTTCAAACGTTTGTTCTCTCTATGTTTCTTATCTTCTTCCCCTTTCATTGTATCTTTAGAATTGAGCTGGTCGAAATAATTTTTGCATTTCGCCGGAATTACATGTACACTTCTTCTTGATTCCTGTTTAGATTTTATGATTAGATTCATGCATCTGAACCAATCGTTTTACCGCATTTCTGACTTTTTTCGTAGATTAGTTGCCGACCCTGAAATGAACACGTGATCAGTGATAATATTTTCGGGTATAAAGTCCAGCTACTTAAAGGATAGCCATTAAAGCTATCACTTTTTCCAGTTCTCGTTCATATGACCGTCTCAAAATTTTGTAGTAACCCTTGCATGACCATCACCTCATTTTATCTAGTGGATCGGTATCATCACGCTAAACAATCTTTGAATATTGAATTGCATCCTCAGTTGAAATATGAGAACAGACCTGTGAATAGGGCCATATCATTCAATATCAAGAATCATCACCACACCTAATTCACATTCCCAATGTCAACACAACTCCCTATTTAACACGTAACCATACCTGAGCAAATTTGAGATGCAAAATTAGAATATTAAGTTAATTTTCTCGAGTTTTCATTGAATACTACTTTTAGCATTTTGCTTGACATTTCCCCGAAGTTTGAACTAGTAATAATCAATTAATGGTGCTTTGTCGGTAATTACCGGCATTAATTAGACGAAATTTTGTTGGTGTGTAGTACTAGTATTTATTATATAGCCGATAAAATAACTCATAACTTATTGCGTATCTCAAATCACTCTGGCAGTTCTACACGCACTATACTTCCACTTGACAACAAAGCTCTGTCGTAGTACATTGAATATCTAAATAAAATGAGAACTATTAAGTCTATGAGACACCAACACCCTTGCTTCCCCGGGCCACATTCGCCCGACCCAGTAATCGAACCGCAGTCCGTGGTGGAGACGAGCTCGCACCTTCTTCACTACGCCACGCTGGCGGTGCAGCGTGACAGTACATTACATTACAATTGGAATTTATTTGTACGAGTAGATGGATGATAAAAGTCAAATATCTCATAGCATTTTCAAGTAGTATGATTTCATAAAATGATGTAATTACATGTATTTGATGATGATAATAATTCACAATATAATAGAGGCAGCCTTGTGGCAGCTCCTGGATTTCCTATTTTTTAGAGACTTTTCTACAAAATCCTCCTTTTCGATTTTTTTCTTATTCTACATTATTATGATGAGTCAAATGAAAAAAAGAATTCGAAACAGAAGAAAATGAACATTCGGTATGCTCTTCCAGTATTTCCGCACACTCCACCCCTAAAGTGAGTCGCCCCCAAAAGACCCACTCAGAGACCGAAACTTACCTTGCGCAACTGCGGTTAAATAAAACTCATGCGCGATTTTCTGATGCAGCTTTAAAAATTTTCAAATTGCATATCCAATAGGTTAGTGTTTCATCTGCATTATAGTCTTATTCGTAAAGTACGGTAAAGAATGAACGGTGATGTTTTCTCAGCTTGGTTGCTGGTGAAGCTACCAAATATGATATATAAAATAAAAATTGACATTCGCATGCGCTATTTTTCTGCTAAAGCTCTCTTGACAATAGTTTCAGATACCTTTAAAATTCCAATATTTTTTACATAAAGCGGTCCTATTTTTCCACGGATCAGCGTCACAGGTCTGCATAGGTCACACGGCAAGAATCATCGTTTAGTACAGACTGTTTTGGTCATTTTCTGTCCTAAAGAGTGTCAACGTATATAACTGACCGCATAAGAAAAAGGGCTATAAAGTCCCGTTCATTCACATTTCAAAAACTGAGTTTTTTCCATTGCGAACTGAATTGAACTGCATTTTTTGGTGATGTTTAGTGCATGCTCAAATCTCAGAACCTATTTTTCACTTTTTTCTGCATGTATAATTGCATTGAATTTACTTCTAAGCATACTTCCTTTGATGTGATTATATTAATTGTTAATATTCGGTTGGAGGAAAATGGTTAAATCAATAAGGTTCAAGCTTATTTAGAGTAAGCGGCATGTATATGGCCTGTATTGACTATTATTTGCTATTCAAGGATGCGATATTCTCTGCACTACTGATGACCAATTGTTTATTTGGCCAAATATTGCTATTTTGCATCTGCTCTTGAGGTACGTGTTCAAATGCAAAGTTATGATTTGATACTAATATGAACCATTCAAGATACGTCTATTTGTTGGGTGATGATGGATGAGAATTCAATTAAGTAGCTCAAATCTACTTTATGCAATATTTTGGATAATTTTTTATATACATCAAACACACGCAAATTAATGTGGAAAGGTCTCACGACGTCTTCATAGTTTTACTGAGAAGAAATGAGATTTTTGATAATTTCTGCTTTACATTATCATACAAAGGATTAACGTGATTCAGGTTATATCTGTTTGTATGAAAGAGGGTGTGTTCCAAAGCTTAGAGGAATACACATTCACATCGTTAAAAAGAGTTGAGTTTTCGTTCATACGTTTCCATGGTTACTCTAATTTAACTGATTGAGAAATTGAGATTCCGTTGATAATTAATAGAGTATAACTTTAACTTTTAGAAATAGGGTGGGTCGAAGAAATTTGTTAATTTTTCTTTCTCAGGAACAGCAGAAGATTCATCTCAGTTGTAGGTTGGGATGTGACAGTTTCTGTCTATCAAATTCGTCAAAATGAAAGATAGTCATGAAGTTTGGATAAATAAATGTCATTTCTGCTGGAAATATCAGGGCGGCCACGAGTCACTGTGGAATACAAGTGATGATGATTAAACAAAATCGGAACTAATTTTGATACCATTTTGTATTGCAAATTTGGAGCGATGATTACTTTGCTTCATGTAGCTCCATTCTTGTATTTGAAAATATTTGTCTTTTTGGGAATCTGCCGGTGTTTGTCACAGTGCTGAAGATGAACCGTATTTCGCTTGGGCCGGCTTCCTGATAGGTGCTAGAGCGCCTATCTAGCTATTCCTCAATGATGTAGCGATTCTTTTTAAAGGCTTTTCCTTCAAATCTGTGTTGTCTTGCATCAACGTGTCATTGTGAATGTACAAATTTCATTTACTTGTAGACATATTTTGATCAGTGCTAAAAAATGTGACCTATCAGTCAAGAAAGTGAAACATTGTATGCCGAATGAGAAAGTTATGAATGAATATCTTATATTAGGAACAAAACTGATCAGGTTGGAATCCTTGAACGTATTCTTTCTTGTACTTGCGACTGACATCGGGAACATGCGCATTATGCAATTAGGAACTATATAGGATGAACTACATCATGCGCCAATTGATTTCAATCGAATTTAAAGAAGTGGCTATAAATTAATTGCGAATCGGTTTATTTAATTTTTCCATTATGCTGACAATGATATTGGGTTTTATTAAGTTGACAGACATGGTCTATCAAACTCTGGTGATTATTAGATAAAAGAATCATTGGTCATTCTATCTCTTGCGGTTTCATGTAAATGTTTGCCATCTTGTGACCAGATGCCACTGTCAATGTGATCAAAGCGAACGCAACATTAGCGCATAAATTAACTCGTCCGACATTCAGTAGAGATCATGTCAACGGGCATGAATGAATGGCAGTACATCGGAAGCTGCAGAATTGACAGGTTGACTAGAATAAGAAATTCAGAAATGTCAGTTGACTTCGTAAGAATCAAAGGTGATATAATTTCCTAAATACCAATGTTAATTTGTTAGCATTCCTGGAGATATGGTGTAATCTAAGACGAAGTGGTAATATAGTGCACGAAGTCTACTCATAAATTGCTCTTATTATATGCTGATCGAGTATTCATTTCATTGAAAAGCAGAAGCGCTTATTGAGAACTCCTGCAGAAAGTTGCCTGTTATCTCCTTCAGTACATCAAGTGTGAGAAAGGGCGATAATGTTTTTACATTCATAGGAAAGATAAAGTTCGAAAGAAAATAACTTCAAATTTTGACAGTGATGAGATGAGTTGCGAATTATCTTAACGACATTGTCGTAAATCTTTCGCGTAGGAATTACGCAACAGACAACTGAACTATGACCGAAACAATTTCCATTCCGTGCTGTATTGGACCATGTAGCATAGAATAAATAAGTCATCATAGCGAATACTCATGAATAGAAAGTTTTCTGCTATTCGCAACATCCGGAGTTGCTCTATACCCTCCGCTTTAAATCAGATTCCGTTTTAAGCAGGATCAATATCTTCAGGCGGATTTGCAAGTGGGTCACAAAATCGCGTATGTCGTGAGTCAAATTTCGTTGACCCACTTCCAACCAGTTTTACTCATGACAAATTTGACATCCTCAAAAACAGTGAAATTTATTTACTCGTATTCTTTGAGTCAGTCAGTGTCACTGAAAGACGTGATAGATGCTCACAGCTAAAATATGCAGCACCATTGACTTTCACACGCCTCATAGCTTCGAAAGGGAACGAAATTTGACAGATGTACGGACCCTACCGAAGAGAGCAATGCTTTCATAAATTTTACAAATGCTTTGTTTTTGATTTTGTTAGTGTCTCGATAGAAACAAACTATCGAAATGGGATAAGAACTAGGGATTGCAGTCCGGGGATCCCGTTGAATTTTGTAAAATCCGAAATCGCGGGATTAATTTAGTTGTCATTTTAGTAGAAATTTTTAGATGCATTAATGTCTTATGTCTGAAGTAAATTGAAAATCATAATGTGCATGGAAAATTACAGTTGTATTCAATTCTTAATCACAATATAGGATTAAAGAAGTTTTCTAGATGTATTCATGCTCAGTAATCTCGCGACATGTGGAAAGAAGGAATATCTTCTCTTCTGAAAACGATGGGAATCGGCGGGAAAGTGTCCACAGTTCTGTAGGCATTTGGGTAGGTGCATGGCATAATATGGCAATTGTTTCGCAAAGCCTTATTGAAAAGCTTTTTGCTTACATGCATTCTTCTGCTTTCAATAGTAGGTCCATCTTGGATCAAGTCATTACCATTTATCCCATATTCGTGTATCTGAATTCGTTCCGTCGACAAAGTCTGAGAGAGTTCAGCAAATAACGGGCACGCACATTCAATTCTTGACAAATTATCGCTTGATAAATTTGGTGGAGTTCATGATATGATACGAGGTTCCTTGATTTTCGCAGACTATATATCCGTCGGTTACATGTCTTCACGTTGTCGTCAATGTGGACCCATGTCAGCTGATTGTTGAAGGGTCACTCCAAGAATTTTCATTTTTCTTGATCGGGGAATATCAAGCTTCAGGTTTTCTAGCATTTCATTTCTTTTTTATACACATCAGTACGGTTGACTGCTTTTTCAACTCCAAGTCATGATACTTACACCAATTCACCAGCTTTAGCTTTATCATTTATTTCTTTTTGTGTTCTGTTGATGTTTTCAATATAGGTATCACACACCATGTCGTATAGGCACACACACGACATGTGTGTCATCTGCGTATTGTATTTGCATATGTTGGCCAACACGTTGTTGCATGCGATGATTTGGAGAGTTTGGCTCTTCTGCTTTCATATTTTCGAGAGGGATCACCTAAATAGATGCCTCCTTTTGCTCAACTACATTTAAAAATTTTCACGTCGTAGATAGTTTAATGAACTCAATAATATGCATGCATCTCATAAATTCTTGATATTTCAAATGCTCTGTTTAATGATTTATAGCTGGAAAAAGTCAGGAGTATTTGATGATGTTGTTATTATCATTATTGCAAATTTGTGCAAAATTTTTCGACTGCGTTCAGGGCCTCTTCCATTTACTCTGTTTAATGCTGATAGCAATTCTTACAGACTTTGTTAGAGGTACCGACACAATGCTTTACTGTAGAAGTCTGTCTATGTTGCTTAGAAGAGCAAGCTTACTTTTCAGTTATTAGTGGCAAATCAAACCAACTTTCCGGTAACCAAAAAATGATGCAAAAATAGTAGCAAATGTGCAGTGAATGTTAAGCAAAAGGCTAGCTGTTATGTGCTGTAGGCCCATTAAAGGATTTATCCACTCACGAAGCTCAAATTACCCACGGTAATTCGTCACTGATAGCGGTCACAGGTTATGGAAAGTATTAAAATTTACATAAAGAGGACCATTATAAAGCAATTTTCTTTCTCTAGTATACTGTATAGGGATTTGTATAGCGATTTGCATAGTTGCTTGTATAGCATTGAGCGCCTGTTCTTAGGGCTTAAGTTTCTCCGCAACGATAAGCGATCATCTATGAAGGAGAACTTCATCGAAAGCTTGTTGTTCCTATGGGCCAGCATTGAGTGACATTTATTATTATTATTATCATTTGTGAAGTTGACAGTTAAGTAAACTGTTCTTATTCATCGTTTATTGAATTACAAATTATCTTTATAATTTTTGAGTCTTTGTAATAGTGAATGGGTGAATTCAGGGCACTAGCTTAAGTTCGCAATTTGCTATCTGATTATTCGAGCAGTAATGTAACACAATCACTTAAACGTGTGCTGGAGAAAAGGGGACAACATTCCGTAAGTAGGCTTGCCGGGTGTATCCGAACTTGGAATTTTACTCGGACCCAGTGGTTTTTGATCGGACTCGGTCCTTAAATCGACCGAGTCCACAACCCTGGACTAATGCTTATCAATGGCGAAGCAGATGTTAAAGCAGGCCCGGCCCTAACACGGATTGGAATTGTCAGGTATCGGACTGACCGAAAGTGGCCGACCTTGGATGGGCGGACCGGACCGGGCTGGGGACATTCCCAGTTAACTGCAAATCTGTCCATCATCTTGTACTGTATCTTAGACTTTGAGAACACGGTGTCTTATGAGTATCTTACGAGCAAGCATCTTTTTGAATAAGATTATGGTTGCCAATAGAACTGCCAACATGCTGATTCAGATTTCAAAATCATTGATCGCTTGCTTTCATGCGAAAAATCTTACTTTTGCCCGTTCATTGTGCATGTAGGTTGTATGCTCAATACAGGGCACCGCTAATTTCATATTATGCAGACAAATAAACCAATGTTTAGCTATTAGCAGTGTGTGTGTGTGTGTTTGAGATGCATTGATTGACAGTTCTGTTGATCATCTTTTCAACTTGAAACTGTATTTTCAGTTGACATTTGTTCGTGATAGGAATTCTGCCAACTTTCGGTTCCATTTCTTTCAACAACAGTTCTGAAGACTGATCGTTTAATTTCATTGTATCCTCTTAAACTTTTAGTGTCCTACTTTCATCGCACTGATAAGTTTTAGACAGAAACATTTTCTTCACTTTTTCTTTAACTCTTCAATCTATCATCCGCACGACCGGACAACTGCTGTCATCCAGTTATAGGCCAATCTGATTGCTGGATTGCACGAGGGTGGTGACGTAATTAGCCGCTGTCAGGCATTCCATCTTAACGTCAGCTAGCTAGAAATAGTCACGGACTGTAGGAGGACGTAAATAGCATCACTGTCGTTTTATTCCAGTCCCTCGAGTGAGATCATTCTTCCTTCGATCAGGGTTTTTCTCTCCTTTCACGCCTCTCTTCTTCTTCGCCGTGGCTTTTCAGGCGCGCTTTCACACGCGTGAAGAAGGAAATTGCATGAAACATTCACCCTCATAATAATAATCTTGAGAAGAGAGAAGAAATAAAATTGTGAAATATTTACCCGCGTCTCAACACACACAATTCCGCACAAAGTCTTTCTCTTTGCCTCTACCAAAGCAGAAATGACAACCCTCATTATTATTATTATTATGATTCCGTGCGCGCGTGTCTGAACCCAACACACTGCCGAATTACTATGGAAACTCCGTGCGCCTTGTTAATCGCGCACGCTATTGTTGGACCAGCTACTCTCGCAGACACTCAATGGCAGATTTTTATAACAATAAATATTGTATAGTGCAATCTTGTTATCAGAAAGAATTCATTTTAACGCGTAGATTTTGCCGATTTCAACGCCAACAACTGCTACTAAATTCATAAACGGAATTTACTTCTAATCAATCATCTATTTCGTCATTGCTATCACACTCAATCAATCATTTCAGGTAAGTACCATAGATGCTCTCTCTCTCTTTCCGTCTCCATCGTCTTATTTTATTGGGAATGTCCAACCATCGATACATTTATTGATTCATTAATTGATTTAATTTAACTGAGAACAATTTAGCATAATGATTTCCTGAAAACTATCCTTTGTCAACAGTTCGCTTATACTGGTTACTTACGGTCATCAATCATCTTGTTGATAGCGTTCTCATGTGTCAGGTGACCAGTAATTTGTTTTCAAAGGGAATTTATACTCGATCCCGAAGACTGGATCATTCTTCCTGGAAAATTACCTGGACTTTTTCGGAGTTCGTTAGAAATGGAGATTTGCTATAAAACTTAGACTTAAAGTCATACAGGATCAGAGAACATCTGTCCCAACGTACATTCAACAGTGCTCGGTGAGGCACTGCTGATGGCATTGCTATATGAGTGCAAGTAGGATAACATATGGACCAAAAAGAGATCTCTTATCAAAATCGAGATAACTCAAACGCAATTTTCAGCATTATGGCCTATTTTAATTTTGACAAGATATGACACCTACATTTTGTAAAATTCAGAGAAAGACGAGCGTGAAGTACATCTGCTATGCAGGTCTAATGCTTTTCAAAATTGCCAGTTAGTCAGCTCTGTGTGAGAACCCGTTTGTCATCGAAAGACCGTTTATGGCGTCCGATGAACAACGCATGGGATTCATTCACTCGATAAGAATTAACTTCCATTGCATCAACGGATTATTCTCACCAACGGGATCTGGGCCGGTAGTGAGGATCCACCAATCGTTGTTCTTATGTCCAGTTCTATGTAGAAGAATTAGAGCTCTCTATGTTGGAACAGAAGGCAGATCATCATGTCGCAGTGTCATGTATACATCGCACAGCAAAATATAGTTGATACTTTAACACACTTTTAAAATTTTACGTAGTTAGATGTCTAGCAAGCTGTCGGAAGTGCCGAGTTATCGGTCTTTAAAACTCCACCACACTTACTTGAGAATTACTCCGAATCACCTCTCGAAAAAGTTGACAGTCAATCTCAACCAACGCCAATTGCGATCAATGACCGGTTGATCCTTACTGTAAATGCTTAGCGAGTGAATAGAACCCAGTGATGATAGTTGGGTTAGTTGCTTGCTGCTCCGTATAATCGAGTTAAGGATACGTGCATTCCAAAATCAGTCCACTTTTCATTGCCATCACCAGTGATCTTCCGTTTCATAAATGCATCGTCATTTCATGACCATTGTCACAAGCAGTGAGAATGCGAACTTCTTTAGTAAAATCTTTTTATCGCATTTTTGTCATTTGCTATTGATAGCAATTACTAGAAGTTCATAATGGCAATTGTATTTGACTGCAGATGTCGACCATCGAATCTATCACAGTTCACTGAAGAAGGTGAACAAAGTTAGAGATGCAAGTAACTAGATGACCGTACTTTCATAGTAAGAATCCACCGCACCAGGATGGTGTCATTGGCAGTGAGCGTCCTGAGATTGCAGTGAGGAAGTTTTTCGAGTATTGTGGAAGTCTAGAAGTGTCCATAGTATGTGCAATTGTACGCAATTAAAAAGTACAAATTAGAAATATTGAAAATATTAGCTTATTATGCACTTCGCATATATCGACGGCATCAGTCTGCATGATTATTTTATCCAAAGTGTTGTTGTCCATCCCTCAACGTTTTGACGCATCACTATCTCAATGGAAGTTTGTATTATTTACATAAGCTTCACGCATTCGAATTAGTTTGATAGTTGATCTTATTTTTGCCTGTCACATGTCTCCTTCTCACGTACTCCAAGTACTCCTTATCTCGTTTCATTATGATTATATATTGCATGTCAATCCACAGCAGCCGAGCAACACTCAGGTACAGGTGGAATTATTAAGCATAGTACACTGATCAATGTTAGATCGATTACATCATGAATATACATAAGTTGAAACCGGCCGAGAATCTCTGTGCGTTGAGGGTCCTTAAAGTCGGACCTGACCGATGACCGGCGTGTTCATCATGCCTGTTCGATCCGTTGCACAGCTCCACTAATCTTGCAAACTGACTTTGGGCCTATTATTTAAAAGGCTTATACGTAAAAATTCCTATCTAGTCGTATTTTAAATTCAAAGCTAATGAGTGAGATTTTTCTATTAGGGATTTTAGTTTATATTGATTTCAATGGAAAGATCATGCTTAATTTAGGGCAAAACCCCACGGAAGTATTGAACATAAATTGGTAGTGTATGTGGACTTGATATCGAAATCGAAGACTTGCAAGTTCTAGTCATAGCTGGTTCTATATGTCATGGTTCTTTCGATGAATCATATTACAAAGCGCATGAATATCTCTCCCAAGTTAGAAGGTTTCCCTGTGGATCCCCAACACTGCCGGTTTTCCCACCCCAACTAATGCGCCATGGTTGCTACGGAAACGAGTTAAGATAACAAAGTTAACGAGAATTTTGTCAAACACTCGGAAGTGACACAACTGGCGACAGCCTCCTGCAGCATGGGATGCTCCACTGACTCTTCCTCGTCCATTTAACTACAGTCGGGAAGGATGAAGATATTTGTTGAGATGAAAATGACAGGAAAAATAAATGAGGTCGATGTGCGGGAAAGTAAATGGATATATTAAAAAGAAGTAAAGCAAGACACTCTAGAAAATTATATTTATGCGAGATAGCAGTGAAAGAAATAGGTAAATATCTAATGACCTGTTTCAGCTACCGAGACGAAACAGAACTCGATTACACCGTCATTGAACGACAAGCGTTGTGTGAGGCCTCTCCAGACCCAGAGGGGAATTCCAAAGTTGCGTCATTTATCATCTGTTTGATATCGTTTACCATTGCCGTGTGTAATGTGCATGTAGGTGATTGACAATTAACTGATATATTCATAAGTTGTGATTTTCCTTGAAATTTGCATTCAATTAATTTTTTTTTTCAATATGAGCGACGTGATAATCAATTTGAATTGACTGAATTTTATCAAATGGTGCAGTTTTTCTAATTCTATCACTTCGGCAAAAACAGCATCTTCCATCTGCAGTTTTGATCGATAATTTAAAGCAGGAATCGAAGACTGCAAGTGTTTGCGACCCCATCTACGTACCTACGTGCATGCGATGTGTCATTGGTTCTTTTAGCACATTTGATGCATTGCGTCACAGCTTCAGTGTTGAAGTAGTAGAATGTGTAACATTTAACCTGATTTACATACATAAGATATTCATTTAGTACAAATGGACACTAACTCCATATCTTTCCGACCGAACTCGTCTGACCTGGATTCGAACTCAAGTCAGGGAGAAAGCTAAATAAGTGCTCTATCCACACGGCCAGATAGACGGTACAAAAGAATCGTTGACGAAAACCAATGTTTTATGTCATATTCATGTCGATAATCAGAAACCCATCAACAACTGTTCACTGAATCGTGCTACTGATTGATAATAGCGATGTTCCAGGGCACACGCCACAACGAAGTGTGAGGCTCAACCAAATGAGCTTTCCTACCCCTACAGACAACCGAAAATCTGGTATTTGGTCTGAAATCATCAAAGGAAAGTTGTTTTTCGAAATTTAGATTGCCCAAGCACGATCTGTTTTTGCTTATAAAGAATTGATCTAGGATTCTGGTTCAAAGGTCTCTGTCTCTTGTCTTGTGCGATGTCATGATCCTATATTATTAATGTTCTACTCTCGTATATCGGATTCTCCCTGCTGGCTGCTCTCAACATCAGACTTCTGTTTTGCCTTCAATTCTGGAACCTCCTCAATAAAGAGGATTCTTAGATTCACGACTCGGACAACAAGTCTAGCATCCGTGAAAAATCAGATCATTCAATTATGTGCATCAAAGTTAGTAGTGCAGGTTGCCTAATTTAAGAAGTTGATTACAAACAGCAGCCTCTAAATAGGTGATAGTTTAGCGATCAAATGATTAGTTTGAATTTTTGAACCCAATGCATATCTTTTATTGTCATGTGTTCGAGTATATCATTGATAGTCGATAAGAAAGGAATCTCTTCATTATCAGTCAACGCTCCAACGAAGTCTAACATTATTGGCTTTCACCAACGTTCTTGCCCCAAGCGTTAAAATACTAAGTTTCATTTTTCTTTATTTAGCCTTTAATTTTGTTTTGTATAATCGCGGCTGTTCATTAACTAAAATTCTGCCGACAGAAAGTTAAACCGATTGAAATTATTCTGCCTGTAGAAAATTAAGCCGACTTAATGAACCCGACGGTATAGCATCGAAACCGACAGAATATTCAGTCGGTTTCGGTGTTATACCATCGTTGCCACTGGAGAGGAACGACCGCCGATTGTCGGACGCCGAAATCGTGGTACGATGAGTGCCTGAGTGGAGGAAGAGCGAAGACCAGAACGACGGGAAAGCGATACCTTCTTTAGATCGTCAGCTAGATATGAGGGGCTATTTCCGTGAAGGCAATCGTGGGTAAGAACAGTCAGATGATTCCGGGTCTTTGTTTCAGAAGGAAGCCATTCTAATTCGCGCAAAAGAGAAGTAATAGACGGATAGGATTTGTACCACCATGATTGGCAGACATATCCACAAGATAGGTGTAAAATAAAAAGGCAAATGTGCCATTTTGAGCTTCAACTGACGATGCAAGTGATATAAAAAGGGCGATTGTGTTTTTTGTTTTTTGTCGCATTACGCGACTATCACATCTTGACCACTAAGTCATTAAAGTAATTTGATTTAATGAAATGCACGTATCAAAGCCTAAAATTGGTTATAAGTGCGCATCAATACGCATGTCGTACATTAATTAAGGATATCGTACATGTAATTAAGTACAATAAGCATTACTTTTTGCTGCGCAATGCATTTATACTATTTATTTGCAGAAAAGGTAGCGCTTCAAGTGAATTGACTAACTGTGGAACTGTGCAAATGCAACTGATGCATTTTTGGAGTGAGAAACTAGTCATGGCCGTTGTTTACTGCACAAAACGGTGTCCGTAAGCAGCACTTTTGAATCCATGAATTGCGGGTTCACCATGTGATGATTAACAAATATACTACCGCTTTCTACGTGGGTTATTAGAAAAGGGATTAATATTATTTTCTCATCTTGACATTCCCAAAATGTCAGACTTTATTAGTGTCAAATTTGCTGAGATGATATGCGGCAGGCCTAATGCCCTTTTGATGCCCTTTAGTAATAACAGCGAGACAAACGTGCTGAAGATAACTGCATGTGTTATCTCCCTCGTCTTGGTTCCAAGCTCTCTACATGTGTATGCCTGAAGTCATATCTTCTTTCCAAGTAGTCTTTGTGACTGCCAGTTACTTTCATCCCGAATTAGAAAAAGACAAGATGAAAAGATGTTTCTTGATATTTTTAGCCAGATTGTTTTACACCACTCTCATTCGCCTACTCAATCATTTCAATGCTGTGCTTTTGTTATCAAATTGATTATTTTCGATTGATAAAGATTAAAAAAAAACAGTCGCCTGTGCGTGACAGCCGTCTGGTATGCAGAGTCGGATGGAGAGGTTTTCTCGTGCATTAATATAATTGGTTGAATAAGTTGCACACATATAAGAAAATATTTTCCACTTTTCTTGAAGGTTTGTTAATATAAAAAGCTGAGAACCGAAAGACAATTTTGAATTTTTGACAAATTTGGCGTATTAAATAGCTAGTATTAGAAAGTATTTAAACCACGTGCGAAAATGTTTTACAAGCGTACACGTTATCACTCACTCACTCACTCATGTGCAGCCTGTCGTATCCCGTCGGTTCAGGCATAGGCTTTGCACAATTACCTCCACTTTTCTCTACATCGAACGGTGGCAACCCAGCTCGCGTTGCCGAAAAATTCATAGAGTTCATGTTTCCATCTTTTTCTCGGACATCCGCGTAACCTATGGCGGCCGCAAGGGTACCATTCCGTCAAACGTTTCGTCCACCTGTCGTCAGAGTAGCAACTGACGCGACCTGCCCCACGTCTACTCGAGTTTTCTTATGCGTGACAGGAATATTCTATTCGACTGATTGATCTTATTTCGTTGTTTGTTCTTCTCTCTCGGTATGATATGTTCAGCACTCTTCTTTCCAGTTTCATTATATGGGCCACTGGCAATCTCTGCATAATGAATGAATGACGTTTATTTAATGGAAAAGCCCTAATAAAAAAAATCGTGAGGCATCAGCACATAAAGTAAGACAAAAGCAGCACAATATGAGAAAAAATTAAAACAAACAAGAAACTTTAAACAAGTAGGAAAACAGCATAGCAAAGTCAATATCAATGTTATAGTGTGAAACCATCATGAAATAAGCGACACATTTGAGTGAGAAAAGAATTTGACCTATCTGCAGTCACACACAGTGGCAGTTGAAATTTCTGGGACCGTGGCGAAATGGGAGCCAGAAGATGGTGCGATAGATGTGTCACATCATTCACATTCGTCAAAAATAGCTTGCATGAAACAATGGTCTTACGATAGTCCAATGGCGCAAAGTTTGAGCACTTGCTCGATTTAGAAAGACAAATTAAACGATGGCAGCGTCGTTGCACTCTCTCAACAGCATTGGCTTCATACATGTACAGGTTTAAGAAGAGAGGAACATGATACTCTAAAATCGATCTTACGCACCCAAAATAAATCTTTGACAAAGACTCCAAAGGCATGTAAGGCGGCTGCAAATGGCGGACTACATTTAAACGTGAAGTGGCTTTCTTTGTAATAAACTTGATATGAGAATTCATTTCTTATTCTTATTACCGATTGCATGTGTCATTCGGAGTCCTATTCGATAATTTTCCTCTGGAACGGATGCATCAGACAGCTTGTTGATTGAATAATATTCTTGTGAGTCGCAGTGCTTCGTGACATTAACAGTAGAATGAAATAAAATAAACGATGCAGCAAATTGCCATGCAAGAGATTTGTGGCTGGTTGGATTCGAACCTACTACCTAAAGGTTATCTAAACACGTCGCTCTACCAACCGAGCCATGAACTGCGCACATGCGATCGTGCCAGTTGATAGGATCAAGTCCTCACCATCACACATCAGTTGTCATAGTAATTATTAACAGTGAATAAATATTTCCGCCGATTTTAAGACCAGTAGCGGGGATTGCATAAGCGCAAGATAAATGGATTTATGTCCATTGCACATATATCATGATGTCATCTTATGAAGACCACCTTCCATCAAAAAAATTGACGACGCCCCTTGTCTCTAACGAAGGTAAATGGGTTTAAATAATGAAATTGTATATTTCAGTCTGGCACACTTTCCAAAAATTCTTAACATCAACAAAGAACACACTACTGCTGACATCTATCGTGTATTCATAGATTTTGGAAACTAGGAAATTTAGCATAAACCACTGGAATCGGGCCATATACAGCAATACATCGACGGTGCTTGTATCACACACCATGACTTCTGCCAGAAACAGGATACATCATGTTACTAAAAGATCAATGGGAATTTTTTTGGTTAACAGCTGACTGAGTAGTGTTTGAATGATTGAATGAGAAATTAACGACCAATCTTGCACTAACTTTAATTTGACTGCGTGGAGGAAAAGGTCAGATGAGGGACAGTGCCAATCACAACTTCCGCGCACCTTGACTCTTTTGCCCACTAAGGCGCCGAAATAGGTCTACCGTGTTCGCCCCGCAGCAATCCACGCCTCGTCACACACTCCCCGCCTGCATGTTAACACGCGCGCCTTCCAGCTTTGACGACACTTCACCGGCCTGTCACCTCGATGATGTGACAATTGAGGCGCTCTCATCGGTCATGGATCATAGCAGTGTGGCGATTTAAGACAGTATACAGGAGGGATTTCCCTTAGAAAAATAGAGAGAACTAAACTGTTGAAATATGCACTAAGATGGAAGATACTCAAATAATGCTGACAGAAGCTGAAATAAGATTGTCATAAGACTAAAACTTTCACGTCGATCCCAACACGATGCCAATTTCGAAGTTGGGTTTGATCATGGACACGATCTGATCCTATCTCTATATCTATCTTCAAGAATTCCAATGCCATCTATGTTTAAAATGTTACCACGACACTTGCGCACATGCACGGACAATCCACCTGAAGACAAATGCGCATACTTGAAATTCTACGGAATAAAAATTTACTTAGTAGTTTTAGCACTATTCCTGGTTAAGAGACATCGGTCGGTTTGAGATTCTATATTTTCTTTGGGTAGAATCAGTTGATAGTCAAAAAAATTTTTGAATCAGAGCATTAAGCACTTACTATGTTCAGATAAGGTAAGGGAATAAAACTGGAAAATGTTGATGCTTCCACTTCTCATTAATCGCTCTTGATTTGTAAGATTTACCGTTTTGTTTCATTACATTCACCGGTTTCCATTAGCAATATTTCAGTCTTGTCGTTTTCAATAGCAAGAAGATTTTTGAAATCTAATGTCGGCATCAATTGAGATTTTTGAGACCAGAAGCGGTTGTCTCACTCATTTCCACCTCCATTTTCTTTTTCATTTGAGGAGTTTGAAAGTGTTACAAGAAGATCACTATGGAAACCCTTCTGACTGGTTTCTTACCCATTCTGGCGTCGTCCCCTCCTATCTTCCTTTGCCGCTTCTTCCGCTAGAAGGCGTTGATGATAAATGAATCGTTCTCCCTTACCAGTGCCACCGCCACGGCAAACACTTGGACTGTAAATTAGCGTCTTTACTCGAGGCATCTGCAGTCAGAATTGACACGATTGAGGTTTGTGCACGTGGTTTGCACGTGGTAAAGATGTTTTGCAGGTGATGCTTCGCATTCGCATGGCAGACTGTGTCCATTGGCAATGAAACATAAGTCATCCCCAAGATGACACAAATAAATAGGATGATGTCACAAGAGGAGGATAATGGAGGAGTATCTTTATACTCTTTGTTATTTTTGTGATTGAGCAGGGATTGATACTGTAATCGGCAGCAGTAAGTAGACCATTAAGATAGAGAATTTAATTTGATGAAATAAATGCTACATTATTAACGGATAAACGCGAAGAGTTTGCCTCGAATATCACGCCTCTCGGTGACCAACTTGATGCGAGTGAAATTATTCCTAGGGAAAGTCATGCGTTGTTTCGTATTCACAATCTGCCTCTGAATATGAATAACCACGGTTTGATTTTTGTTCCTTTATCTGTTTATTCCAAAGATTTTGCTATTGAAAATGAAATAGAGTCGGTCAATCGAGGATTTTAATAGAGTTGCCAGATAATTGAAATAATCCTTTTGACTAGTTTCTTGAGGATTCTGAAATCGAGTATCTGCCGATAGAAGCTACTTGTAAAGCACAGCTGTTTTGGATATTACACACCAACATGCTTGAGATTATATGACTTCAACGTCCCTGCTTACCCTTCGGGGGGATGGGACGGTGCTGACACTGTCAGACCTCACCTGGAGCGATGTAATGTTTTTATTTTCCCGACTTGTACATTATGAGTATATACATAAAAGTTGGAAATTGCTACATGCATATGTTGTGCTATATATCACGATTATTATATAAATGAGTAAAGTATCATGGTGTTAGATTGCACATTCACTCTCAACAGGTTAATAAAAGGGAACACTGTCCATCATTTGCAATTAGATCAATTTTTCATCATTCGCCATCGTAACTTCAATTGTAATAATGCAGATTTATCTGTTTGAAAAACGTTGATGCATGAGGTGTAACATAATTGCAGAGATTTGACTGACTTCAATTATGAATGGGCATCAAGAGATGAATTTTTATAAACAAATTGTCTTTAATGTGTGGAATGAAAGGAAGCAATATTGAATTTAACAATGTCAGATTATAATTCTATTTCGCATCGAGAGTGCTCTTAAGTGCAAATGATCGGGTATGCTTGTGATGAGATTATTTGAGTCTAATGTTTGTGACGGAGGCTCGCTGATGCATACTGGTGTTGCATCCATGTCATCGATGTCCGTCATACGAATAATTAGTACTGCACCCTCCTTGTTGTTTACACTCGAAGAATTGTCGGTAAATCTCACGAATTGGCCGTCGTGTGACCGCCGCTGCCTGCTGAAGGATTTTAGGGAAGACTTCATATATTCCCCTCCCTGTTGTGTGGAGGGCGAATGAATAAATTTTGCGCCTTTTCCTCCCGTTTTTCACTAGGGGTTTCGTCTTCTTTCTTGCTGGACGCTTTCTCACCTCAACAGGGCCCCATGCCGGTGACTGAGGGCGTGGACACGCTAGCTGAGAAGCTGCGCGCCTCGGCGGCCGTCCTCAACGGAGCGGGACAGGCGGGGGAGGACAGCCAATGCGCGCCCGGCTCCCCACAGCTGCTGGGAGAGGCAGGAACTGTGGAAGAAAACTCCACCGACTCTCACCGTCGACACAGGCGAAAGCCGAGCCGGCCGCAGAACCTTCGCACTCTCAACCGCAAGCCGGGTCAAACCACAGCCAACCAACAGCTCTTGACCCCTGACGAGGAGGAGGAGGACGAAGACCTGGACGAGGAAGAGGCAGAGGATATGGCCACTCTGCCTCCACCACTGTACGCGTCGACTACTACTCCTCTCAATCTCACTCAAAGCAAACTGGAGCCCGAAATCCACGCCAGACGCCTTCTCATGCAGCAGATCCAACAACTCCCGCCACTCGACGAACACGGCGCGCTGGACCTGTCCACTAGACCTGGTCCAGCCGCACCCATGATACCTCGCCTCGACGTCCCCGCTGCCATTAATGCCCTATTCCCCCTTCCACCGCCGCCCAATGACCCTAATCAACCTAATCAAGTCATAAACCTTCTACAAGCCCAACTCGCAGCTCACTTCCTTGGTCTCAATCTGCCACAACCAGGAAATCAACCTTCCGGCCTACCACAATCAAACAATAACAACAACAGCAGCCCTCTTCCATCTGCATCAACTGCAGCCTCAAGTGTTAAAGAGGAGGAGCCCAGCATCAAGTCATCTGAAACTAGTCAAGGTGAGCTTCTATTTGACTAAATCACTTTTTTTTACTAATTCGCATAAGGCCAGATTATTTTTCCATTTAATTCGAATAATCCACATCTAATTGCATATTTTAAGATAAATTTGTGACATCGCACATTGATGATTTTTCGCTGTGAAGCCAATCATTGGTATAAGCATGGGTACAAGACAACCGAGGCAGCAAAGTTTGTTGTCACGATAAATAAATGAAAACGTTTCGAATTTCTTGCTTTTCTTATAACACGCTTTTGTTGATCAATATGAACATCAAATTAATTAGCCTCGGTCAATTCCTTGCTATCTGTTCATTTGGAACCAACTTTTGATGATTTACGTAATTGCTACCCAGATGGTTCCTCTTTGTGAAAGTTCAATTTTGAAAATATCCCGCAATTATGAAGATTGGCTTCATGTAAGGCATAAAATTCGAAAAAGATCAACTTTCGATTAGACATACATGGACTAAATGAACCATTGTTTTTTTTGGAATGCTGCTAGATCGAATTCTCTAAATGCGGAAAGGCAAACTGATTCCTCAGATTATCCTGCAGTAGAGTATTTCATTTCATGATTCTCTCATCTCTGATCGTCGTGTTATGCATGTTATACATTTTGTGAGGCCGATAATTGGAAGTACGAGTATGTATAGCATGCACATTAAACCATGAATTGACAATGATGATATATTTGCAATAGACATACAGATCATCACATTCATTTGACCACCTGTAGTTGTAACAAAGGGAGCTTATACGCACATGAAGGTCAATGAAAGTATTAACATCTGTGAAAACACTAGGAGAAAAATCAAGCTGTAATCAATGCTTTAATCAAGAAGTTGGAAGTGTCCAAACATCATTGATGCAAAAACAATCAGACAAGTTACGCTCAAATTCATATAAAAAAAGGAGTAGGAACTTCATATGGGTACAATGTATTCCAATGTCTTATTATATCAGTTGCAACGTGGTGTTGTTCTCGCTCTTTTGGCTATGATTATACAAATTTCTTTGATTGAGATTTGCGAGGCATTGGAATTCAATTTCATGAGTTCATCCGAAACTATGCATTTTATAAGCTATGTTTGGACTTGTGTAATGTGTATGTCCTTTCTTGATAACTTGTGGGAGCGCAGTGTATTAAGAACTTTTATATTAGCTTGAATATACATTGCCTTTTTATCACATAACATAACTTCGATGCGCACAAATGCTCTCGCAAAATCTGATGTGCCACTCAGCCTGTTATGTCCCTGGTTACACAAGCTGAAATGAAGGACAGTCATTCGATTTTTTGACAATGGAACGTTAGAGACGCAGACAGATTTGATAGAAGCAATGTAAACATAAGCGAATTACGTAGAGGATTCTAATGTGACCGATTTTCTATAAATGCAACCTGTAGATTAATAATATATAATATGTGTTAGCAATCGATTTAAATTCAAGTTAGCTTCAATAATTGCGCATTTTATTTAATTGAAATTTACAAATAACCTATTTATGAACTCTTGTTTTTGTATGTTTTTCATACCTGATCATCCACCAACGTTAGTTTTTATCAATTTTCGTGTGGTTCAGCAAAGACGACAAGAAGATTGACAACAGGGAATAGGGAACCACCCTGCCTTGGATAAACGTGATGGAACCACTTGATGCCATGATTGGAATTGTGAAATTGCGCGCATAATTACATCGATTTTGTGTTAGTGATGTATCGTAGACTAATGTCTATTTTCTCGAATTATATAACATAACAATGTCAAGATTATAAACACACAAGCCTTTCACATAAATATGTAGATATAAAAATTACAGTCATAGTTCGCTGACTAGCTGTGGCTTCAACTTACTGGCGAATTCATTTCAGTTTTATATACCTAGTAGCTTCGCTCTTGAAGCGCTCTTCAGGAACGCAATTTATGTATTTGCGAAAATGTTCCTGTGGTTTTTCGTACGTAAATTGATGTAACTTCTGCACTGAATGTAATGAAAAAACTGCGAGAATGCCGAGATGAATTAAAAGTTTCATAAGGAAATCATGCGAATGAATGGACTACATAGGAGAAGGTGACCGAGAATCATGTAAATCTCATCCAAGATTTGCATTTGAGCTGACTAGTGCAATTTTTAAAACCTGTATCAGTCTCGTAGCCTTCTTATGTTCAAAAGGCTCTATGAAAAAAACATCTATCAAAATTGTTTCTGGCATTGCATGTATTATACTTCTGAGCATTAATGGCTTTTAGGTTTCTCCAATGGTATAATTATGATAGATAAAAAAAGATATGCTACTTGTATCTTTGCACACCTGGTGTTATAGTGGTAAAAATTGTGCCTAATATGTTCATACTACTCATAAATATAATCGGTAATGTTGATAATGGTTTCTTCCCAAACTACATTTAAATTATATATTTCCACGCAATAATGATCTTAAAGAGGATGCTGACTTCCTAAATGTGAAATTTGTTACATTTTGTGCACTGTTGATTGCTATATAATGCAGAGAATGCATAACATTTGCTCCTCTATATGAATAGCAGTTACGGAATCAAGCAAAATGAAGCAACTGAATTATAATAGACTATATCCTAGAAGGCTATCTATAGTAAATGACAACTCAAAATACAAAATGAACCTCATCTGATAATTGTGTATGTCTTACTGAATCATCGAATTTGAAGTGTTAGTTTTGAAGATGATAAAGTCAATTCGCTCAACTCTAATAACACCGACAAGAAACAGCCTGATGCAAATAGGGTTGAGAAGCATTCCAGAACGGTTGCATTGAGCTCAGCCAAGCGAAATTCTCCTTCGATGTGAGGGTCGGTTTCAATTATCATAGTTAGGATCAGCACAAAGTCAAGATGAAATCGAAAGTATTGCGATGATTATTGATGATATTGTGATCATGAGTGGAGGCCACAGTTAATGAGTGGAAGGTCTACAAGAGGCAAGTGAGTGTTCCAGAAGGTTGAGGTATGTGAGCTGGAAGCCATGAAATAACGAAAGAGAAGCAGGAATTGGAAGTGATCGAGAGGAATCTGATGAATCGAGAACTGATGTATGATATGCTCCATTCTGAAAAGAGTCAGGAAAACGCGAGAAACCGGGATAAGATGTTTTTTTGGCTTGAAGTTTGAGTAGAATTCAAATGCATTTTTGGGAAGACTGTTAATCAAGATGGAAGTTCCGAAGAAGCGAAGACTTGGAAGACAAGAAAGAAGATTTGTTGATGTGATTTAAGAAGAAATGGAAAGATGATGAGTTCTCATTTTTATCATGAAGTATCAAATATCGTATATTTGCGGTTTAGTAGAAAACGATATATTTGTGTTTACTATTACTGACTCTCAATTGGTAAACATATTTCTTATTTTAGATAGTTTCTCTGGTTAGTGTTCTTGAGATTGTTGGCACAAACATGTCTTTATAAGAAAACAACTCAGTAAAAATGCACATGAAAATCACTGGGATTCACAAACATTAGTGGAACGCATACTGTAATTAATCGTGCAGCGGATGGGATGATTTGTCCCACTTCTATAATTCATTTGCAAAGTACACTTGATGAAATAATTATATTTATGTATAATTAGACTAGTGTTGGTATGAGAACAGTGAAAATTAAAAATTAATCTTCATTTCATCTCGATATTCTGTTGAATTAAACACACACGAATCCCTTTAGATGAGAAGATGCTCTCATCATTGAGTACTGCGTCGGTCAGGCAATTCTCACAGTGGCCAACTGTTGCAGACCGCGCGCGAGTACTCCACCCAGGTTGAGGGACGTAGATAAAAATTTGTCATCCGCTCTTTCAATTTGTTTGTGAATAGAAAACTTTTCGGCGCCACCGTGTACTCTCTCAACCACAGTTTTCCAACTATTTCGATCCAAATCCAATTATTGAATTACTGGATAACAACTCTCGCTTGAAATGAGGCAGTGAGAATTTATGCAGTGAAATGACAATTCTATCATGATAGGAATTTGAAAAATTTGTCGTTGTTTCTGACAAAAAATGACTCCGATAAGGTGCGGTTTGCACCATTAGCGTCATCTATCCTCTCGTGACCCTTATAATCTGTTGGATGGAAAGTACTTCACCCCGAGGGTCATTGGACGCTTGTTATCATGCCTCGTATCTTGGTTGAGTTAACAATAATGAGATGAGTGAGTATAAGTTCTTATGATAACTACGGTATCAGCACAGTTCTAACAAATCTTTGGAGATTGAAACAAAATCAGCTTGAAGTGGAGATACTCCTCATAATAGTCGCACTAGACTTCTACTGCGGAAAATTTCAATTCCATATAAATTACTGATTGTGATGGTATTTTAAGGTCACTATGATTGGAACCGAATAATTGTGTTTGTATTGTGGTATTGAGAACGTGTGATAACTTTAAATAATGACCACGCAAGTGGTGACGTAAATAGATATTGGAGGAAGTGAAGATGCTCGGTGAAATTCTGCTCTAATATTTCTAATTTGACTTGTGTTCGGTGAATAATTGCTGATTTAGCCTTCCTAATTTGTATACAGTTGCATAGTCAAGAGTTATAGGCTTACATCGTTTTTCTATTCTTCTAATCACTTAGTTCTTCCACATTGTCATCCCCATACTTCCTTCCTCACTTTTCTACTTCTTTACGTTATATCTTCTGCAAAGACTCGTCCTCTTCCCGATAGCTTCTATCCAACAAAGATAGAATTGAGATAAAAGTACTTCAATCCAAGACCGACCGGTGATTGAAAAATTTGATCAGATAACGTAGATATCAGTGGTAACAATTACAATCGTTTTTAACTCCTACAAAAATCATCAGTTGCACAATAGTCAAACAAGATCGATAAATGTGAATATCATATCTCGATATCGAAACCACAGCGTGAAATCTGTCATGTTCTAAAATTTGACTTGCTGTTGACGAACCTGTCGCAGATCAGATGGTTTGAGAAAAAGTGAAGTTTACATTGGCGCTTGAGCCGTTCATGTCGCATTCTTGTGTGCTCAAATCGACCGTTTATCGAAAGCTTCTTTTATCTTCACAATCTCAGAACTAATGAATTCTGGTTTTAACATCTAACATTCTCTTCTTTGTGCTTCAGATATTTTAGAAATTTTCATGCGTTTTTTCCGCAATTCTGTTTATTGTGGTACGTCATCAAATCTGCAGCATTGTTACTGTCTGCCATCTAAGTTTTCAGCTTTTATGCGGAAATGAAGTAAATTTGAATTTCCTCTTAATTATTAGAGCATTTCTGTGCATTCGACTTCAATTCAACAGGAATATTGAACTATCAAAGCAAGATGTCATCTAAATGATCGTCGGTGTAATATTCTCAGCTTTTTTAAAGTACACTATGCATTATATTTTGATACTTCTCTATTTTAGTTTCACATGAAAGTAAATTCCTGATTCCGAGATCATATTAAGAATATGTGAAGAGGAATATAGAAAATGTGATACTGATGAAAAATTGAATGTAACACCATACTTCGATTAAAGGAATTCAATGAACTATGTCATGAATCATTGAAATCGATGAAGCTGACATCAATAAAGCGCTTTGTTGTACGTGCGGTCACGTGATTAATGGTGTATATTTCTTACTATCTTTCCTAATAGATTATCAGCTACTGAAGCTGGTGATGTTGGAAGTGAGGAAGGAATGATGACGAGCCCCAGGAGATGGTCGGCGAGTGTCCTCACACAATAGACGTGTATGACGTCTACAAGCTGTGTCTCATCGTAGGACGATACAGAGATAGCCGACAGCGGCTGATCGACTTCCTCTCAGCTCACCGCATTTGTGGGGCTAATCAGTCATCTCCCCGCCTCTTCGTCTTAACACAGAAAGGAAGAAATCTGACTGATGTGATCTTCTACTTCTGACTGTAACGTGATATCAATAAATTCTATACATGTACGTGTATGTACACTTAAACGCAATCAGTAGACCGCGACCAATGCTTTGAATGCTTTCACGGTTGAGTTGTTTCTGCTTCCCCTTACCCATTGCTTTCAAAAAGTTGGTTTGTTATCATCGCATTGCCGGCTACATGCCAATAGAAAACTGGGATATGAGTTTTGCATTTTGTCCTGCTCAGTAATCACAACCTTAATAATTATCATTTTGACAAAAGAAGCAATATGACCGAATCAATGAGATCAAGATTATTCAAGAAAAAACAAAATTGGTGCTACTTGAGATAAAGGAATACTGTAATCCTTAGGTGAACCAGAGCGCGCATCATCAAAAAAATTCATTGAGATTGGCAGTTATTTCGTCAAAAATTGCATTATTTCATCCTAACTTAGATTATGGAGCCCAAAATATCTAGAAAGAAAATATTGTGCTAATTTTCCCATTTTAACTCGCGAAAATCATCTTTTTCGAAAGCTGTCACAGCTGATTGTCGAGCAAAAATGGTGACCGATGAATGCTCGAAAATTTTACACAGTAGGAAAAAAATAGTCTTTCGTGGATGACATTACCTGGTACTTCGACGGAGATGCACAGAAACCAGATAAGATGCGGACCCTTCCATGCTATTGTGGTAACGGTGAAAATGCCAATTCGCTCTTGATCAACGTTGAACGAGCATCCTTGCATTTGAAGTGGGTTAATATACCGTATCTTCTTCGTGTCATCATTATAATGGCATCATCACACTCCCGACAAATTCTTCTGAAACTTGTCTCAAATGTGCCACGAAAGAGGTTTGCATTCGTTCTCAAGACGAAAGGTGGGTGAACGGAGAAGTGACCAAAATCTTGATGTTAACTATCGATCGAGCAACTCTTCAACTGTTCATAGATTTTATGTTTTATTGTAGAAATGTCATTTGCGAATTAATGCACAGCACTGCAGTTGCTGAGTTCTTGTGATAGAATTATTATTAACATTCACTCGTTCAATTTAAAATTCAAAGAGTTCTCCATCGTCGGGATGCATTCAAAGTGCTACAAGTTCATCAACTCAGTCGTCTATCCCTTATTCTTAAACTTGGAATTGTCATTTATTCGTGATGAATGGCCTCATTGGGCCATATTTCTGGATTTTTTGGACATTTCACTTTCCTGTTCTGCATCCTTCACATATTTTTCTTCCTGTTCATCATTTCTTAGATGAAGACTTTCCGTGCGTCTCATCTCTGATGACCTGTGGCGTCAGATGGTGGAGCAGAGACCATTTGCAGATTAAAGATTTACGAGAGATGCGCAGAGGGTCAGCAGTCTGGCAGAAACACCAAGACGGTGACTTATCACTTTTTCATACCGAATGACAGTCGTCGGCACCACAAGTCTGTAACTTGGTCGTCTTGGATCCTTATGCCTGAGAGAAGGCGGAAAGCGCGAATTTATGAGCGTCTTGGGACGTCGGTATGCACCACCGATCCATTTGGACAAAGAACTTATTTATCTTTTAATAATTTTGCAATTTTCGGTCATTCTGAGCTCATGAAGCATCCAGAGTTAGCATTGAGATTTTATGAAAATTATATGAAGATTGAGACGATAGACCGTCTATCACTTGCTTCCAAGTTCTTCACCTCCGTCATTGCCCCTCACGTTCGTCTCTCGCTCTCACATCCCAAGTTTGCCATTCTACCTGCGCTCTGCCAGCTTCTCTCCTACCTTTGTTCACTGCGTCACACCCATTGAAAAATGATTAATAGGAAAGTTAAGGAAATTTCGAAAAATAATGAAATAGTTAGGTTGGCGACCGGAACCCCCTTGATTTCAAGCCTTTTATAATATTCAGGATATAAGGCTATCATCTTAGAAAACTTTAATGCATGCGAACAATACGTTACTATAGAAATAGATTGAAGCTAAACCAAAAGGCTTTAGAATTGGGAAAGGAAATTACACGTCTTGGCACTCTGAGATTTAAAGAGATAAAATTTTCCCTCCGTGTCGCTAGATGTTTTGTGCTGACAACTTTCTGGGTTAAATAAGACAATCAGAGCTGGGAGGAAGTACGGCCGACTCTCGTTGTTTAGGGAACGCTTGGTGTCGCAAGAGGAGGCATTGTCGGGTATGGGCTTGAAAGAATCACTTGAACCTCGGAAAAAGTGCGTTACTGGCGTCTGTGCGCCCTCTCAATCTTCATCGCTCGCTCATATTCCAATTTTCGATAGACAAGACTCAAAACGTGCTGGTGTGAGAGAAAAAGACTTGACTGCGACTCCATCGAAACAGGAAAGATTGAGAAACAGCATTAATGGGCAAAAGTTGCTGTCATAGGATGCTGACTTGAAGCGTCTTTACCTCGCTGGGAGGGGAGATCGTGTCAGCTACAAGACATGACTCCGACCTCATATCTGATCCTACTCCGGATCTGCGCGTTCAGACGATGAAGGGGCCACACATTGGTCGCTATGGAAATGTTAAACCAGGAGATTTTAAGAAATGGAGTTGGGTCAATTTGAAAGCATGAGACCAACGACGCTTGCTCTCGATAGTTAGGCTATTGCGTCTTTTTTCTGCGTCGATTTCCAATGAAATGGAAATTCTTCCCAAGGAGAAGACAAGCTGTTAGATTACGGTTTTAATGCAATTTCTTGCGCAATGAATCATCGAACTATATTTCAACTGGTCTTTTATATTTTGTAACTTAATTGATTTTACATATCGCATTTGAAGTACTTGAGCTGTTTTCTCGAAGTCGCTGTATTTTAATTACTATTTTAGAATTACAAAATGTGCAATCAAATAGTGCAATTAATTTGCTCCGATTTCTTACATTCTAAAATGCTCTCACGAAACTGCTTGATTCATTGCCATTGAAATGTATTTTTGCGTGAATGTTTTTCGGCTGATTTTCAGCGGAGATCATAAGTATGTCTGTTGCATGTTTTATGAAAACCTTTTTATTTTCTTAGCACTGATGTTAAAGTTCTAAAATGTGTTGAATAAATGACGTGATGCGCTCAAATTTGCATGCATTGCAAGTATAATGTTACATCGGTAGTGAGACAATGCAATCCGTATCTCGATTTTCGATTTGCGTGTACTTATTCTGACACAATTAAGTTAGGCGGTAACAAGTGTCAATTCTAAACATAACGGTGAATTTCGACAATTCTTTTTTCTATATCTGAAATATAATTTTTAGGCACTTGGACCTACAGACCAGCTTGTCCTTAAAATCAACATAGGTAGGCAGAAATTGTAATTATAGATGGTATTTGTAAAGTGCAGTGCAATACACCTGGAGACAATACATGCTTCTTTAAAAACATCCATTATTCAAGTGTGGTGTTCACTACTGAAAGAGAGAACCATGATGCTTAAGAATGTCAAAAACACGGTCAAACACAATCATAAAATTTCCCTTTGTAGTATGTTTAATATCATAACGTGGGAATTTAGCATTATGTGCTGATCTGATCAAATTGCATTAACAACTAAATATTCGCTTCGATAAGATTCAATTGAAAAAGCGATTTTAAAAGGTTAGAGGAACAGTACAGTTATCCATGACATTTCAGTACCAACATTCTTATTGTGAACATATCATGAAAACGTCAAATACCCTGTGAAAGAATACTTTTATAAGAGATCATATTCAATCGTATTGTTTCTTTCGAGCGTAGAAAATTTTTCCAAAATATGAATTCAAGACAATTTCAAATCCTCATGATGTATTTCCTTGCTTTGAAAAATGTACATTGCTATACCTTATTGTCATACCCGTTTCTTGTTTCCTTCCTTTCAAGTCCTTTCAAGATATTTCAAGTCCAACCCTCTTCATAAATTATTTATTGGTTGGGGTTGATTTGAGCATACTCTGTTACAGAGATTGATTTATAGATATCACTTGAGTACAGCAGCTTCCGAACTTTATTTATAGGCCTGGCACATGTTATTCTAGCTTAATTACTCGAATACACCCCACGGGTTATCTGTATTATTGCGGATTCTGTTTTAGGGTAGGTTATGCGATTTAAGGTTGGAATGTGGGTTCTACTCAACGGCAACTGCTAATTTTCAGACTTAAGCGCAGTGCGGCCATGACTTTCATTTATGTTTATCATTCTATATATAGAGTCAGGAATCATTCTAATATTGATGAGAAATCAGAAGCTGTGAATAATTGAATTGTCATAAAATGAACTCTCAAATTCTTTAATTGTATGTTTGACGAAACTCAGCGGATACCATTTTCAATGTTGAATTCACTCAAAAGTTACTCGGTCAATTCTCATGATAGCAGGCGAAATCTCAATGTTTGACAAGAGTATGATGCTTATTGTGAATTTCAAAATTTAGGTCAGAAAGTTTCATTTACTTGCATCAGTAAGGCGCGGTCAAAAGTTGACTATTTTCTAACTTTTGTTGAATTCTTGAAAAGCCAGGCGCTAGCGACTTCCGGCGGCGAACACTTCTCGTAGTTTCGGTGACTCAGTCATATGAGGGTTACAAAAAACGACTCGATAACAGGACTGCTTGTCTTGAGTATGATGGTTTCAAAGACAAGCGATATGGAACTGTTTGATCCGCCCATCAATGTTGGCATTACTTCCGGCTCTACTCTCAGTAATTACCATTTTGTGTTTTTGTCTCAGAGAGAGACTTTTGACATGGTCGACGGAGTGGCGTCGTGAAAGTTGACGTCATTGAGAGGTAGTGCAGATGGCGTCTTGACTTACAATTATCTGGCGAGATGTTTTCCATAGTTTGACGTGTTTTTGACGTCTACAAGCGATGTTGAAAGTAGAGGTGAAGTTTTGCATAAATTCAGTGTTATTCTTTAAATGTAGATTTAACTCTAAAGAAAATATTACGCGATTGTTTCCCGGGATATCGTGCACATTCATTCCGGCCAGTCGCGTGTGTGCAGGAAGACGAGAAAAGGTAATATTTTCTAACTAAGTAATGGTTTCTTCGTCTCTCAGACTATCAAGCATACTCTCATAAACTTGCACAAATAAGACGCAGGCCATGGTTCAATATCGGTTTCTAATTCTTAAATAAACACCACTTCTTGTTTAAAGATTGTGAGGCGAGATTTAGAAATTGCTTACACTACCTATAAACTGCTCTTTTTTCAGGGAAAACAAGACGCCTCGAAGTACTCGTTAATCCCAACTGGTTAGATAATTGAAATTCTGTTTTCCTTTCATTTTCGAGAAATCAACACTTTATTCCGTTGACACAGTCATCCTGTAAGGCAGAGATAAATCAAAAATCATTCAACATACACCGAACACCCATTTGTAGCTTAAGATAGTTGGAAAAAGAAAAAAGTCATCATCGATTATTGAAAATCAACGCTACTACAAACTTGTCTTGGGAAATGTAAAAATCTTTTCTCGTATTTAAAACTTCGACGCATTGGTATGGATAAAGTTAACTTACACTTGAAAATCTGAAATCGCTGACGCTTGAATTGTTTTCTCTTAACATGACTAGGGTTGTATCTTCCCAGTGATATTGACCTTTGCCACATCGAGCTATTTTAGCGTCAAAAGCTGAGGGTGAGGGAGTTTCCTTACGCCTGCAATTTTTAGATTCCAATTATCTAGTCATGATGACTATCAGCTGTAATATAATTTGCGTAAGCTCGCTTCGATGATTATCTATGTCTTGAACAACTTAATGAGTTTTGTGACATATTTGTCACTTGATTTTTTCTAAAATATGTTAATCGGAATATGTTATTGAATATCCTGCAGTTGGGGGAAAAACAACGGCCGATGTTTTTTAGAATGCATTTTTTGATAACCTTTCTTGATTAAAGTATCCGCTTAAGATCATTTACATTACATCGGCCAGGGTTTCATCGCAAGTGAGATGGAAACAAAATTTGATATAGACTTAAGACGGAAACAAAAAGAAGATCATGCACCAGAACAGATGCCCCAAGAAAAATTGCCCAGTAGTTTGATGCCAGTAGCCGGCATGTAGTTCGATATATGACCAGCCACCCGCGACCATTGTGTCATTGATGGATCATATTTCGACGCGATAGGACCCCTTCCTGTAAGCGGTAAAGTTCCACTGTTAAGGTTCCCCCTCAATCTGGTATGTGCCCCTTTGTCACTGAGGAAGCCTCACATTTTCACTGAGGAAGGACTCAATTTTGAGTCTATGGTTGACACCGAGAGACTTCTCCCGAGGCGGTGAAGTCCCTTCTGTCATGAGGAGGTCCAATTTGATGCAGTAGCTGTCATTAAGGAGTCTCTCTTCGAAGAGGATAGACCTTTTTCCTTCCATTGTAGGCCTCTTTGTCGTTAAGAGACCCATTTCGGACGGAATAGGCCGATTTTATTGTGATTGTACAAACCATTCTCCTATAAAATTTTCAAGTTATTCACGCTATTTCTCGTCGTGTTGTCTTTGCTGAAACTAGGCTCTCAAATAGGTTCGATGTGCCGTAGCCAAGATCTGTGTTCAGATAATACGTGTATACGAGCATTTATGCTGGATTGCAAAAAAAATTATGAAGGCATTATATCCCAACTGACTCTCAACAGTTTTTTTTTTTCGTTGAACATTCAGCCAATTCTGAGATATCCTCAGAACGGAAGGGTTGCAGCATCTGATATTGATACTCCAAGTAAGAGACATACGTAAAAAGCAAATAATTCGTATCTCTTGGTTTACGGTCTTTCGCAATGATGTCAAGAAGCATCAAGCAAAACAAATCAACAATACACCATAAGTCTTTCTATGCCCAAGCGAACAGGCTCTGTGAAGTTTTATTGGTTACTAGCCTCATTGAAAACCAGGATAAATAAACGTAGAGCAAGTTTAGGAGCAGGTCAGGAGAAGGCAGAGCTAGTGGATTGGACATTTCATTTGACATGATTGATTGAAATTATATGATAAATGTAACAGTGAAATGTGTCAGTAGTCTCCGTGGCATAGTGGTCAAGTGCTTGGCCTAGCCATCTTTCGGTTTTGAGGTCGAGCCCCGAAAGTGTCATTGGAAGTCGTCAGGAAGGGCATCCGAACTAGAAGATCAAAACGCTCCATATAAATGTCTGACTATGTCAGCACTGTCCAAGCCCCAGTGTGGGGGAGTAGACGTTGATGTCAGAAATTACAATAGGAATCTACTTGAAAAGTTAAAGTACATTGGTCCATACTTAAAACTTGCATTATTTCCTTCTAACATTAAAGGTCCATTCACATAGCGTGGTGCGTCCTCACGCGTCCAGAATTTTTGATCAGAGATTCAATAATATACCTGTGGGACTGTTCACACCGGACGTGATGCGGTCCCGTCGCGTCTCTGTGTGAACAGTCCCACAGGTTTATTTAGGTTCTGAACAAAATTCTGGACGCGCCGCGCTGCTTCCAATGTGAAAGGACCTTAATTTACAGAAAAGGAGACTTCTAACCTTGCCGCTACCTGGATGAATGCTTTCTTGTGCATTCTTTTGACTCTTGTGAAAATTGATTTGAAATCAGCTCTACCACAGAAAAGGAAAATTGGTCACTGGTCAGTCACAAAAAATTCCTTTTCAAGATCATATGATATCGCGAACTCCCTTTTGTAGCCGGGATCGTTGAAAAAAGAAATTAGCGTGATCGATTATTAAAAATCAACGCTGTTACAACAAACTTGATATGGGAATGATAAAAATCCTTTCTCGTAATTCAAACTTTGACGTTTTACCAGAGTTCTCTTAACTATGGAAATCGGTAACGCCAGAATTATGTTTTTCTCTTATATCGACACGACAGACAGAGGTTGTGTTTTCTCAGCGATATTAAAACTATTGGAGTTTTTTTCACTGCCCAGCAATTATTACGATCATTATAATTATTTTCATCTCAATTCCGTTTGACCGGCTATGATGTGGGCCTGCCTGGTTTCGCTCAATCAAAATTACGCTGCTGTTAGCTACATTGGCTAACTGTGCATGATTCACTGGCAGTAGACACAGATGGCTTTTCTCAGATAATAAATTTGCCTGAATGACCGTCCGCGCGATAAGATAGACACCATAAACAATTTATTGAACCATCAAAAATATGTTTAAACATTTGCTAGCGACGCAATCGAAAATTGTGTCCTATTTCTACAGGAATCATTGATTTGGGGTGGAATGATGGAGATAGCGACGGAGCTATCTTAACATATGTGTCGCTTGCTGTTTTTCCGTCATTGGAGATCCTTGCAGTTTGCTGATATACTTTAGTAGATTATCATTGAGGTGGAAAGTGGCACACTTCTGGCAGGCGAAGATGTGAAAATAACCTTTGTTGATCTGTTCAAGATTTCGTCACTCTGGGAGTTTTTAGCTCTTTCTCCCTTCCCAGAAAATGTTCCCAGAATCCACCTCGATAGTCGTGCGAAGACGAGTGTCGATAAAACAAACAGGATATTTGCCTTTTTCTTAGATGTGGGGCGTGTACTATGTCCTTCAGTTATGCTCTCAATAACTCACGACCGGCCTATGTTTTATGTTATCCTGTATGTACAACTGTGTGACGGCTTTGTGAGTCGACACACATTAAAACATTTTCTCGCGCTGTTGCCCCCACCTGACCAGCCACCCGCGCGTGCGCTCATAGCGAGACACAACGGACGGTTAACCTCTCACTGGAGTTCAATGGCATTCATTTCAAGCGATAACATATTTCCATAAGAAATAAAAATGACTCGTTTCCGCGTCTCTCCCTTTCAAAAGTCGCACAACTCTTTGCTGCGCTGTGCATAAAGCGCTAACTGTCTACAGCAAGCCAGCTGTATGTTCCTAACTTTATTGAAGTTGTGATCATGTTAAAGCGAAGCTTTTCCGACATTGAGTAATAAAACCCACATTTTTGCTTCTTATTTAGCGGTTGGTTACCAAGTAACCTCATCGGAATTCTCATATTGGTATATAGTCTTATTGAAGGCAGATTTTAATGGATTTTGTCATACGTGGGAAGGGCTGAGTGAATGAATGGAAAGAGAGAAGGATTATCTGCGGGAATGTGGAAGGACGAGCGGCGCAGATTTTTTCTCCTCAACATGTCTCTATGTAAATGACAAGGTTTGTAACGGCCAAAATTCTGGCTGAGCAAATGCGCGATTTTACGGTGAGAGTTGTGAAAAATAGTTGTCATAATCAGTAATCACCATCGATTCACGCATAATTCTGCATTCGTTTAAGGGTTAATTTTCTCGGTTGCTTCTTAGTACACCGCGGTGGTCAGCAATGTTGTGTCTCTCACCAGCCAGTGTGTGTGTGTGTAAGTGTGCGGAAATTCCCGTTGAATTGGCACCGCCTGGTGCTGTCACCATAGTGACGAACATTTAATGCAAATCCTTTAAACTGGTATTTGTATCTCTTGACTTCGTGTGTGTTGCACGCAAGCAGGCTTGGTAACCGGCGACAGCTAAATTAATAGGAGTGAAAAGACGCATTTGGAATTGTTTCTCCTGATCTGTGCAGTGTAACGACGATAGCATAGCTTTATCACACGAGCGTGCTGTAGTCGACATCAAACAGCAAGTTGCACTCTGCTTACCTGATAAATATTTTTTCTATCGACTCGCCCCGACTTACTTACATGCTTATTTCACCTCTTTGCGTGTACCGACATTTCGTCCGGGTCAATACACGCATGCCGCTCAAAAGTTCATAGAAACGAACTCCTAGCCTTGAAGTTGAGATTAGGAAAAGTAAGATGCAGGAAAAGGTGCAAATAATCGGGTTAGGTAGTCGATGTTTTAATCAAATTTGCGGAAAGGCCTGTTGAATATTTGATGCCGTAGCATCGCTACTCATTAGCAATGTGGTTCAATTTCCATCTCGGCTGAAAACTGTTTCTACTGTCATTTGTGAATATTTGAAAGTGACATCAATAATGGATGAGCACGATAATTCCCTGCCATTCTGTGTGAAAACTATTTCATCCCGGGCAAAGAGAGACATAGACCGTTCAAGGGTGCGTGGAAACAGAATAAAATGAAGATGAGGAAGACAAGTGACATTGTTGACGCCCTCATTCCAGAGGTAGAGATCACAATATCATTCCTTAAAATGTCATTATTCAGTAGCCAACTGTCATCCTGAGCTCGGGTAACATGATAAATGAATGAATTCCATTGATCAAGATCCCTTCAACTAAATCTATAAGCTCATGAATTATTTTAAGCAATGATGGGATATTTGTAGTTTGTATTGATTCGGTTTTAATTGAAGCTGTTTTTTGGCAAAAAGTCATCCTTCAGATTTCAGATTCCAGGATACTAAAACTTCAGCATTTTGAATCAGCTGCTAGTTAAATAAATTGCAAAATTCCATTCGTATCAAATGTATTAAGTATCATTCCATTTTTGAATGGATTTTTGATGAACTAAATGAATTGGTTACTGTACTTTCAGTCGTCACAACTTCTGTTTCTAATATCACGGTAGATTCCACCTGTCATTTCGCATCGAAGTCAGGAAAAAAATTGATGAGAAAGATATCTTATTACTGAGTAGTCAGTATCATTCAGCTTGCAAGAACAAATGAAAAGAATGGCCACGAAATCTAACTTTTGCTCAGTGACTATGTTATTGCTCTTGGGGGTCCACCGTAGCTAACCGGGATAACCTAGCAACAAACAAGTCATTGTGGGGGAAGGACCTGGAATCTTGCATACAGCACAACTCAGCAGAAGAAACCAATGTAGATTCCAATGTTCTTTCTTTCCCTAACGTTCCGAAAATGAGACAAAAATCTTCAATTGATTTTCATTTGCTGGTCTATAGTGTGCGATTGTGTGTAATTGACGTTTTCTACATAGTTCAGAAAATTCTTAATATGTCGTGATGTCATGAATAGGTCAATGACGAATTTCTGTGGTTGTATGAAATTGTTGATCTATCTCATGATTGAAGAACTCCGTCGTAGTAGCGTCGTGTAGGGAGTCCCTCTCTAAAACCTGATTATGTATATCTTGCTATTTCCCTGAATTAAGGCATGTTGACTAAAATGTAAGATATATCCTAAATAAATATATTTCATTACTACTTTGAAACATATCTCAAGCATAAATTTTGTTCGAGTAATTTATGGTTCATCTATCATAACAAATGTGTGGCATTTGGGACCAGTTCATTTCTATCAAAGATGAAAGCAACTCAAGAATAAATTGATGTTCAGTCGATTTTTTTCTGTTCGATATATGTGATGTTTATTTGTGATACATTCTTATTAATTATAGAATCCTATCATATCACTTCTCAATCTACCAAAAAATTGAGCATTGAAAATAAGTTATCTAAGGTACATATTCAATTTTTCTTATTTATTTGTCATGAAGAGATAGGCCAACAGGGTTTGTGTCGGTGTAGAATCTGACTTCATAGTATAAAGCACACAGAATACTCTCTGAATAATTCTTGCATTTTTCGAATAATGCAGCTCTTTTGATTTTGTTTTACAGAGCTCTCATTCTGCTGGCAATCTGATTTGAAGATTTGAAATGTTTTTATATTCGTGATTCGATTCATTACAAATTGACGTGGGACATTTCAATGATTTGACTTGCAGAATAGATAGTTAAAGTCATGCAATGCGGTCATTCAACTGCATGCTTTAGTTGTCGACAATCCTCCCTCATTCACACACTGGTTTGTTTACTTTCTTGTCTTTCTACCTGCGCATACTCCCTTCCCATAACTTTCTTGTCACTTTCTTGCCACTTGGTTGCTGCTGCGTCAAAGACACTTGAGTTAAGATGGAAATCTTTCATCTGAACACACCTGCTCTCCCACGCAATATCTGCGCTGTGACGAGTCCTGCCAGCTCAAGATGGCTATGATCCTTCCTGTCTGCAGGAGTTAGAGTTCTTCGCTCTGCATTTGTCGCTACAAAAGTTGAATATACACTCAATTTTATTAAATCAGCATTTATCACTCACACGTTCATCTTTTGAGCACTAAATTTCAAATCAGTCTGGCCCCCATCGAGGATCCATTACGCGCCACATAACTGACGTGTGTCACTTTGGAAACAATTTTATATCGTTCATATTTTTATGCTCATAGCCGCCTATTCTGTGACGAATACGCGTCACGGTCTTTTTCCTCTTCTGCACCGTATTTCACTGTCGCCTGCCTCTAAGTAAAGTTTTAAATGACTTTGAAACTTTTGTTGGGTAGCATTTTCGGTCGTAAAGTCATGCTCAGAGATTGAGGATTTCGGTAATGGGATTTTATTCGCGACAAGGGCGTGGCTCATCTTTTAACTCATTTTCAGGAGAAAAAAGATGTTTTCCTGTTGAGCCACTTAATTTTCGCGTGCGTTAGGAAAATGTTTAGTTTGTATTCCTGCTTTTCCCCTCACCACCCTCTAAATCTCTTTCCCTTTCTATCGCTCTCCCTCCCCTACAACTCTCACTCTTGCTTGCTTTAATTTTTTCTACGGGACTATTTTCCCAAGCACTGTCGAAAATCAAACCTCTATTAAACCAAATCGCAAACGCATAGCATATCTCTTTAATCGAAATTTTGGAGGTTTTATTGTGCTAGTCGTCGCAATTGTAAAACTGTCATTTGACCGTTTTTGGTCGGAGGGTTATGAAATTTTTATCAGGAGTTGCTTTCATGCTAAACTCAACGGTGAAACGAAAAAGCGCTGACAGGCCTGCCTATCTTGCAGGGTAAAAGGGGAACGCCAGTAGAATAAAAAATGCCAAAACTGCATGAATAATGGATTTTTAATCTTTATCCAGAATTGAGAAAGACTAGCTATCGTGCGCATAAATATTGCTTTTGCTGGCGTCCCTGTTACCTAGGAAACTTGGTCGAATTAGGAGCAATGAGCATTCATCACAATCTGATGTCTTGTTTGTGTTGTTGTATTGAAAATATTTGCCAGCGTTAGTTAGGACGTCAATTTTTCGCCGGCAGAGAATTGGACTGTTACGAAGATTTTCTCTTAACTTACCATCTATTCCGACGTCTCGCCGGCATCAAATTGGTTCTGCCTCATTCTAAAATCTGCTAATTGATGGAAGTAAAGCATTCTGATAGAGAAATTTTATCATAAGACATGAGAGATCAAGAAAGGCTTTGGTGCTCCTTCTTCCTGCTGTTTATTTATTCTTTCAGCGATCATTACCTACCATAGTGCAATCCAGGCATGGAAATTTCCTGAATGTTATGGATTTGATTTCACTCTAGGTGATCGGCTTGTAGTGTGCAGACAGCATAGCTTTTGATCCATGGTCCCGCACTACATCTTCAATACATCATATCAAAGTAAATCCCCTGACTAATCTGATTTCAGTAAATTTACTAATTGCTATAGGGTGCATCACTTTTCTTTCGGATTTGCGAAAATTCTCCAATTGTTGTTAAGATGTTGTATTTGTCGAGCTTTCGATGGCGTCAGCAGCATATTTTACTCAGATATGCTACTGACTCCATCTAGGGCTCGACAAATGCAGCATCTTATCAACAGTTCCTGACTGGCTGACTGACTGAACAGCTGGGGAACTGGCCAGTCAGTGGTAGAAATTTTGGATAAACCGCTCACAGATTTGATACTAGGGCTTCGCAAAGTTAGTAACGCATTTCACAGGGAAAAATTTTTTTTTTTTCTTTACTTCGGATGGAATATTCGTGGTCTGCAAAGAAAGTAATCAATTTGCACTAATGCAGCTTAGCTTTTAATTGTAGGCCATATCAGGAATATTCCAGAACCAAGAGGATGGTTGACTATTCAGATTCCCGTCGGTAATTTCGATATTGAAAGCGAACAACCCATTTTTATTATCAAAATTTTGCTTCATGATATGATACATTGTACATCATGTGTACTTTTCAACATCGGAATAAGAGAAACATTTTTGGACTATTAAAAGGAGAAACTAAACTTCATCAGGGATGATCACATTGCTTTATAGTGACAGTCATCAAACACCCGGCTCGGAAGCAGTGAAGTGTTTGACATTTTATACGAGGAATCATTTTTTTCTCTGGTAGTGATGATGTTACATTTTCTGTTGGCTGATAATCCATTGCTGTGATTTCAGTCAAATGCTAAGAAATTTAGTAACAAAATGAGATATTATTTTACATATAACAATATCAGCATATTAGATTGATGTTATGACATTTTTGTTTCTGTAGAAATGAAGATGGCGGAAACGCAGCAAGCCCATACGATTCGTTTCGCAAACTACGAAGAGTGTGGCAACGAAGCCTGCGCGCGTGCTGGCCTCAAGGACCACTGCCACTGTACCACCTGCAACAAGGTGAGTTGTGCACTCAATCTACCTTGGCAACGCCGCATTTCCGTTGTGTTTACCGAGGAAATGTCAATTTCCGATGGTTGACCAACTGGTAAAGCTCAATCCTCCATTTATTCTGAAATGCCAACTGTAATTCGACATCAATATTGAATTCACATGGACTAACTCTTTCAGCACAGAATTCTCACATACTACACTCTGAATGTTTCCACAACATCAAGCGACATGTCATCATTCCTTGTTGATGACTCATTAAGATAATCTCTTAATCATTTTGGATTAAACGTTTATTATTTCCTAATGTGATATTCAACACTGATATCAGATGCATTAAAAAACAACTAATCGCTTCGGTGATGTCATAATTTCTCATGATAATAAAAATGACTATCACGAACTCCAAGAAGATGCTTCGCGATTGTTGTTGAGCAAGCTTCTAAAGATCACAATGAGCGAGAGTAATTGTCAGCAATTTGGAATTACGTTAGACGAGATTTAAATTAGCAACTAGTATTGAATTCTTGACTTGAACAACTGTTGTCTACTGCGTTTTTAACTTCCGTTGTTTTCCACTTAAAAATACGAAGAGCCGACTTTATTAGAATTCTTCCAAATGAAGGATCGCAAGCTCATCTTTAGGATGCTCAGACTGCATGTTTGATTGAGTATGTGTGGCAGGAATTGGTGAATTGATAATCCAATTGCAATAGGTTCAACGAGTCACATTGGTGGGGTGTGCTATTTACTGTGCGAAAATGATTTCTTCGGGTTGTGCGAAAGATCAAAAAGCGTGTTTTTTTTATTTTCTCCAATAGTGGCATGCGATCTAAGATGTGCTTTTACAAACTGTTGAATGCAGGCTTTGATGCCATAATACCAGCTTTCATTTTCTGTGATGGGTTTAATTGCCACTAATTGCACATTCCTGTAATATTGTTCATGACTTGCACTCGTTACGTGAGCCTCTTTCAAACAGGGATGAGAATCTTCCGGATTTTTTGGATATATCTTGGTAATGCTAATTGCACATTTGCGTAATTGAACCCCTCCACCCCCAGTGTTTCCGGTTTTTTCATCCTCCGGCATTTTCATCATAGTTTAAGGCAATCCATGTTTTCATAAAGCCTATTTTCAGGGTGGCGGCCGAGCCCGGGAATCGCCCTTAAATATTAGCGAAATAGCCCGGGAATGCCATGTAGTAATTTTTATCTCTAGCCATGTAGTGATTTTTATCTCTAAGTTCGATGAACACAATTTCTTGATTTCAACTACTTGTAATATGACTATTTGCCCACTATTCTACTATATGTCCTTATTGATATAGTCAAGTAAATATGCACAACATGTAGAATTCATACACTCAACATGTCGCATTTGTACACATGTTCAATATACTCAACGTGTGGCATTCTACGTAATGTGGCAAGTTATGCAGCCTCTAAAGACATACTAAAAAAGTAATATCTAAATGATCGTTTATCTTCCACCATCAATTTCATTAGTTGAAATATTTCTACAAAAGCAGAACTTTTTGAGCAATAAAAGAATCTAACGAAGAATCGCGCAGTATAACACTGTAGGCTGTTTGTGCACCTGCATCCATACCAAGTTTAGGCTGATGTCAGTCCAAAATCATGGCAACAAAATTCTGCCAACGCTTCCACTGAAAGAAAAGTGCATCAGAGTTTTTTTGATATTTCGAATAAAAGTCAATGGCTAATAATAATAATAATAAGCGTATATTTTCTGGAAGGCCTCAATATTGATAATCGTAAGGCAATAACATCATGAATAAAAGTCAAATTTGTTACAAAGTTATAGAAAAGAAAACTTAACAAAAGTAATAAAAATAAACATGGAAACACGATGCGATAATGTCACTGGGTAAATCCACAGTTGAACAGGCGAATCATCACCGGAAAAATGAGTTTCTCCTCATAACGGAGCTACAATCCGGAGCTATCAATTTTCCCGAGTAAGGTAGCCGTTTCGGAATGAGCTGCTGAAGTGGATGGCTGCGGTCATTCAAAATTGAGCAAAACAATCGATAGCCAATTGTGATGCGACGGTAGTCAAGCGGAATGAAATTTGGGCACACGCAGCTGCTGGATCCGCAAATAATTTTGTGGCATCTTCGTTGTATTTGCTCTAAGATGTTGCCTTGTGTAGCGCTCAACTGAACAAATAGCGGAGCAGAAAATTCTAGGAGACTTCGTATGTAGCTATTGTAAATAATCACTAACTCCGGAACCGAAAGGAAAGGCTTCAATTGCCTCAACGCATACATTCTGCACGCTGCTCTCTTAGCTACATGAGCGACATGAACATTCCACCTGTATAACTGCTCAAAATGAACACCGAGGATTCTTAAAGTATCGACAGCAGGCACGGTAGGTATTGCAGGTACAGAATAATCGAAAGAGTTGACGCGGCTACTAATAATGAACATTTGTTTGCATTTCTCTTGTTTGATAACCATACTATTTTCAGCTGTCCAATATTTTACTTTTGAGAATGCCGAAATCACAGGACTGTTTGAAGAGTGTCTATCAATTCCGCCAGCGATGATGATATCATCTGCATATTTCATCAGTAAAGCATTAGAGAAACCAGTTTGATTCAGATCGGCAATGAAGTAGCCAAATATAAGAGGCCCAATGCTGGATCCCTGTGCAACACCACTAGATACTTTGATGCAATCACTGAACGTCTTGCGCCATCTGACTCTCTGAAATGTTGATGAAAGATAGTTCTTCATGAATTTGATTATGAATGGATCAAACTCATCACGAATCATCTTAGCAAGTAAAAGTCTGTGGGAAACTTTATCAAAGCCTTTTGCAAGGTCAACAGTAACAATGTGACACGCACTGATGCTTCTGTCCTGCAGTCTTTCCGTAATGAAATTGTCCAACATCAGCAGAGCACATGTTGATGAGCATCCTTTCCTGTATCCAAATTGAGCATCATCGAATTTGTTCACGAAAGATGGGACAGTAACTTTGATTAACTCCTTTTCAAATAGTCTTTCAAGAAGAGGAAGTAGTAAGATTGGTCGGATGTTCGACAAATCAGCCGGTGAAGTTTTTGGCAGCGGCACAATATCGGCGTTTTTCCAATGCTGGGGCAAATTTGCGGTGAGCAGACACATGTTGAAAATAATTGTCACTGGTTCACTGAGATAATGAGAAAATTTCGATAGGAAAATACTTGGTATTTGATCGGAACCACAGGCTGAACGAGGATTGACACGACACAGTAAATTATGAGCATGTTCGGCTGTAAACAAGAAAGGAGCACTAGCCGATTAATTTGAAAGATCTGTCATATCAGGAGCATCATCTAGTTGATGCTGACTCAGCTGATTATTTGAGTATTGAAGGGTATCATACAGAGGTTGATCAGGAGAACATTGGGACAACCAATCACTTTTCACATTAGCATTCGTGACAGTCTTGAAAATATCCCAAATTGATCTCGATGACGACATAGATTTAGCCCATTGTTTCTTTGACACAAAAATTGCTTGTCTGACTTTGGATTGGTAGTATTTGTAGAGAGTCCAGTCCTTATTGCGGTAGGCAATGTAACGCTTATTGATAAGCACTTTAATGACACCACTGATCCAAGGCTTATCAGAGCTTGATACTTTTATTGAAATTCTTGGAATGAGATCCATCACAGAGTACAATGTTTTATAGAAGAAATCACAGGCTTTGTCCAGCGACTCACTCAACATATGGGAATTCCAATCAATATTTGCCAAATGCATCGAAGCTTTCTGCAAGTGCGACTCGCGGAGATCCATGATATCTACATATACTGGAGTCTGCGTAATTGAACTCTTTGCTTTCAGGAACAAAACGTTGTGGTCTCCTGCACCCAACGGCGGGTAAGTAACCGTATCACAATAATGAGGGGTTAATGATTCTGGGATGAGGATAAGATCCAACTTAGCATTGAAACGGGTAGAACAATTGACAACATTTTGAAGGCCAAAATTATGCTCAAAACATGAATGATCAATCAAATTGAAATCACCACAGATGATAACGTGATATCCTGGATAATGTGTAAGTAAGTCATCAATAACAGATGTAGCATAAGTGCACTGACTTTGCACTTCCCGACGAGATAGCGTGTTACCATGCGGAATAAAACAGTTGTGAGAAGGCATTTGAAATGTCGTTGTGAAATTCGTATAACCAGGAATTCAACTTCAGAATGAGTAGATGAATTGAAGAGCAGCGTACATGAATAGGAGGTTTTAACCCAGCAGCACACTCCTCCACCCTTCTTTCCACTATTACGATCTGCTCTGTAAATATCGTATCCACATAGAAATACGGAATGATCCAGGATAGTGTTATTCATCCAAGTCTCTGTAACAGACACAATGTCAGGGGAATGAGAGGTAGCAAGAATTTGAATTTCATCCATCTTGTTGAGCACAGACCTTGAATTAAAAGGAACAGGTAAGTTATTTGGTCATGCTGAAGGATCACCTTTGTGAACAATTTCACCTCTACGAATGACAACATTCTCACCATCAGCTCTCCTTCTCTGTAGCTCGTCTCGCAGCTGCTTGTTCTCCATCAATTGGGATTTCGTCAAATCCGGTCGAATATAAACTTTTCGATAGGAGTTTGATCTGGCAAGACGTTTGGAATTTTTCAAACAATGAATTTTATCATCATGAATTTTATCTAAGCTAAGTGATGAGTTAGAAAACCTCACAGCAAATCATGACAGGAAGGCCACCTAAACCAATGGGGATTATGTACAGACCACTTCCAAATATCGGGGTCGCTAGTTATGGAACCATCTGGAGCTTCTGCTAGCGGTAAAGATTTTGCTCTCTGTTCCGGTCCCGACTATACCAGAAATGCGAAAAATAAGTCAATAAATACCATTCTAGGTAACGTATCAAGTGAATTTTGTTAGCCTTCCATATGCCTAGAAAAAAGGCCCTGCTATCTCAGACCTGTCCTCTCGGTAAACCGCGACGTACACGTATGTATTTCTTACAAAGTGTACCGCATTACATTTGATGACATTAATACTATTGAGCCTATTGTTTTTTAAAATTATCAGAACCATAAAAGAAGGAACTTAATTAAGCCTACACATTTAATCACGCATTTAGCCGGTTAATTTTTTTTAAGCAAGCACAAATGATCAGGCCCTTATTCAGTGGCTTGTAGCCCGTGAGCTATTTATGAGATCTGAGTGGTTTTCCAACGATAGAAGGGTTCGTTTTCGTAATTTCTAATGATCACAAAATAAGCATAATATTTGATTTTCATCATCTGATTAATGTAATTTTGTAACTTTTTTCGCATAATTTTTGCTTTTGGTCAATTTTTCAGACTTCAACCTTCAAACATGCAAGGCGGAAGTAGCTAATTGCCATGTGATACGTGATAATTTCAAAAAGTGTATTCTCAATTAATTAGCAAACACTTTCAAAATTTGTTATCGGCACGTTATTTCAACACACCAATTACAAGAATCTGACGGAATTAATTATACAATGTGAAGAAGAAGCAAATTATATAATGTAATGACGAGGAATGCAGTCACATCGAGTCAAATTAAACCAGATAAATAGACTTCTGCCTTGGTGTAATCCGATGATAATGTCTTCAACATGGAGGTAACATTACTGCGGTGCACTGTCATTGCTATCCTTTGAATCTAGAAGTATTGAGACCTTGATTCTGCAGTATTAAACCTGACATTGCTGAAAACATCAGACACAAACTTTATAACTGACGGTTACCATGCGTCCTTTGTTTCTGCGCAAACTGATACAAAAAGGTGATAAGAAGGAATTCTTCTGACCTTCACGGTGTGCGTCTAGTGTGGCGGTTTTCTGGTTTCTCTTGTTGATGTTTCTTGATAACTTGGTGTCATCGTGCTATTGCATGAACATGTGCATTTTTCACATCATGGTTTCTATCACGTTGCTACTCATTAGTTGTTTCAACTGAATGTGCCTGAAAATTTCAGTATTATATTAATTGGCGTAATACAACTAACTAGAATTTCATGAATCAGATGATGATAATGAAGTATTTTTGATCGTTGGAAAGTTCAAGAAACTAACTTTTCTATCGATGTGGAAACGTTTAGATCCCATCCGTAGTTCACTGGCCGTAGGTCATTGAGGAAAGGCATATGTTTATAGGCGCAAGAACCACCGCTCATGGAAATCACAAATTTTGAAAAATGAGTGCGGTAGAGTCAAATATCATTCATTATCTAGCACATGAATTTGGTGGCAGGATTCAAACAGGAAATGTCTCAAATTTAATGATAAAAAGAGTTTAAAGAAGTGTCCGCATAACTTTTGATCGGTGTAATCGGAATAACATATCTGGTCATTGTAGAAAATAGCGTAAAAATTCAATGAAACAGCTCAGGAATCGCCCGGGAATTTGAGTTTTGAAATCTGGCCGCCACCTTGTATTTGAGACCCCAGCTTGAGCATTATGTGGGTTTGTTGATAGGCGCATTTATACTATATTTACAGCGAGAGATGAACCAGTTATCTTACTGCTAATTGTCTATCTACGGATTGCAAGAGGGAAGCATTCCAAGGCCTAGAACACGCAAACAAATCGTATTGCAATAAAGCTAGGTGTGATGTCTTGTCTCAATGTGTACGATACTACTACTCGTATACTACTCGTATCCTACAATTCTACTTCAAAGCGCATCGCAAATTATGAAGTCAAAGGGATACCACGATATGAAGGCAGCAGGAATATTGGATACAGTGAAATATTTAAAGAACATCCGGGATAATGTAACTGTGCTTATCTGTTTCCACTAAACAGGAGTTAAAACAGGAAAGCTAGTAGTTAGTTATAGCTTGAACTGTGACATAAAGACTTAGAAGAATGAAGAACATATTATTTTGAAACACCCTTTTGTGAATGATAAAAGTCAGTGTGCTTCAATATTGAAATATTTACGACTGATAGCTTTCCAATCAAGTGTTGTATGATAGTAGATTATTTACTAATGAGCTTCTGAAAATCGAATGCAAATTGACAGGATACTGCAAAATGTCCAAAACTGAAAAGTCACGAAAACTGAATTGAAGCGGATAGGCCCAAAAAGACGCAACAAAATTTCGAGGTAGTAGAGCGCTAGCCATTCTTGCACGTTATTGTTTGATAGCAATATAATTATTATTTGATGACCAAGTGGAAGTTGGGTTGCATTATCTACTATACAATTAGATGCTTTTTCATTTTGAACTTGTGTTCATTGCTTCAATAAATATGTCAATCATACATATTGTTTTGTAAGAGAAAAAAGTAAAATTTCACATGAATCTAGTCAATGTTCTCCAACCGAGAAACATGAGTGAATGCATGAAAGTTATTTATTTTAAATCTTACATTGAAGATATTTATTTGAGCCTCAGCATGTTATCGTTACTCATGAACAAGGTCAAAAGCACATCCAAAAGCAGTTTTAGAATGTTTTTGTAAGTTAAAGATATTTCATCCAAATACTCATGCTGAATATGTGCCCGCATTATATAAACAAAATCTCTCGTTAAAATTTATCGTCTTGGTGTGCTACCATGCAAATTAACATGTTTTCTAATATCAACAAGAAATAGTTTATGTTAGATCTCGACGCCGTGTGCTGTACTAACAGGATTTTTGACTAAATTTAAATATCCAAAAATATTTCAGGAGAATAAATGTGTTATCAGTAAACATGCTGAATGAAGCACATGCAGGAGTTCCATTCATTTTATACCTACATACCCTACAACTCATCTACCGTTTTTTGGATGTTTTGATATTTACACTTGCAGTACAGAATTAATCCCACATGTTATGCGAAAAGCTTGCATGGAGCATGCGTAAATATTTAATTTTGATAATTAATATAAACGCATGTCTTTAATTGACCTCCATGGTGAATCAGATTGTGATCACGTTTGAATTCACCTAGATACAATGGAATGGTAAATGATGTACATCCACAATTCTTCATGTGTATATAGACTGTGACTTTGCCTTATTGTCAAGAAAGCTTTCATATCAAGCACATTGCATATCATGCATTGTCCCAATTTGCATTCATCCGAAGTAGCAGTTACTGTAAATTAATTTTAATTTCACGTTTACCGAATCCGTCACATTGATGATTGAACAAATTAGGAAGCAAGTGAAAGTAACTTGCTCTGGCTTTGTACTAATTTTATACTAAGATTTAAATCTGATAACGATGATGAGTATATGATCTACATGGTTTATAGATCAAGCCCCGATTGTGTCAATGGATGTCGGCTTCAATTAAAGTCTGACTTTGTCAGCACTGTCCAAATATGTTGTTGGATATTAACGTAAAAGACAAAAGCAAATTATCGCTCTATAACTTTTGAATAATATATCCCATCGGTTTTAGCAATAATTTCAAATTTCTAGAATCAAAGTCTCATATTTTATGTATTTGACAAGTGAGATTTATCTGCATTCTGTACCATATACATGTGTTCCAGAAGCGCAGACGAACGTGAATATATCAGCTTTAGGTGGATAATGGGTGATCAAGGGCCGCACGTCGGTACCGAGATGCAGAGGGTCAATGGTTTGAGTATCCACCTGCTGAAATACCGCTGTTACTAGAAGTTAATAACTTCAACCTGGCAACAATTGAAAGCAAATGAATACTACATTGCCTGTAACACAAAAATATAGCCATGGGTGGGGAAGCGTAAAATAAAGGAGTTAGCACTTCTGCATGATAACCACTTGGTTGGTGATGATTTTGAAAGGCATTGTTGGATGCAGCAATGCAAGTATTTTGAATTATTATTCTATTTATATGAAAATGCTTATCTTTTTACACTGATTTTTCGTCTATCACACAGCTCCTGAGATATCGATTATTTCTTTTCGCACTGACTTTGAGTCATTTTAACCAGGGATACTGTACTGGAATCACAGAAAAGTCGCAGGTTCCGGTTCGAGTAAAAAATCTCAGATCTATACTTTTAATAGATCTTGCTTTGCCGACCATTGAACATGCAGCCGTAACTCTTGGTATTGTCTGATATAAAAAGCACTGTTATGCAAGTCTTCTGCAAAGTTTTGGTTGAATGTTTGAATTGAGATATCAATATAATTCAATATTGTAATTATGTAGATAAACAAGGTGATGCAATGAAAACGCTTTATTTTCAGTCGGATTAAGTATCACTGATTTGAATAAAGTAATGGTACTCTGAAAAAATCGGATGTAAGAGTTCTATCTTGGATTCGCATGCAAAGCTTTTGAAGTAACCATACGAGTATGTTGATAAGCAAACATATATGTACAACACCTCAAATTACTTTTATCGCCTTCATAATTCTGCAATGGATTAGATGATAACCTACTATAATAATATCGGACAACAATATCACTCAAATCTGTTTCCTTCAATATATGTAAAAAGAAGAATGACTAAGATAATGAAAGCAAGTTTCGCATGTCTAAGTTGTCAATTATAGTTGTTTTAATTGCTTTAAAATTACCGGTATTACATGGGGCCCACAAGTTGCTGGAACCGGAACCGCTGCAAGACTTCAGTGGTTCCGCATCCCTGATTGTAGCTGATAGTGCGTATATCAAATTGATGCAATCAAAACTTTTCAGATTAAATGGGAAATTGAAATAATCTGCGAAGAAAAAGACCGTATTTATCACGAAAAGCAGCTGCTTCCATTTGTGTGTTAGTGCAATTTATGTCTGCAAGCGATATCTAATATAATTATGGCATAATTGTTGGTAAAATGGATGTAGGTATGATAGATCGACAAGTGGGACAAATAATTGCACCTTTGTCTATCAATGATGTGTGAAAGAAACAATTACATGTAGTAAATTCGGCCATTTAACGGCCGATAGTCATATCCATTTTATAGTCTGCCACCGACTCATGAAAAGCGTGGTAGATTTCATGTGTTACTGTGAATGCGATCAATGAGAAATTTATTTCTTGATGCAATGTAATTTTGCAGATCTACACGAGAAAAAGTAGATAAGAGTATAGAATTATTCAAGTTAATGACCTAAGATCTCAAAATTTATAAAACTACTTAAATATTTAAATAACACTAGTTGTTTTTTATGTCAACCCTTTACACCGGATAAGAAATTTCGTAGAAGCTGTAATGATGTCATTACATCAGTCTCTGAATTCCCACTGATATCATGAAATTTGTTAAATATTTATAAGTCACACTGAAAATATTCGAATTCAATAATTAGTTCGATTGTCGATTATAAACAAACGCCTATGCCAATATGCAAACGCGATGATATCTCAAACGTCAGTGTAGACTTTGCAGCTGGTGTAGAATGCGTGAAATACGAATCACATTCATTTAAATCAGAATATCTAGTGTGAAAAGTCTAACGAATAGTTCAACAATGGTGAAAGCTCATGGTATTCCAAAGTCGATAATATTGAGAAGTATCTTGTCATAAATTGACAAGCGTGATGTTTGCTGAGATATCAATTTCATAGATTATTGAACTCAAATGTTTTCATTTCTCTCTAAAATAAAAACAGCATAATTTTCAATTATGAATATTCTTTTCTACAATCAACTTAGTTCTGAAATGCATGTGGCATATATATATATACATGGTATCTTTGTGATTTTTGCATGTTTCTATGTAAATGCGCGCTGATATGTTGATGAATGGCTGCGATTGCCATATTGTTGAATAATCTTGTTTGAACTAACAAGAATCACCGGAAATTGTGTGTTTGAGGTCACACAGGTCAGTCGATGCATGACTTGTTAAGTGCCTCTGATTCATTAAAATTAATATTTTCTCTCATTTTGTTGACAATATATGAAACGATCGAGTGACAAGTGAGCTCACTCAAGTCCGTCAAGACTTGAATAGTTTGGAAATTCGATCACTTAGTGATTGCCTTCATAATGTCATAAAGGAAAGTTTTTAGCAGCTCATTTCTGGAAATGATCTTTTGTTGACTTACTAGCGTTGTTTCTTCATTAAATTCGCCCAAATAAAGTAAATCAAACATGAAGAAAAGGCAAACGTTTATCAGAAATAAATACGGGAAAGTTGGAATCAGCGGAAAGAAAGCGTAATTAATAATTGCACCACTGTGGATCGATGGCGCAAGATCAATTCTGTCGTTTTAATAAACGTCTTTGACTGGGGAGCTGGCGTTGAGAGTCGGAAGAGACACTGTCTCATGTGTCCACTGATCAGGAAAGGCAAAGAATTGGTGAAAAATGTTCGTTCCTGCTCGGTTAGCGTGCTGTCGTCGTGTTTCGACAGAAATTCAGGCAGTCAATTGAATCTCCCAAAAATTATATGAGATAAAAAGTCGAGTTGAATGGATTTCAGAGAGAGATAAAGTGACTCCTCGCAAGCTCGGGTTTCCATGGCAACGAACAATGTCTAGCGGGTGGAAATATATTGCGTTTAGGTAATTGAATTAAATTCATGTAAACGGGAGTAAAGCTGACTCTTAGCAAAGGAATGCTGAGAGTGTAAGGGGGTGAAGAATAGGAGCATTTCATGACAAAATTGAGATGCAAATTGTTCAAGATTCGGCAAAAATGTTATTCTTCTCCTCGCCTTTATTATCCCCTCACTAACCTCACGCCTCGAGTTGTAAGATACTTGACGCCTGATGAGAGTCACGGAAATGAGAGAAGGCGTGAATTTCATCCAATGGACTGACGAACTAAACAATCACTCAATCGAGTCTAGGTACGACATTCTTGTGTCGGAATGTCTCTTACCTCTGCTCTTCTCACTCTTCTAACGACTGCTCTTCCTCATCATGTTTTTTATTCATTCAAGTACTTCTAGTTTTCCGTGCTGCGTTCCACCTCCAAATAATATTTTTTTTCAAATCGCGCTCTGTTTGACCATTTCAGCCTTTTTGCTCATTTATCGAATGATTTCTTAGTGATGTCGTGAACAGAAAATGCTATGATCATCCACTATAATCGTCAAATCCCGCTTAATAAGGTTAAGATTGTTTATTAATTTACACTACGTGTATGTGTACTAGAGCGCGTGTCCCTTGCAATTGATGGAATTGTGCATGTGAGGAAGCACAATTTTGAATTTAAAATTGTTTGTATAATTTGGGTCTATCGACAAACCGCTGTCCCAATTTGGCAGCTTCGCTTTTCCTCTCATTTTAAAGTACATGCTCCCAGAACTTTTTCTCTTCGTATTTCATTGTAATTGGATCAGTATGGCTCGAGATAATTCCGCAACATCAAAGTAAATTATGAAATTATTAATAATATGTATATTATGCGATGACGAAAAGACACTGCAACATAAACTCCTGGTTTTAACTTCTGGTAAGTAATCGGAAACCTAATATCTTACTGCCATGCGTTCAATGACTTAGTCAGATATTCTTCGCTGTGGTTTAATGTGTTGCACGGGAAAAATGACATGTGTATTCCATTATTTCAATATGAAAAACAAAAAAATATCTTCGATGTTATGTTGCTTCCCTCAACAGTTTTAACAAATAATTAATTCCACAATATGAATCAGATTATCATACTGATATCCTTTTCGAATCAACCTACAACTATGATAATTATGATATGGGACGATGACCGGAGCCACAGAGTAACTTTTGTGCCAAAGACGATGCTACCCAATTAGCATATTGAGTAGTAAGTAGTAAACAACCTTAATCTTAGCTGTAGAGCGCATCTCAAGCTGAGGATCCACCGGAATTCGATATGATACTCTTGGGATGTATTATAGTTTCACAGTGTAGAGGATAGATTACAATTAATGTGATTGTACAACTAAATGTATTTGCTTCCATCTTCAGCAAGTAATTATTACCATTCCGTTTCATTTGAATCGAGTACATTGATCTAATGAGGATGATTAAGTATATTATGTGGTGACAGAAAAGCATCCTTGATACATGATTCCAAAATATGTCGAAATTGCGTGCTGCTAGACATCAGAAGAAAAAATACTTAAATTCATATCAATTATAGGTCGTTTAACATTAAAGTAACCGAGCATGAGGTAATGAATATCTGCGGTCATAGGGAGGGAAGAAAAATCGCTTCGCTGTCATATTTCACAACATCATAATTTGCAAATCTTACATCACTTCCAATGTCGCTTGAGATGCACATACATGAAATTCCTGTCTTGACTTGAGAAGTTCAAGTGGTAGTACAGATAACTTGGTTAATGACCACTCTTCAATTCAACAATACAGGAGGTTCAGGGTTTTAGCCTATCCTGCTGGGAAAGTGTTGCTGCTCTAAATTCAGAAAGAAAACAGGTGTCTAGGAAAGAGTGGTTTGATTCATATCTGCAATTCTTAACACTTTTAGTCTGTCTGAAACGGTTTCGCGACGTGCTGTAATCTGCCTTATAATAAAACTTCGCAATTTAAATGTGTCGTTCGGCCAAATTTTAAATAGCTTTAAAGTAGCTAAAATAGATATAATTGCCAACTTTGACATATAAAACATGAATTAATTGTCTTAGTCATCATCCTGCTTAGTTGGAATCATGTCTTCCATTCCATTGGTTGCCATTACTTGTGTTAGAAAATTACACAGTTGAGAAAGTAATAAAGAGAATTTCTCAGATTATTTCCGGGAACTGCAATCTGTGATTTTTCTGTGGTTCTGGTTTCACTCACATCCAGTGGTTCCAGCAGATCCCTGCTTGTATGCACCAGCGGCGCTGTGCGTAATTTTTACTTGATTGCAAATTAGCTTTTGCTATAATTCACTATACACTTACGTATCTTTTACTTAAGTATTTGTATTCTGTTTATTACAAAGACTGTCATTAAGCAAACGTTTATAATAATCCTGGCGGCGGCTGTTTTAACACATATGTAGGCCTGCGCATCCTGCGCTTCTAAATAAAATAAAGACTGCTATCTAGGTATATGCTTAATTTCATTTCACAAGATTGCTCAACAGTAAGAGATAGTTTCAAAAGGTAGTTATCATGCAATCTTCATGTTGGCATACCAGAATAATGGCCAGATCAGTTTGGGTTATTTGGCATTTTAACAGCATATGGACAATGTCACAAATTGATGTCATTAGACAGTCAATGTGTAATGTATAAGGTGTGTATGTGATATTGCAATTTTTGATAAACATCTTGTGCCTTCATGGCCATACTAGGGTATGCTTTGTGCATGTTCATGTTATTTAGAATTAAAGAAGAACTAAACTTACCAGCAAACCCATTTCAGTTGTGTGCAAGTTATTGGCTGTGTGTAATTGATGTTTCTTACGTAGAGTGTCTAATTGCCTAGCAACTAATAGTTTACATTCCTGACAATCGCTGTACAGTGTACCCTGATGAGAGAAAGCATGCGATCGGTCCTCATCTTTCAAACCACGGCTTTAACATTAGTTTCAAGGATTCATTGAACATAGATAAGCCTACATGTATAATCTGATGTTGCAAATTTCAATTATGGGTCTATTATTTAGGGTGTATCTCAACGTCTTGGGTACCTTAGGAGATTGCGAAAAACTCCAAGATCCAACCTTGTTCGGTGTTTGTCAGAGAAGTTGAATGCAAGTTATATTTCAACTTATGGTACATACTTCTCTGCAGCATGGTTGGATTTGTTTGTATGCTATTCTATGTGAAAGATAGATTGTCTCTCTGTTTGCATTGATTTGAAATAATTTCTAAACGTTCTTTGAAGTTGATTTCTTCATATAAAAATACCAATGAATAGATATGGCACGTCGACTCTTAAACTGTCGCTTGTGATAAGCCGATTAATTTCCTATTTTCTTCTTTCTTAACTGTTTTGTAGCGGTTTCCGGAGAAAATGTAAATTGATAGTTCAACGTGCTCGTCAATATTTCGAAACATATTGAATGGGAACTGGTAGTTTCCGCAAAATTTGAAAGACATAATTTGGAGACATTGAGTTGTTTCATGACAGCCGGTTCACAAGGATAATCAGATAAAATGATGACCTTATCGAAGATAGGCACCACTTTTTCTGAAAGATTGATAGATTGTCTGGTAAGGTCGCCATCATATGTGAAATTCTTAGTTTGCTGGATTGTGATTATGATGATATAAAAATTATTTCCATAGCTGTGACTATAATATTATATTTGTCTCTTGCGTGTATGTGACGGATCTCATTAATATTACATCGATTGTGTGATATTTGGTCGAATCTGTTGGATTCTGTCGTAGTTGCGTTCACCAGAAAATGAGCTCAGCAGTTTGTTCATCAATAATATAGTACAAAATCTGAATTTATGAGTTTCGGTCCTGATTAGAAGGGATTTGATCTTGTTATAGTAGTCCAGAAAAGTTACCATCGAAAATGGTAAAAGCAATAGTTTTTTTGTGTGAATCGATATGGGAAATTCATTCCAATACTTGGAAAACATAATTTAATTGATAGATGACATTTAAGTTTGTGGAGGTATTATTTTGAGGAATAATGTTTTTCAAATTGTATATGCATTTAATATGATGCGATAGCAGATGGCAATATCAGCGACAATGTGATGACTGATGAGATACTGATATTCTCTTAATTGCAAACATCGGATATGTTATGTTAAACACTTGTGTTGAGACTTCTCATTTCTGGACTATTTGACATATCTGGTACATCCTCATTCATCGAAGATCACGCGTCATCGAACATTTAATTAGCTCAACTTTTCTTCAACAGGTCTTGCCCCGTCGTGACGACCTCATCCGACATATGCGGTGGCATATCAAAAGGGAACACGCGCTCGAGAATGGCTTCATGCGTTTCAGTGCTGGTGATGACTGCGAGCGGCCTTCATGTACTCATAAACATCGTCAGACCCACTATCATTGCATTCGAGTGAGTTCGAAGAACAATTTCTGTGAGAAAAAATATATAATATGGGTTATTACTACTATATGAAACATATATTATATATGTTTATATACATGTATTACAAATTTTATTAAAATCATGCAAATGAAAATTGTAGCCATCATAAATATTTAGTAAATCATTTTAAACAAACAGTCAGACAACTAATTAGATATTGTGAAGATTCATGTGTGGCAGAGCACGACAAAGCTCTAATAATGATTTGCAGAATCTTTCGTTAATTTCTTGATTGAAGATGTGCGTGGAGTTGGAGAAGGGCATACCATTTTCCGCTGTGCGAGGCCTCGGTCGGGATATGCCAGTAGATGATTAATAAATGTTTCCTTAAAATGAGGTCACGAATGTGGTGTAGAATTTCGTGGAAAGCCTTGCTTGAATTTGTCGTCAATATATTTGGCTATGTATGGTCACACCATTATCGAGAGTTAACTTCTACTTCACTACAAATCATTTCTGTAGCGATCTTGTTTTTCAAGAAGACCCTTTGCTCCACTCGTGCTCGACTTTCGTGAAAAGTTTGATTTTTCCTGTTTAGATTATTCGATCCATTTTTCATTCTGACTATATCAATGCTGCGTTCCACTAGCCATTACTTCCGACGTCTGGAAGTGGAATTCTTCGTGTTGATTGTCAAGCTAGAACTCGAGCGGTCAGCACTGATATTTCGAAATCTTATACGCGCTTCCATTGTCAGTTTAGGAATGAGACAGAAAAATCGGTCTTTCTTATTTTGCTCACCTCATGAAGCCATACTAGTAAACTAGGAGTGGGAAAGCCTTCGCACACTCGTAGCTCTTACCAAGTTAGATTTAGTAGCCCTAGTCCATCTGTTTCTCCTTGCCATAGAATACAGTATTTCTTCTAATAATCGCCCACCCTCAAATAATCGCCCAACCTCCAATAAGCGCCCAACCTCTAATAATCGCCCAGTTTCTAATAACCACTCATTTCAGTCTGCCAACTGATATTAGTTGCACCTATGCGGTAGCTATGGAAGCTACGTCTCATGTATGAGCCAGGTAGCCTAGTTTCTTCATACATCGAACTCGCACAACTTTACTGAGATTGTTCTGTATCCAGCCATGGACGTCACTTATAGTATATCACTGATCGAGCAGACACCGCAACAGTGATTGGTCGATATCATTGTTCCCCTCCTTATTGATTTGATTAGATAGCGAATAGATGCCTAAGACTTTGTAACGCAGAATATTTCATGGCAGTCTAGTTATCACGTCGAGATGGGCAAGTACAAGGTTTACTCACTAAAGTACAAGGCAGCTGCTATTGATTATTTGAAACACCATACGATATCTGACACCGCTAAAGTGTTTAATGTTGATAGGAAACGCATCCGTGAATGGAGGGACAATGAAGAAAACATCAAAGAACAACTACAGAGTGGGAACACAGATCGCAAACGCGTTGCTGGTGGTGGAGCTAAGAAGAGATCCGAAGAGCTTGAAGAACGAATTCGAAATCGAATTCTCCAACATCGTGAAAGGAGGATGCATGTTTCCCGTAGGCGTGTGCAGCTGTGGACCAAGGAAATGACCAATCATCCAGAATTCAAAGCTAGCAATGGCTGGCTTGATAAATTCCTGAAGAGAAACGGATTCTCACAACGTAAAAGGACAACTGTTGCTCAACAAACCCCCAAGGAATGCATTCAGAAATTGGTATCTTTCATATGTTATCTCGGGGATGTAAGAAAACGTGGAAAGTACATTGATGACAATATCTACGTCATGGATGAACTATCTCTTTGGATGGAGCCAGTTTCTGAAACTACTGTCAATTTGAAAGGTGAGAAATCGGTTCCTATCTTGTCAAGTGGAAGGAGAAGATGAGACTGACAATAATATTGAATGCCAGAGCAAGTGGCAAGAAAGTGAAACCGTTCGTCATCATTCCCAGGAAGCGACCCATAAAGGAGTTAGAGGCGATGACAGATCTTCACTTTGGTTATTCCAGTAAGTCTTGGATGAATGACGGAATGACTGAGAAATATTTGAAAAGTGTCATTGGTTCATTTGCATTCGCTCGACGCTGTATCATCTGGGATTCCTTCTCCTGCCACAAATCAAGTGCTACCAAGAAAGTATTGAAGCAGCGAATGGACGCCATAATTGTACCATCTGGTTGTACCGGGTTAATACAGGCTCCCGACGTATCATGGAACAAATCCTTCAAAGCTGACGTATGAAAGGAATATGAGAATTTCATATCCGTCAACGGTGACAATATCCCGAAGCCCTCTTTCTCTACCGTTGCTGGCTGGATTTCTCAAAGTTGGGATTCAATCCCCGAAGAGCATACCAAGCTCAGCTTCAGATTGCAAGATCAATGAAACAATGCGGAATCACATTGGAGCCAGATGGATCCGAAGACTAAGTCTTACATTGCTTCCATGTTCTAGGCAACGAAGAAGGATTGCAGATTCTTCAAAAGAAACGAAGTGAGTACACCTCATGTGATCTTGATGCTACTTGTGATCTCGATGCTTCCAGCACTTACCTCAGTGATGATTCTATTTCCTATTGTGATTCGGATGAATCTAATTAAGTGAGACAAGAATTCATTTTTGGAATGTATCGTTTTTTCTTTCTGAGTGAGGGGCTTTTTAAGATTAAATGTCTAGTATTTACACGCGGTTTCTTTCCATCTAATATACATGTAGGCCTGTATGGGAATATCTTAGCCTGTTTGCACGTAAATATTTGATTTCACATGAATTGGCATTTTTGGTGTTATTGATATGCAGCTCGACAGAGTAATCGCCCACCCTCTAATAATCGCCCAACCTCTATTAATCGCCCATGTACATAGCGTCGAATTCCGATTTATCGTATCCGTAGCGTCGTATCCGATTTATCGTTATAGCGGCTCCACCAGCAGCCTGTCGCTGTCTCCGACACGTTCAGCTCATGTGTGACCTAACGGATCGAATCCTTTATCAAAAGTGGGTCATTTGTGGCAATGCACTGTTTGCCACATTTTCAGATAAAAGGAAACATGATGGACAGAGTTGCGCTCACTGCATGTAAAGTTGCAGTTCAGACAAATCATTATGGATGTCTGGATTGTATATATAGATTCAGTTTCCTTTCTAATTTTCCCTGTTGCACCCTAGGTGGGATGCCATACTAGCAAGTTATGGGTGGTACAGCCTTCATAGCCTATAATAAAAATGGTTGTGCCTCCCAAAGCAGACAATCTGTGGTTCGAGATTGTAATATCAGCTGGCAATTACTTAGATATCAGGTAGCTACAGCCATAACGGAAGGCTTTTGAAACATCCGCAGTATAATTTTTTTTCTCATTGCTTTTAACTGTGGGCATACGTGTATAGCTTCTTGAATAATATAATAAGATGTTAGCACTAGGGCATCCTTGGAAGTGCATTTTTCTAAATAAGGGATGTGCTAAATTCGGTTTTGGCATGCAGGTGAAGATATTGTTGATGAAACGAATGAGTAATAACTGATATTGAGGAGCATATCCATCTGTTCACGTAATAATATTTGGATTAGAAAATAATGCGGGAAGAAATAAGGTAAGTGAATGAATGAAAAAATCGAAAGTAGAATGAAATTGGGGAAATCGAGTTGTGGTTGGGAGAAGTGGTCATCCCTTACACAGGGGGATCTCATCCTCCGAATATCCTCGACTTACTGCGAGAGGAGACTGATGAGACGATGGACCAAAGTTGACTCAAAGAATGGGTAAATTATGAATTAACTGACTTGGTCTTTTGTCCCAAGAGATTGCACCATTTCTGTTATCGTAATTCTGAATTTAACGGTGTAAAAGCCAATTCAGTGACATTTATGTATGAGATAGAGAACGGGTTTGAACAATAAGAGAAAAAGAAAGCACAATGACGAAGTCGGTGTGTCTTTGATCAAGTATCATTCAAACAAGTGTCCTATCCGTCATAGACTTCATGTCATGGCAGCTGTATATATGGATAACTACTTTCATTCAACTTGCTTGAATATGTAATTAGAGATGATCATTTTCAGGTATCGAGTTTTCTGAAAAAAAGGCATACCTACAGTCTCGTTTTTGAGATTTTGAAAATGTCCAGAAATGGTGTTTTAGGAGGGATATGATAATTTTGTTGCTGAATGAGACAGGTTCAAGTTAATCTGAAATTATTAGATTATTCTATGACTTGGGATACTTCAGTGATGTTTTGTCGATAACAATATATATATATATATATATATATATATATATATATATATATATATATATATATATATATATACAATATATATATACACATATCAATAACATGATCGATATGACAGAGCATCTTCTGTATTCCACTGAAATGCTCTTTATTCTTGTGGAGTCAATGTGTAAAGTGGACTAGAGATATTTCGTTAATGATGAAAATACATTGTCGCGCATTGTATAATGGTGGACATGAATATTTCGAAATTACTATTGACCGTCTAAGTTTGTTGCCGAGTTTGAAGGCTCTTCGCCTTGCAAAATTGTTTCACAAAGAAAACAATAAGATCCAATTACTATTTTCAACTTTGTTCAGTGCATGCTTTATTTTATAAATAATTCAAAAATATGAAAGATTTGAAAAAATCTATAAAAAATTGAAAATATCTTACAAAATTTAGATGATATTCAAATTACTTCTTTACACAACCACCTTAGTTTGAAAATTCCCCATCTTTACGAATCCATGCGGATTGACTTTGGGTTTGTAATGACCCTCCTGACGTGCCAGGAATCGGGTGTAAATTCAGTCACCAAAAACATTTCAATGTGTTTTTTGTATGATCAGTGATTATTTTGGGAACATTTACAGAACTGACGTTAAATACGGTTTCTGCAATTCTAATAATAGAACCTATTTTTTATCATCAATTCTGCTGATTCTAATTAACATTCAAAGTCCAGAAATCACATGGTTAATGGGAATGTTTTCGGATCTCGTCTAGAATGAACGAGAAGGCCACAGGTAGTATTAGATAGGGATAGGAAGGATCGCGGAGATCAAGTCTGGGAACTTGAAGGATGATCATCGACTCAGTTCAACTCGATGACCTTCCACCCGCGACAGAGCGGCGACTCAACATTCACCGCCGAATTCCCACACAAACTTCGAGCCACAAAAAATCAACATTGTCAGGCGATTGCTCCTCCGTCTTCCATTGTAGTTGGGAGGACGAGGAGCGAACTGGTGGTGGAAACAGTGGAAAAGCATCGGAACGAATTTTGATTAATCAAAATTGGGTTTCCCACCAGCTCTGCGTGTATGTAATTATATTGCTATTAGACACACACGCACACACGAGTGCACGAGCTCTGGGGTTTCGAGCTGAGGAGGAGATAGGAGTCTTCCTCACTCGCTCACACACTCGCTCTTGGTCGCACGCACACAAACAAACATTGAAGTTTTATTAATGGTATCAAGGGAAATCAGTTTTCTCAAATTTCTCCGTTCCTTGCCTTTTCTCTCCTGCGAAATTGCCTCATTTTCGGGAAAAATGGCCTTTCCTGATCTCTCTAGCAAACCAGCCAGCCAAGGCAGAGCTGGGAAGAAGCGGCGGAGTTGGTGGACGGAGCAGAGAGTGAGAAGAAAGAGGAGGGCAGTTTGAACACCAAAATGTGCCTTAAGAAGGAAAACGAAGGAGTCGGATGAGCGAAATATTTGTTGAAAAGATGTCATCATTACGCGACGATGAGAAGGAATTTGTCGTTTGTGAACTTTCAGTATGTAGAAATAATTGTACAACTCTCTGTGAGGATGTAAGATGTCTTAATTATCGATTAACAAAACTCGATAGTGGAAAGAAACTTCAATGAAAAAACATCATGTGTTGACTTTTTCGAGATTTTGCGATGGAATCAAAACCAAAAGTCTTCTGAGACATTTTCTTCGTGTTCTTGATGTATGATCAGTCAACAATAAGCTTCCTTTTAAGAGTGCTTGCCAATATCTTCTCAAAGTACTTGCTAGGACTTCGCTTTTCTTCATTGTTTCCTCTATGCCTCCCAAGACCTACTTCGCTCAAACGATCATGCGATCCAACTAGAGCCGGCACCCTTGCAATAGAATTCGACCCGTTTAGGAGGCGAATGAAAAGAAATTTTCCGGCTGAGCATGCACTATAAGAAATAATCTTCTTTACTTAACTTTGGGTCTCAAAACGTATTAGAAATTGAGAACCAACACGGATTCTGTTTCCCCGGTTCCTAGTCTTTGTTTGATTTTGGCTGTAATCAATAACTCATTATACCACTTTCATTATATTTACTTCAAAGCAATATCCAATATGGTGTAAATCGGGAAACTTTTGAATCTGTTTCAATTTCACGAAAAATTTTCCGGTTTATTTCGAGCAGTATATGATCCTGATTTAAAGCCTCTTAATTGCATTTTACCAAACAGTAACTATACTATCATAAAAAGTGTGAAAACATAAATAATGTCGCCGGATGGAAATAGATAATTATACATCATATATCATGTTCTTTTCCAACAAGTTTGGTTGATTTCAGCTTGTGCAAAGCTTGTTTTGACTCCTTAACAACCAGGTTTTGTAAGTAATGTTTATGTGTGCAATTTTTACAGTGAGCGTATTTTTTACTAGCAGAGAGCAGATTCACGCAACTCGTTTTTTACCGATTCGCAAAAATATAGCGACGCGAAAATTTTCCGGTCTGCAGTAAGGCTATTTCAATTTCAAAGACTTGCCCATTTATAAAACCCAAGAATGCTGCAATGTCTGTGAATTCCTACAAGATGAAATCGTTGAAAGACATTGAAAATTGAATTTAATACATCCAACAGATCAAACATTTACAAAACTAACTAAATCTCATTGAACTTAAACTAGTATTACGTGTCAGAGCACCAAAACAATGGCACATTTAGCTAAATATTAAGTTCCTCTACAAAACAAAGACAATATACATCAATTTCAAAAATTTAAATATGTGTTTTAGAATTGACATGAATAATTTTGACTTAATATTATTATTTAATGAATAGTTAAACGGAAAGCACAAAAATAATTCGAAATCGGTGGAAAAAATATAAAAGAATGAATTTCTATGACACATTCCTATTCCCAACACAGAACATGTTTTGAGGTCAATATCATATAACTGCAAAAGATATTTCGGAATCGAGTGGAGCTTGAGGATTAAAGGGAATTGAATCATTCTTTCTTTCAAACTACCTGATTATGTTGTTTGTTCATCTCTAGCAGACTGAAAGACATAGACATTGAACGTATTAGTTGTAGCTTCTCTACTTTTGTTGGTAGAAAAAGCACTAGTGCACTATACCAAGTTATCGTGTGATAAATGCCACGTCTCTTAAACAAATGTAGACAAGAGGCACCCACATTCTAACGTTTGGTCAAAGGAGGCACACAGTGGTGCATCTAAAAAATGTATTTGCTCGCATGGTTTCTAGATAAGCGAACCATTTCTCTTCAGATGAGGATATAAAAGTTATTTAGTAGAATTTATACTATTTACTTTAATGTTCACCCAAATAATTTAAACAGAGTAGCTTTTTAATTCAGTTGTTGCTGGGCATCGTGCTTCGGCTGAAAAAATGGGAGTAAAAGAAACTGCTCTCATTCTCAATTTTAGTGCACCTCGTCCTTCGAGATTTGCTTTGTCTATCAATCGCAAGACAAAGGGTATCTTGTAATGAAAATATTACAATAGGGGATCAATTAATTCGTATCTGTTAGCGCTAATGTAGTGATAGCATGATGTGTTTTCTCCACTTATGTATGAGATGTGATTGCCAGCTACTCAGCAATTTTTCTCTATTCCTTAAATGGCGCAGGATGAAAATGCAGGCAGTTAAAATTGTTTTAACGATGAGCAGTGTCCAAATTACCATCGTCATGGTGTTCAAGTTGTCATATTGAAAATATCTTTCTCAGAAATACTCGGATAATGTCTCAGATTGAGAATTCATCTCAAATCAGTTAATTGCCTGTTTCCCAATGGATGATGGTTTGTGGGATTCCTCCTCATAACGTAGAAATCTCGTCGTCAGTAATACATTATTCACAGCTCATACTGTCAGCGACCAATGTAACACCAATTACAAGATTCGTCGAATTATACCAGCGGAAAATCTGCTTCTTTATTGCAATCTAAATATTCATTCGCCTTCATTTCTTGCCTTGAAGATCGTTAAGTTTCATTCTTGTAGGCTATTATACGTCTTTCTGTGTAGTTGTATTCCCAGTATAAAATGTCATTTTGAATATAACTTGCGCGATCGCATCATGTGCATATTCAGTGAAATATACAGCTCAAGAGAAATTTACTGGTAAAAAATCTACTAATTAAAGTTCTGAATAATATGTCATATGTTCTTCTAATTTGGATCTCAACATTCATTCGAAAAGTTTTGAGAATCGAGTACAAACATTCATATTACTGTGAATTTAGAATTTGATTTATCAATTTTTAGAGAAAACTCTCCTGTTATGTGGTAATCCGACTTCTAGATTTGACAAATTTCATGACTGAACATGACATTAGTATCGATTATTCATAGATGCAGCATGTGTATTATATCAAGTATTGCATTGAATATTGATACACTCGATGTTATTAATTACTATACATATGTACTTTATCTTTGAATTGTGTGCAACAATAGATCAATGAAAGTCATGCTATCTGCTTGAGAGGCTTACCTTTTTGAATGCCTTTCACATGCCCATTTTTAAGGTGAATGCTAATTTTCCACAATTGACTTAATGAAAACAGCGCAGAAAGTAATCAAAGGGCAGAATTGGTAGAACGAAACTCAAGCACGCAAGTCGTCTACTGTCAGAAAATGTTGGCAATAAATGCTCTAATTTATCCGGACGTAGCGTGGCATTGATTTTTAGATATACAAGAAACCTTATAGGTTAGCACAGTCATACAAGTTAAGTTGCACGCTGATAATCATCCTCCCGTGTAGGACAAACAACAGTTCTGGTATATACTCGTAATACCTGAAATCCTCATGTCGATTTAGTTCGATAGGTGCAAGTTTTAAGACTATCTACTTTAGGTCTCTTGTTGCTATGCTGATATATGCTCCTTATCATCCGTTGCAAAGCAAAAACATTACCATTGAAATCTCAATTATCGATTGGGAAATTAGTATCAACCTCTGTTCAATGTTCACAAGTTCAAAAAACGTTTTGTCCAGTTTGCCTCAGTTATGGATAAACTGCACAATGCAGGATGCCGCATTGAAAAGGCGCATGATAGGCTGACCCTAGGCCTTAATGGATGCTAAATTCATTTTAATCTGCAGACGTCCATCGATGACGTCATGTGAGCACTCGCTATTCACACTTCTCGGAAGAAAATGCCGAACTTCGATATATTGTCTCGAATGATGATGTCTGCATTGTTCTGAGTTCATGGACTAGTACTTATCAGTTTTGTGGTGGATGTCTGAGAAATTCATTTTTTGCTGATGATTGTTTTAATATGTCAAACTGAACGTGGGAACTATCTGTATAAGTTTAATTAGATAAGGAAAAGCTTTTTATGTCATGGAAATGATACTACAGAATAGATTGACTTTGGTGAGATGAAGGGAAATTATATATAAAAAGGCGGAAGTGGTTTGAGATAGTTAGCATGGAATTGTTTGCAATGAGGCTGATGTATTTTACCGGTATTGGAATTTTAAGTAAATGGACAGAAATTGAGAGGTCAGAAAGCGAAATCGAGATGATCGCATTGAAAAATGAAGATAAATGTCTCAAATAAATCACTGGAAATTCCTGCTGACCATGGTTGTACGTTTTATGGTAAATCTAGTCGTCTGCTGTAACGAGTACAAGAATGGAATGAATCTATCGCAATGAAAATTTCATAAAATAGACGATCCGAATTGGTTGTAATTGCATTATTACTTCTTTAATTGTTTGTGTTTTGTCGTAGTATGATAATAGAAGCATAAAGATGAATGCAGAGGAGGCAATGGAAGAGTCGGAAATCTGTATCGATTAAAATCAGAATTAAAATCTGCATCGATTCAAACTGTGTCCAAACAACATATTTAGAATTTTATGCATTAATGGCATTCAGCCTTCGCCCCGATGCCGAGGGAAGCTCATATTTCGGAGAAATTTCTGATTTTCGTCACCACCATCAGTTCGGAATGTCGGCCGTGGCTCCTCATATCCCAGTTGAGTTTCTATCCCACGCTGGCGGCCCCCGTCGCTGGAATCTCGTCGTTGACGCGATTAAGATCGTCGATTCGCTGTCAGCTCACGGCTTTGATGATTTTCTGTTATTGCCATCACTGTCTCTGTCGTTTGATGGAAAATGTCTTCGACAACCCTATGATTTTGAATACCACAAACGACTTTAAAATGCGATAACGAGATAGCGGTGTGGCCTAGAAGCAGCCCTACGCCCAGCACTGTCATCAAACGTTTGGAAATTATTTTGTGATAAATATCAGTCATTGGCATAAAAATTCTTGTTCTGGTGGCGGCACGAAGGATAGTTGGCGACGGTTATGTCGAACTGCCGTGTTGAAACGTGCATGAGCCGGGATAGGCGCTGACAAGAGACTCAAATTTAACATCTTTCTCATTTTTATTATTTAATTGGCGAATGGGAATGAGGCGACAGTATGGCTATGAAATGAGCGCGCTCACGAAAATTATCCCATCTACACAGTCTCTATCGTTTTGTTGAATTATTTAGCAAAGCGATTCATTTATTTCGATGACTCAACGGCCTCAATGCGTGCATAGCGCGCAGGGATTGTCATGAGATGGTACTGAAGTTCGTGCAGGAAGTCACTTCCGTTTCCGCTATCTATGCACACTTGCAATCGGTTGAGACACGCCCAAAAGTTTTGGTGCCTTAATAAACCGGTGGAGATAAATTGTTAAACAGCAAAATGCAATTTTCCAGGTACTGAAGTTATCACGATGTAATCTGATGCTTGTGAATTATCAAAACTGTAAATATTCAAATAAATGGGAATTTTATGTCATTGACTCGCAGGTTAATAGTCTGTTTCTCGAATATAAATCAGCCAAAAAGAGGCCAACCCGTCTGTGAACGCTCATTACAGTCATTACGTCACTGCATGATTTTTGTGATGATTTAGGAGGTCATAAAATTATCGTATTTTCACTAATGGAAGCACACTCCTAATTAAAGGTCCATTTTAGCGATGTCAAATGAATAAGAAGTCCATTTTTCTAATAGAAAACAACTTTTCAATGGACTCCCATTTTTTTTAGAAGCGAACAGAAGAGAACATTAGTTGAACGAACGATGAGTATCTTCAGTTTCGTCAGATGCACCATGGTGCGATTCTGATGAGCCAAATTAGTGATCAGAAAAGTGCTTCTGGAGAAGATGAACATTCACGTTTCTACATGTAATCCGAGGTTCACGCAATTGCTTTCTTAATCGTGGGCGGATAAATTTTTGAGTTAATCGCAGGTAATGGTTTTTACCTGGCGGTTAACCGCTGCTAGAATGATTTCTCTATGATATACCGGCAATTTACACATTTCAGTGTTAAAAGTACTGCGTGCAGCAGAATTTTCAAGTGGTTATGCAATAATTGGTGTTTGATGTCACCGCTCGCCTCAGGTCCTCTGTCATTTTGTGACTAAAATAGAATCAAATGACGCTAAATAAGAGTGAAAGTTTTTTATCAAAAAGGTTGAGAAAGACCACTCGTTGACAGAGCGAATGCTAGAAGTGAAATGTTCGTTCGGCCGATCCTTATCACGTCAAATGTTAAATGTATTGATGTCAAGTTGATGCAGTAGGCAAAGAGGTTGAAAACTAAATAGTAATTACAAATTGTTAATTTGAAGTATGACGTGCATGAACTTTGACTGAAAAATAGTAAAGTAAAGAAAAAGGTGTGTTGTTTGCTGTCATTTGATCTTGTTGCTAGATGCTATTGAGTGGAAAATGAATAATTGTGTCGGAAAAGCCCACAGTTTAGAAGCATGTACAGTAGATGGAAAAGTCTACTCAAAATACAATAGTTGGAAGAAAAACTGGAGAAAGTGCGAGGTGGGACCCAGGACAACAACAATATAACCGTTTCCAGCCCACCAAGTGCCAGCATAACAGCAACCCTGTACTAACCTTGCAGGCCATGATACGTTGCAATTGATGCAGACATACAGGGATGTCCTAGCAACATCAAGCCGACAAGGGACAACTGCTCTTATCGGAAGGTCCCCATTAAACTACTTTATGCCACCTCGTTGTACATGTATCACGCACCCATAGCACAGATGCAAACCCAGGTGATTATCCATGACACAGGAGAGTCATCAAATCAACACTGGCGATGCGGAATCAGCGTCTGCCAATCCCGATTTATGATTAGATTAAGTTGATAATAGAATTGCAGGTCCATCATGTTCATTATGCATGTAGCTGTGTACTGCATGCTTTTTAACCAGTGTCCAGTAAGCACTTCGCACATCGAGGGCAATATTGGTTTGACGTAGAAATTCAATGCATAATCCGGACATTGTGTCGACCCGACCCCCCAGGTCTGACTGATGATAAAGCAGGCCTAGCTGCTTTATATAACAAAACCGATCCCGGATGCAGTCATCCCGCTATCGCATTGTCGAATCCCGTCATTGGGATAATACAACCATCAAATCATTAACGTTCATTGATTTAATGGTGGTCCACGGTCGCTTGACTTTTCAAGCATGCTTGAAGAAATGGCGCTAAGATCTTGGGCCACTCACTATCAGCTATATTCGCCGTCGCTTCATATTCTCTACATTATATAACTAATGCTTCAGGACGGTGTATTACATGTCAATCCCAGGATTTAGTGCAGAGTCCCGAATTTTCTCAATTCAGATATGCATATGATATACGCAGCAGTTGCATATTATACAGAAATCAATGCTTATGCATGCACGACTTCTACACATAAGAAACCTAAAGAGCAATGTAATAATACACTATCGATGATTGCAATCCCGGGGTGGGTGCCCATAATCGAAAATTCTTTTTCAGAAACAGTATTTAAAGTTGGAACAGCCAAAATTGTGAAGACAGTTTTCCCATATAACATCCTACAGATAACTGCAAGAAAGGACCAGTCGCATTTATATGCATAGTTGGAATCGACAAGTTATTATTACCATCACCTCGTGCTGATGTTTAAAGAGAGAAAAACGATGTTTATATTGTGGTCTTGGTAACTGCAAATCTGATAACTACGTACAGAATAATTTACTGTTACATACTGCCTTGAATCTTTGGAAATAATTCACTGTTTTTCTACTCTTGGAAGTTTCCATGACAGCTGCAAATGTGATAACTATCCTAAGAACAGTTCTTTTAAAGTGATTTCAGAACTGCTGTTATTAATAGCATTAAGGATACGTGTTTAATAGATGAAAACTGGCTTCCTTTAGAAGAATGCTTTGTTTTCCCTAAAGTTTCAATTTTTTAAGCTCATAAAACGAGGTTTCTGCGGTGTATCATTGGTAAAACCAGTAAGAAACAATATAGAAATATAATTAGTGGCATGATATTGGCGCTAGCAAAAAAATAATTTATCGAGTTGACGATTAAATCCTCGGTGAGTTACAGCGAGTGAAGGTTTTTACTAAGTGTTTCTATTAATTCTTACAATAGTATTAAGTAATGATATGATAATAATAATTAATAACATAATTAATATGCAATTAATAATGTAATAATAGCAGTCAGCGATGTGTTGTAGTATGGGTGCAAAGCCAAATATCTATGAATGTTTTGAATTTGAATGTTGTGCATTTGCTTTGATTCTTTTTATTAGTTATGCATTGCCCAGAGCTAATATTTTTTTGTCAAAAATGCAAGGTACCATGTTGACTTGAAATTTATGTGAATTGGTGTTCATCAGTTGCTTTTAATCTGAAATCATGGCACGTTAGCTGACTATCGTGAGGCCGATGCAGTATTTGTTGTAGCAGGATGCCTTTTTGCAGTTTTTTATGGTGTAGATTAATTTGGTTTAGAGTTGACAATTTATTTATATGATTTCTTGAGACCTTTCTTAAATACTGTGTGAGTAATTCATATTGATGCAAATTGTTTGTAGAAATGTGCAGGTTGTCTCAGAAGCAAGGAACGATATGATTTGTCTCTCAAACTTGCTATTGTTTAGTGCCTTCATAATACAATCAGAATAGTTGGTTTTGAGTCATCTAGCTTTGTTCTATTTCAAAAAAAGTTGATCATCAAGAGTTTAATTTGATCGACCACCAAATGACCTTGAACTGACCATCCCAAATTTGATGCCATTACTCTTATATTAGTTAATTTTTAAAAAAAATGCAATAAAATAATGTACAAGCACGGCCAAACAATATTGAAGTGCAAATCATCGATTATGTATTGATCATTGACTGTAGTTATGTGCGGTTAGATAAATTTCCTAACCGTAACCGACCGTTGACCGCAGACATATTCGATCTTTATCCTACTGAATTCCCTAAATCAGTTATCGACTGGTTATCGTAATAGGTTACAGCTTACATAGCAGACAGCTTACATGATGAACTTCGCTTATCGACAAAATGCTCACGGACAGTAGCCTAATAGGCCTGGGACAGTTTGCTCTACCCTGAGTCCTAACTATTATTATACAAAATTTTCTTATGGTAATTTTCGTGGTTAAAGCAGTTCATCATATACAAACGTAGTTGTAGGATACCACATACGTATCACAGTCGTATAGGTGCATGTCCCACTGGCGCATGGTACACTGTGTAATTAATTTGCATCTTTCATATCTTTCTTTCATATGAGAAGCACTTCAATCACGATATGAGCTATTAGTAATAATCATGGCTATCTTTTTTGGTGTACATTACTGCATGATGATTAATGCTGCTCGCAAACATGTAAATATGATTAGCCGCAATTGCTGAGCACGGTAACCGTAACCACGGTTGAAACCGCACATCACTACTTTGGAGTCAATATTACCTAAGACTAGATGAAAGAGTATATAATAAAATAATTGTCTTAAAATGCAACTGTTGAGTGAAGCAAGATGTTCACCACTTGTCCTGATTTCCCACCAATTCGATATAATGTACCACCTTTTCACTCATCATTAATTTTGCCAAGTTCCTTGAAAAAGTTGAAATTCCTTTTAAAATGTTGTTAGAATTCTTGCACTCCTTGAACCCATGTATGTCAAGACTTCCATGTGACGTCTGCAGATTACCGTCCTGTCAAAATGATTTCATGACGATTGAATTGAAGTGAGCGGAGGAAAATCAAATTTCCCGTCATTTTGGGTGTGAAAAGATGCTGTCTATCATTCAGAACTCAATGTTTTCAACATGTGTGACTCATTTTTCCTGTGAAAGTAATGGGAAAGTGAGAGGAGGAGGAGGGAGAAATGTGCATGTTTTTAATCAGTGCTTGATGGCTAACATATGCTACAAGTGTGAATTCTCTGCAATAGCAGATTACTCACCAATTAAGTTGAGATCAGAAGACGGCATCTTAACTTTGAATTATTATTAATCTGGTTGTCATAAGTAGTTAAATGTACTACTACAAATTGAAAATCAGTAACATAGAAAACATCAGTTTCTAGTCAAAGTGATATATTTTGTGATGAACGCCCATTTTTTTTTATTCCAGCAAAACTGTGATAAAGTCTACATCAGCACATCCGACTGTCAGATGCACGCGAACTATCACAAAAAGTACGCTGCATTGTTGGAAAAAGGCTTCCTACGATTCCGTGCTTCAGACGATTGTCGGGAATCATCATGTCCGTTCCGAAACGATCGCACCACTCACTTTCATTGTACAAGAGCTGATTGCAATTATTACTTCAAAAATAAAGCCGATTGTGGTAAGTAGAGACAGAATGAAATACAAATTTGAATTGTTTACTTGTACTGCAAAGTTGATGGAACGATGACAAATTACAGATCATTTTAACAAAATAAGTTGCAGTTGATGAAAAGTTACCTTGTAATCTAAGAAATGCTAAAAACCATTATATTCAAATAATTAAGGTTGTTTTAGCAGTGAAAAAGGACCAAACATTGCTGAGTTGTTTACCGAAGAATACAAGAGGAAAAATGTATTTTCAAGAAAGCATCGCTTTTGATTAGGAAATAAATTCATTATCATTATTACGGTTTTCAAATTATCCACATGATATGAGTATTGATAATCAATGATTTAATCACATTTTCATCGTGGCTAGTCGATTTTAGCAGTTTATTCACTGGATTTTCTTCGTCCTCTGTCGGTAATGCAGTATCTTATAGATGTTCGGCTGTATTCGACATATATTCCTGCTTATTTTGGGACTGAAACTATGACCATTTACATGTATCTTCTTGTCGGCATTTAACTGAAAAATTTCTCAACAGTCTCTGATTTTATCCGCAATGTATTATCACTGGAAATTTAGTTCATAAAAGCAATTTAACTTTTTTTCTTGTTTCAACAGAAAAGCATTCAACTCATCATAATCGCAACGATAGCCTGGCAAAGGAGAACTTCAGGAAATATCTGAAATATGAAGATTGCATGTTCTCTGGCTGCAAATACAACCGCACAATGAATCACATTCATTGTTTGGTAACTGGTTGCAATTATGTTGTACATTCAATGGGTCAGACACTCCCTCACAAGCGAAAACACGAGCGCCGAGGTGAAGTAGGACCCGTGGAAGATGTCGACACCGATTCATTCGCCATGGGACCGAATGCTGCCACTCAAGCGCCTATCCTCAACCTGTCGCAGCCTTCTGCTCCACCGGTAAAGGAAGAGGATGAGGCGGAGGAAATGAATGGAGAGGAAGAAGATGATGAAGATGATGATGGAAGCATTGGTGAGCGGCTGAGGATCTTAGAGCAGGACGGGAGCGTGGATTTAGAGGGTTCATTGTCTCTTCCTATCCCCACAGCACCATCAGACGCTTTGCGACAAGAGGTGATGCGGATTGTAGAGGCTGAAGAAAAGGAAGAGGGCTGGAAGAGATATCTGCGTCGCTATACTGCCAACGATGCTTGTGTTCCTCTCTGTCCCATGTTATATCAAGACCACTATCATTGTCAGGCCACTGCATGCCGCGAGACATTCAAAACTCGCGAGAAGGTGCGTGAACACGCTCGCAGCCACGCTTTGGAAGATGTGGTCACCGCCAAAGCATTCCGACTGTGCCAATCGACCGAGTGTGGTCCGGAGCCACATCTTCATTGCATATGGCCCGGTTGCCACTTCGTCTGTGAAAACGAGCCATCATTGACTTTCCTTCGTCTGCAGCACTATAAAACACATGACCTTGGCTACACCACCCTGGTCAATAAGAAGCGTTCGACGGGTACTAATGGTAATGGTTCCGGTCTCAACCTCACACCAGGTAAAAATCCTCCTCAGGGCCTCAACCTCAGCGCAGATTCCAATCAGAACACACCAAGACGTCGAGGCCGCCCACCCAAGCACAATAAGAATGTGGTAGTTCCTCGTCCAGATGTACAGCCCGATCAATTCAATGAAGAGCCTGGAAAAGCCACATTAACTGTCGAGGACTTCCTTTCTTCTCCCAACGGCGTCTTCTGCGGTTTCAAAGCATATCAACTTGGAGTTGCTTGTCCAGACGAAAAATGTCAATTCTCCGGGAAACTTCACTTCCACTGCCTTCGGCCGCGCTGCTATCACGCCTCCAACACATTAAACGAAGTAAATCTGCATCGTAGTGAATTCCACGCTTACATGACGATCCAGGAGGGCTTTGAGTTCTTCGATAACCACGTCTGCTGCCGACGAAGTCACTGTCACAACAGCAAAACAACGCGTCATTATCACTGCACCCGTCGCAACTGTGACTACGCATTCGTCAGACACAACACGATGGAGCAACATGCCAAGCGGCATCTTGCGGCAGACGCGGCGGCGGCACAAGGTGGTGGAATTAACTTAATTCCCAAACACGAAGGCCAAGCGATGATACAAGGACCACCAACACTAACACTCGGTGTCAACGCAAATGTGACCAACAATTTGCCAACAAATTTGTCCCAAGGAAACGTGAGACCATCGGTACCGCTGCCAATGAGTCAATACGCTGCTTTAGCGGCCGCTATGATGGCCCAGGGAACCTTCAGTGGAGGCATGGATATGTCAATCCTCTCGAAGCATTTGCAATCGGTTATTGCAGCTAATTTAGGGGTGAGTCGCACTTTCTATCTCATATGTTTGTAATTAATATTCAATGCATAAGTGTACTTTTATTATATTCTCTTGCATGATGGAATAGCTGTGATCACGAGTCTTAAATCCAAACTCTGAATAGTAATTCAGAAAATATAAAAATGTGAAGGTTTATAAGTTATGTTGAATTACGTGGATAACTCTTCAAAGATATTGTCTTTGGTATGACTAAAGGTCACATCAAAGCAAGCTTAACATGAACTGTCATTGTTTTTCAATTGAGTGAGTATTGAATTAAAGTCCAGTATATTCCCGCTATAACCTACCATGCTTTATGCCGTACGCATTCAAATTTCCTTATCATGTGTTTCATGCTTAATGTTTCCTTTATTATGTAACGGACTTTTATTTTGGTTTTTTGAGTGTACATTATAATGTGAGTGTATGTCTACTAAATTAAAAAAGCAAAACGGTGACAATTTACTGAACAGTTATTAAATGGAAATTGTATTTGTTATGAGGTTGTTTATGATTATGTAGGTTCTATATAGTAGAATATTCAATTTATTAAATGACAAGCTGACCAAATTTATCAAAGTAGGTAGTCAGGACTAATTTTCGTCACTTGATTATTCTAGTATTCGTATTACTATCGTAGCTCGTAAATGACGGAAACAAGTGAAAAAGGAAAGATATAATTACGTTCCGTAGGTCGAAATAGACGAAGCAATGATATATTTGCGGCAATGTGGTGCTCGCTAAATCGTGCCACTAGCACACACGGAATAACAATTTTTAATTAAATGCAAAGACGATAGAAAGGAATAACAGGAACTAAAATAATTGCAACAAATAGATTAAGAATGGAAGAACAGTAGGGGTAGGAGGAATTATTGTCCTGAAAGCCTCTTCACACAAGAGCATTGGCTTGCATCAAACAAGCAAGCAATTCAACACTGAACGTAAGCTCTAGCCACCAACTGGCATTGAGCTCTTGATAAAAAGAAACAGAAAAATGCTGATATAAATCCTATCAAACCGCTGACTTTCCTTCTTAGCAATACACAAAAATAAGGGTTCAATTATTCGTCATCTCCTAAAACAAATCCCATGTAAACACACCTCTGAACTGGAAGTGTAATGAGATCTAGAATTCAACACATTTAGTATGCCCTTGAATCCAGTACAATCAGATCCAATCATGGAAACAATTTATTTGTTATTTGGTTGATTGATGTCATTGTCTTTGAAAACGTTCATTGAGAATGTCGCATTATTTATAGTAGTCGCGCCTTTTCCAGAGTACGCTCCCATGAAGTAGTGTTGTTCCTGATTTTGTGATTGTTGACAGGAAATTTCCTCTAATTTTGCAGATATTTATATCGCTTTTGTCTGATACTTCACAGACAACGATACCGATGTCATTGTGTGTTTAAAATGAATTTCAGAATACTTACAATACTTGCATGTAGCACATCGTATATACTGTAGCTCAAAAAATCAAGATACTAATAAAAATGCGAAGGTTATCCAAGGAAATCAATTAGGAATTCACATAAATACAAAGATGTTTGGGTTGAGGAAACGGCACAAACATGATGTATAGTCTGACATACCTCATCCTCATCACTGACAATAAAATATAAGTTGCTTAGAAATTAGGAAAGCAAAAGAAATTTACCAGTAATTTCATCTTAAGTTGATGAGATATTACACACAAGAAACAAGGCATACCTACAATAGTGCAGACTCATTCAAGATTTGCTTTGAACTAAAATCAGAGCATAAATTATTTACCTTAGTTCCGCATGAACATCATAATTAATGATGATTTTCTTTTTAAAAAAATGGAAAAAGTCGGTGCTGTTGATGTAATTTCAATATTCTCAGCATTTCCCTTTCTCAAGCCGCGTCAGGGGAAGTTTCTGACGCGGCTTGAGAAAGCGAAATGTTGAGAACAATATATTAAAGTTCTAACAGCAACACTGACTTTTCAATTTTAAAAAAATGAACATCAATTAATGGTTCAATTAAAAATTATTTTCATCATATCATGAATTTCCCGGAATCTGTCTGATGAATTTTCTAGTTAGTAGCTAGTTTTCTCCCGAGAGAGGAGAGAGAGAGCCCCTTATGATAACTGACAAGTTCCTTTCGTCTGGCACTTAAATGAATTTTCATCATCTCGAAAAATGGTGATTTCCATGAAAGAAATTTGACATGTTAAAGCTGTTAAAAAAGTGTCATCTACTATTCACAAAATTTCCGTTTTACTACATTTCAGATGCCTCTGGGACCCAACGTGTCGAATATGATGCCTCCCTCTTCCATGCCGCCTATGCTCCCGATTCCTGAAGTGGTTCCTCGGTGCCATTTCAATGCCGAGGCTTGCCCGCGTCTCGCATGCGCCTTTAAGTCTGTTGAACACTTTCATTGTGGTCTCTGTGATCAAGGCTGTCTCGATTCCCTTCTACTAGCATCCCATGTGGCAGAGACGCATCCCGGAGCCATTCTGGCACCTCCCTTGTTACCACCCTCTAGCGTACTGAAGCGAGGTGCCAGTGACGAGACTGCATTTCCTGGTCCTCCTCAAAAGCGTGAATGGGTTGGCGATGAGGACAATATGGAAGCAGACGACGAGTTAGAAGAAGAGGAAGAAGCGACAGGAGAAAAGGATGGCGGTTCCTCGTCAGCTCCACAATCACCGGCAGAAGATGAGGAAGAACGACCACTCCTAACATCAACCCCTGAAGAAGGCACTTCGATAGGATCTGGAGAAGTACAAGGCTTCGATTTCTTCCCGGTCGACAGTGACTGCCTGACTTCTGATTGTGAATTCGCCCGCCGCTGTCCTCACTTCCATTGCACACAGTGTCCATACGTCTGTGCTGACAGGAAGAAATCATTGGCCCATTCTTACAGTCATTTCGACCCCTGATCTTGCTGTTCAGTCGGTTGTCTTCATCAGATATCTGTGATGTTACTATCACCTGTCAATGAGAGCAAGAGATGGACAGAAATCTGTGATACCTGTGTCAAAAAGCTGTATAAAGCAATGACAGACACCTATGGACATGATCACGGTTACGGCGACGTTTGTAAATGTCTTTGATCAAGCATTCTATGTTGAGGTATTCATAGATATCGAGTGTACTTAGCCATTCACGACGTCTTGCATCTAGACTTTGATGGTTTGTTTTCTACGAACCAGAACCAATCCAGGGACTCCCCAATCGGCGAACCATTCCTTCCCTTGCGCCGAACCGGACTATGCATCAGGCGGTGCTGTGGCACTGCTGACTCATCACTATCATAGGAACCGTTTCGACACCGGGCACATTCCAGACAGAAATATCTCGATTACTGCTGAGGTCTGTCTGCAACTATCAACAACGCCAAGGGACCGCTGACGATTATGATCTTCACATGCCCTTGTTCATCACAGCCTCTTTAATTCTCGCTTTGATTTCCGCTGGTAACAATGCGATTTGCCTTCCATAGAATTCATGCACTTTGTTGCTGCTCCCATCAGACCCATCACTTACCTTCATTATTTCTTTTTATCAAACAACCGCTGTTCATCACTTCTATCATAATTACATTTTGTATATGCAGTTTTCGCAATTTTGAATTACTTTGTTTTATTATCACAAGTTGCCTCAAAAGTAATCTTGTCTTATTCTTCCTGTAACGACATTTCCTCGCAGTTTGCCTGAAATTTCACTCTGAGGATTTCTTTCTTTTGCTCCTTTCACTTGTCTGTATAATTCTCACCTATCTCCAGTTTCCTTGATGTGAATCGATGTGGACTAATGAACTTGCTTAACAATTGTTTGCGGTTTTTAATTCCTGACTGTAGACCATGTTCTCGAGCAGCCCATTGTCCAGTGCTCGTCAATAGAGAAACTTCCTTTTGATGATATGAAATTGACGTTTTATTTTTTCTGGTCTAAGGGAATAGGTGAAGTCACGCAGACAATAGACAGTGCAATCAGATGCTGTATTGAAATATTTTCATACATCAGGAAGTATGCATTTTTGTATTTAATTTCTGAACTGATATAACATAACGATTTCTTGTTCAACTACTTATATTCTAGAAATAAGGGCGCATCGAGTGAGCTTGGGTCGAAGGTATCTGATCATTTCAATCTTTACATGCATGCTCGTTTCTTGCATATTAATCCGGTGCAGTTATGGGGTCGCCAAGCTTGTGCAACCTCGGATCTGCGTAATTATACCTTCAAAAAAAGTCTGAAATTCACTGAGGCATAAGACTTAGAGGTAGACCTATTTTTCCATAATTATTATCGATAGCGCTCAGCGAAGTTTTCAGAGCAAGTGTCATTATGAATACGCTGTGAAGTGTAGATGAGAAATTTAACGAAATGTATTTGTTATTTTACTGCGTGTTATGAACGCACAAGTCGCACCATTAGAATTAAAATTTTAATTTTGATGGTACGACCTATCATAACGCGCAGTAAAAGGCCTGAATCAAGTTATCAACATTTTGTAACAAATATCGACACTAGGTAAAATCCATTTAGGTAAATACCTTTACTCTTTACACCTTCTCCAGTGTCCCGATTAAATTACGCGAAAATGGGCATTTTAGGCGCGAATTTTGAGATAAAAGCTCGAATCTGAAGCTTTTCATTGTAAACATAACATTATATGATTTGGTCTTAAATCTATTATTGACTATATTAAGATCGATGTAGAAGGTGAAACTATTTCAATTATGGTAAAAAGGAATCGATGACCGGTGGGGGTCCGACAATGTCTACATGAATATGACAAAATCTTCGCCGTGGGATTGAATAACTGCCAATTCCAGATTCGATATGATGAACAATCTTAGATTTTTGGCATCTTTCACATGCACGGGCCCAAGCACGAACGTCTTGAGAAATGCCTTGCCATACAAATTTTGACGTAATAAGACGTTGATCGAATTGATGGATGGTTTAATCGATGTATTCATTCGAATACTTGTTTTCTGAAAGTAGCTATGTGGAACTCTAGGTCGAGGTTTTCCAGTACTAACATCACAAAGAATGTATGTATCATGATTGAATGAATCTTGTTGCAAAGTCAATAAATTCCTATAGATTCCTATAGGAATCCTATTCTGCGATATCGCAAATCAACATCTATCTTGGTGAGAAAGACAAGAGAAGAAACGAATCATAAGTTAAAGAAGAAACTGGAACGGGTAATGGAAAGAATTTTCCAAATTAATTCGTCTGGTGATACACATATAACAAATATTTCTTCATACCAATTGAGTGCCATGGAGAAACAGGCGTTGTCTTTCGGCCTTGATTTTTGTGTTCCACATAATAGACAGTCGAAAGAAGAAGTTGATGCTGAGTTTGAATTACTAATGCGTCAATTGCAGCAGTACAAACCTTCACAACCAAGTTTGATGCCAGCACTCAAAGGTGGGTTTGTCAGCATTGCAAGCAAATTTTCTTCTACGAAGCCTCAACCGACCGTTTTATCCAGAGGTCATTTAGAATCTATCAAGAGTCTCCGACACAATGACAATATTGCTATCACCAAGCCTGACAAGGGTTCTGGAATAGTTGTGATGGACAGATCTGACTATGTAAAGAAGATGGGCGATGTATTAAGCGACGCGACGAAGTTTGAATTACAGTCTAAGCAAAGTAGTGATGATACTCCCAAAGTTGAACGGGGAATTCAATCATATCTCAAAGAGTGTTTACATCGAGGAGAACTATCCAAATCCACTTACGAAAAGGTGAAACCAATCGGGGCAAAAATACCACGACTTTATGGACTTCCCAAGCTCCACAAGGATGGTATCCCTCTAAGGCCAATACTGAGTATGCAGAATTCTGCTCAACACTCGCTGGCGAAGTGGCTTTCCGTTCTTCTCAAACCCGTGGAAGCTGCTGTGAACAAATATTCTATAAATGACTCATTCAAATTCGTCGATCAAATTGCATCTGTCAATCTCAATGGAAAAGTGATGGTATCATATGATGTTGTGTCACTATTCACAAGTATTCCCATTCATGGAGTGATTGATGTGATAGAAGATATTCTTGTGCAGCAGCAGATCAATTTGAAAATACCTTTTCAAAGTCTCAAACGTCTGCTCCTCTTGTGCATAAAAGATGTAGCTACAATTCCTTTTCAATGGAAAGTTTTACAAGCAGATTGAGGGCGTAGCGATGGGAAGTCCACTAGGACCTGTGCTCGCCAATATATTCCTGGGTTTTTTTGAGAGCAAGCTGCAATCTACCTTGAACAATCATTCAAGTATTTGCATTCGCTATGTCGATGACATTTTTATGGTGGCGGAAACTTCTCAGTCGATCGGATTGGTATTGAGAAAATTGAACTCTCTACATTGCAATCTGGTGTTCACGGTGGAAGAGGAAGAGAATGACTGTTTACCGTTTCTCGATGTGATGGTCACTCGTGGAGAAGCGGGACTACCTTCCTTAAGCATTTATCATAAAAGTACTTGGACTGGGTTGCATCTTAACTACAGAAGTTTTGTTCCGATGTCATACAAAATCGGAATAATTAAGACTCTCTGAGTAGTAAGAAAACGGCGAACACCAGATAGCGCAAGATGGCCGCCATCGCTGACGTCCCCCCCCTCTGGAACGGCAGAGTGTCGTGGTCGGCCGCCGTGGTGCTTCGGGTCTGAGTCCCCCCCCTGGAACGACAGAGGTTGTAGTCTGTCGTGGTGTGCCGACCAGGTGGGTTCACAAAATGTTCGCTGACGTCCCCCCCTCTGGAACGATAGAGTGTCGGTCGTGGTGGACTTGGGCGACCGCCAGGATTAGTCTTGAGGCTATAGTGTGTGATGTTTTTCGTGCAATCTGCTGAATGTTGGGTTGTAAAATGGGTTGTTTCGAGTGGAAGGAGTGGTCGGATGAGAAAACGGAGGTCGGATTCGTATTCAGCGTGAAATTCTGCATCGGTATGGTGAGTTTCAAGGCAATCGGTGAGAAAAAATTTTCAACATTTTTCGAAAAACGACAGAGTTAGAATTTGGGACGTTTTGGTGTGTAGCGTCAAAACGAAGCATCGGATGAGAAAACGGAGGTCAGATTCGGATTCAGCGTGAAATTCTGCATCGCTATGGTGAGTTTCAAGTCAATCGGAGAGAAAAAATTTTCGCTGACGTCCCCCCCCCTCTGGACAGCTTGCTTCGATTTTGGCTTCCAGTGGACGGATTTTGTCGTGCGATAGCTCGTTTGAAAGCTAAGAGTGAGACAAATTCAGTGAAAGAAACGGCTTGTTCCTATCTGTCTTCATTCAAAAGTTAGAGCGGTTACAAGATTTTAGGTCGGAGCTCGCTCACCTGAAAAAATCCTAAGTGTCAGAGTGACTTTGTATGGGTAAAATTTTGAAAATTTTCCAAAGTGTGGAATTTCGACCTGTGACCGTCACCAAAACATTTTTCATCAAATTTTGAAATTTCACTGACGTCCCCCCCCTCTGGACAGCTTGCTTCGATTTTGGCTTCCAGTGGACGGATTTTGTCGTGTGATAGCTCGTTTGAAAGCTAAGAGTGAGACAAATTCAGTGAAAGAATCGGCTTGTTCCTATCTGTCTTCATTCAAAAGTTAGAGCGGTTACAAGATTTTAGGTCGGAGCTCGCTCACCTGAAAAAATCCTAAGTGTCAGAGTGACTTTGTATGGGTAAAATTTTGAAAATTTTCCAAAGTGTGGAATTTCGACCTGTGACCGTCACCAAAACACTTTTCATCAAATTTTGAAATTTCACTGACGTCCCCCCCCTCTGGACAGCTTGCTTCGATTTTGGCTTCCAGTGGACGGATTTTGTCGTGTGATAGCTCGTTTGAAAGCTAAGAGTGAGACAAATTCAGTGAAAGAAACGGCTTGTTCCTATCTGTCTTCGTTTAGATGTGAGACGCCATTTAAGATTTTAGGACATTGGCGAAAAACGACAGAGTTAGAATTTGGGACGTTTTGGGCTGTAGCACCAAAACGAAGCATCGGATGGGAAAACGGAGGCCAGATTTGGAATCAGCTTGATGTTATTGTCCAATGAGGATCATCATCCAATGAGAATCAAGCATTTCTTTATAAATAGCGAGCCTTCCACAGTGAGAATCATTCCATCGTTGAATCACACGAGTGACGGACGCACATTTTCTCTCTCTCTCTAGTTCCCTGTTCTATTATCCAACTAAAATGGTAAGTCGCTACTTCCCTCCCTCTCCTCCCTTGAACGTAAACTTAATACAATCTTTTTTCATTTTCAGGCATCTACTCCATCTGCTGCACTAGTAGGACAAAATGGCGGTCAAACGTTACAAGGTTCGCTACGGTCAGATCATCTACAACTGAGGCCAGTGGAAGAAACATCCAAGGTACATAATCCTACACCGCTACAGCGTAAATTTAAACAAGCCTTGCGTTATGATGATCATAGCGTAGTACTCCAGACGGGAATGCTCCCTTCCACGGATGTCAAGATAATGCGCAATCAGTATGGGGACTACATACTGATCCCCGTGAGTCCGTACATTCGTCACCAACTTGATATTATTGAGGAGTACGTGACATTAAATATGGACATTCCTACTCCTCTTGCTCAAGAGTGGAAGGCGAGAGATGACAAGGATACTCCCTATAGAAAGATTTGGGATGGTAATCACATTTGCCTACCGGTATCACATTGGTGTACTTACTATAAGAAGGAGGGAGATCATTCAACATCCATCACATTCGACGAGCTCGGAGAAGGTACTTGGGATATCCTCTTCAAAGTGAATGGGCTATATTATGGTCGACACAAGGATAATAAAATAGCCTCTCTCTCCATGCATATGGAATCCATCCTATATATTCCAAAACCACCCAACGTGGACGACATAATTGATCAAATCCTTAACAGCAGTGGTACGAAGCGCAAGTCGGAGAAGAATGCTACATCAAAACGCAAATCAAAGAAGGAGAATTACTAGTCCTTTCCTAACTCTACCCTATGACAATTCGCTTATGTGCTTTGAGTGTCGTAGACGTGGTCTTATTAGATACATTTTACTTCTTCGTTGCCATCATATCATTTGTGTATTTTGTCGTGAAAAGCATCGATGTAATTCTTCATTTTGTAATATGTTATAGAACGTTTCCTTAGATGTGTAAATTTCCGTTTTAGGCTTCTATCATCATTTTTATGGATTGTGAGGGTGAACCTGTACAGGAGCTCAGTGCTATTGCTATGAACAATTGGACATATCAGATTGTTAGTGTCTATCATCAACATGCCAACTGCGATCCCAATGTTGATCAATGGGCAAGAAAACACATTCATGGACTTAATCTGAAATATTTACAAGACTATGGCTTTTCTTGTGAGAGTGCTCTTCTTATTGACTTTAAACGATGGTTAGCTGCTTTCAATGTTATACGCATCTTTTGTAATAATCCTGGTAAGGAGAGGAAAGTATTTCCCAATCTAATCATTGATGATATTTTGCTCCCGCCTTGGGATAGTAGAGTGAATCAACATTATCATGAAGTCACGAAACGTTTTAAGGATTTGTGTGTTCCTATTTTGTCTGTTCGTTGTAGTAGCTACGTTCATAACCAATGCTTCTTTCCTCCTTACCTCAACACTGCCAAAGTCCTGTATGGTTATCATTGCTCGCTGTATGATAGTTATCAGCTGTATCTATTTTATCTCTTTCAAACCATTGATTTATAATGCATGCTTGTTACCGTTATTCAATAAATGTTACTATGAGAAGAGTTGTTGTTTTCATGCAATGGATGGGTTAGATAAAGGGCGATCATGTCTTTCTCAAACGACTGCGGAACATTACGTTTTCATAGGCAAAGTTTAAAAGGAGCTGTTCAAGATTATGTGATAAAATTTCATAAAGATGAGACCGACATCGAAGCAGTGGTCGATGATGCTAGCACTCTATTTCTAGAATTAATGAATACATTCTCTGATAGCATTATCATGGCGCGATTAGTTGCGAAAATTAAGTTTAGTCATTTTGGAAAGGAAGAGGTGGAACGTCGCTCTTTCCATTTTGCTTCTTATTCAATGGAAGTGGTAGATCACCCCGAAGAATTTTTTAAAAGACATATGATAAAAATTGCTGAACGTCTTAACGCATTTAACCATCATGGTAGCAGTCTAGTGATTGAAGCGATTTCAGATATTCACATTCAACTTTCCATAAAGAAAAATTGAAAATGCAGTGGTACTTGATTGTAGCACAACTGGTTTTCGAGCTATGTCTGCTCACTCTCGAAGTATATTCTTTCTGTACATGCGTCTATTATTTAGAAAAGGCTAGCAAATTCATATCTTCAAAAAGACTTGCTATAGACATCAGTAACGGTGAAACTATGTGTTGCGATGTATGTAAGCGAAAGGATGGAAATGAAAAGCGCATCTTCAAGAGATGTAAGCATGCTTTTTGTCAACGCTGTTTCATACGTAATTGCATTCAACTTTGCCAATGTAACCACTGTGATATTGCTCATTTCGAGTGTCACTTATGTCGCAATAGTTAGTACCTATGCAAATGTGGTAAAGATAGGTTTTAGCAAAGACTAACACGGAAAATGGCGAAACGTAAAATGACGAAACGTAAAAGTCAAAAGTTTTCTTCAGCCATTCAAGCTCTCCGACGAATGAAAGCAAATCAGCGATACAATGCTATACGACATGCTAACGATAAATTCATTTGTGAAATTATTTCTCATGTGAGGAAGTTGAGGACGAAGAAATTAGCGCCAAAACAACGAAAGTTACTTAAGCGATATGCTACGAAATTGCGTTTCATCTCCAATCCTAAAGTCACCCTTCAAAGAAAGAGGAAAACTCTAACACAAAAGGGCGGTTTCCTTTCAGCAATACTTCCAATGATAGCTCCTGCCGTGGGCAACCTATTGGGTAATATCTTTGGCTCTAAGCGTTAATTATGCAAATGTTGAATCTCAAAGTAATAAAATGGATTTCAGACTTCAATGTGATAAAGTTCTGACTGTATCAGGTCCATCTCATGCAGGTAAAACTGTTTTCACGCTGAATTTATTGGATAAAAGAAGGGAGTTGTTTAAGGAACCTATCAATCGAGTGATTTGGTGTTATGGTATTTATCAACCGTCGCTGTTTCAGGAATTGCAAAGTCGCAACTTTATTCGACATGAAGGAATTATTCCAGTGGATAAACTTCAGTCTAATGATGTTGTTGTATTGGATGATTTATTAAAAGAAAGTAAGAATTCAAAAGATGTAACAGATATGTTCACTCGCGCAGCACACCATAAAAGGTGCTTTATCATCTATATCACACAAAATTTGTTTCCTGATGGAAAAGAAGCTCGTACACGAAACCTGAATACACACTATTATGCTATTTTCAAGAATCCGCGAGATAAAAGTCAATTTGAAATTTTAGCGCGACAAGTTGCACCCAGAGGATCAAAAGCCTTAATTGAAATTTTTCAAGCAGCTACTGAAAAACCATACGGTTACTTATTCATTGACTTTACGCAAGAGTGTCCGGAAGAATTTAGATTTCGAAGTGATATTTTGAAAACTCCCATGATTATCTACAAACTATGAGTTCTTATTCTCGCATGATTGTTATTCCTCAGGATGAATATGTACAATTGACTGCCATGCAGCAAGTAAAGCAACCTCTTGCAAATCAAATGTATAGGAAAGAAATAGATTATCAGCAAAATGTTCACATCAAAGATCCACATCGTGCTGTATTATTACAATCGGAAACTGTTGAGCAATTGAAAAACTTGAAGAATAAGATGCGTGACTCTGTATCGACTGCTACACCTTTAGCATCTCGCGCACATGCCATATCTCTTTTCAACAGTATTGAACCCCATCTCAATGTAAATGATAGAGGAGAAATCATTACAGATGAAAATAAAGTGATTGATGCTTCACGTTATGAAGACTTGATTCAGTATGCGACACGTAGAAAGCGCCGTCAGGGCTATGTTCCACCTGGTTGGTCATACTTTCTTAAACTATTGAAAAAGCATAATGTGCCAAAATTTGCTTTAAATAATGAGACATTGAAAGAACTTGATTCAACAGTGGCTACTGCTCCAATGCTTAAGGCGATGAAAATGCCAACAAATTGGTTTAAGACGTCACCTGCTACATCCCCTCCCACACTCACTAAGCAAACAAGAGGAAGAACTCGACGTAGATCTACGCCACCACTAAAACTAGTAAAAGGAAAACGTAAAACAGCTCCTCCTAGGAAATACATGTTCTCAGACTATTAATATGAAGCAGATGTGTTGCTTGCCATGTAATGAGCCGCCAGAGGTGAATGTCGTTGTCACTTGCACTTGCTGCGCCAGCTCTCATAATGAAACCCCTAAGCAATGTGAACACGATCGCAAAACCGCTAAAGCTAAATGCTGCAGTTGTTGTAAATGTAGAAAGGCAAGAAAACAAAAAGATGAGAAGGAGGAAAAAGAGTCAGTCGTCATCGACTGAACGTTTGAAGTCAATCTATTATGATGTAAAACATCCGGCAGGATTTGCATCTATCAAGAAATTATCAAAAGCAAGTGGTCTTCCACAATCACAAGTGAAACGATGGTTAAAGGGTCAGGCTACCTATACACTCCACAAACAAGCGAAAAAGAAGTACCGCACCCGCCATTATATTGTTCATGACATCGATGAACAGTGGCAAGCAGATTTGTGTGATGTTGCCTCCATTTCAAAACATAACTCGGGCAATAATTTTATTTTAACCGTCATTGATATTTTCTCGCGTTATGCGTGGGCTCAACCTTTAAAAACTAAAGAAGGGAAAGGAGTAGCAAAAGCATTCCAAACAATTTTTCGAGAAGGTCGCATTCCAAAAAGAATTCAGAGTGATCAAGGAAAAGAGTTTGAAAATCAGCATGTGACAAGATTATTTGAGAGGCATGACATTGAGTTGTTTAGTGTAAAGAGCGCTTATAAAGCTGCACTCGTTGAACGTTTTAATCGCACATTAAAAAATCGCTTGTGGCGACATTTTACTGCCAACTTGACACAAAATTGGACAAAGGTTCTACAAGATACACTCCATGCCTACAATCACTCTATCCATCGTTCTATTGGACTCAGACCAGTAGATGTAAATGCTGACAATGTAGATAAAGTGCGCGAATCATTCCAACGTAAAAGCACTCATGTGAAAAGTGATGTGAAAATTGGTGATAAAGTTCGCATCTCAAAAGTGAAAAGTGTTTTTGCTAAAGGGTACCTCCCGAATTGGACAGAGGAGGTATTTACAGTATCAAGGATTAATCAAAAAGACTCTCCGACCACCTACAAGTTGAAAGATTACGATAATGAAGAAATTGAGGGTAGCTTTTACCGCGATGAGATTGAGGTAGTCACTGAAAGTGAAACATATTTGGTAGAGAAAATCATTCGATGTAAAAAACGGCAAGGTGAAGAATGGTGTCTTGTTAAATGGACTGGCTATCCTTCAAGTATGAACTCTTGGATGCGTCGTGCCGACATCTTTCATCTAAGTGATCGACAGTGATTCATGCAAAGTTGTAACTAACAATGTTTAGGGTTTGAGCTATGAATCCAACTGCCTCATTTTATTCACGACCCTCCTATGTAAGTGGTGGAGGACAAATTTACATCGGCGCTCGCCGCCAACGTGGAGGTAGCATACTTGGTGCACTGAAATCTGTTGTAGCACCTCTCATATCCAATGTCGGTAGATATTTAAAACGAAATGTTTTAAGTAATGCCGTTGGCTTTGCAGGTGATGTTGCTAGTGATCTTTCCAGAGGTAGAAGTTTTAAGAGCAGTTTGTTGAATCGTGGGAAGGAACGCGGTTTAAAAACATTGAAGCAGACCATTGCTGGTGTTACTCAAGGAAAGAAATCACCTAAACGAATGAAAAAAGGAAGGAGGAAACATCGCGGAGCTGGTAAGGTGCGATCTTCAGTCAAAAGGCATTCACGCAAACGTCGCAGAGGCTCTAATCATTCATCAGGCGCTAAACGACGACGCTGCTATAACTTCTAATCATGGAGTGTAAAACTTCCGGTTTTTGTTTGTTCGATCAACAAGCCATACAGACAGATATTCTTAGTTCAAGTATTGTAGATTATCATCCTCGAACAGCTGAGAATGCTGGCCCCATTGAATTTGTTATTCCTGGTGGTAGTGATGACTACATAGATTTGAGTTATGCGATGCTTGATTTGAGGTTTAGAATTCAGCAAGCAGATGGAACTGCTATTGACGATGCACATAAAGTTGGACTGAACAATTTACCATTGACTACATTACTTCGTGATGTTTCTCTAACGATTGGAGAGCAGCAGGTGGAAGGTGGTCAAAGCGATTATCCCTATAAATCATATTTCAATCATGTATCACAGTTTCATCCAGCAGCACAAAAAAGTCATATGGAAGCCATGGGATGGTACAGAGATGAAGCAGGAAAATTTGATGTTGAAACAAACAGTGGCTTTGTAAAGCGATCTGCTATGATTAAAGATAGTAGAGTATGTCAGCTATATGGTCCGCTGAATTTAGACTTCTTTAGACAGTCAAAGTTTTTACTCTGTAATACCAGCATGCGACTCAAGCTGACATTGAATAAGCCTGAATTTGCGCTGGATGCATTTGCTAAAGTTGACAATTTTAGAATTCATGTGGAAGATATTGCACTTTACATTCGTCGAGTAGTACCGAATCCAAGTGTCATTAGAGGACATGCTGAAGGTCTTAACCGCCAAAATGCCATTTACCCCGTTCAGCATACAAAGCTTCTCACCTTTACAATTCCGAAAGATCAAAAGAGTTTCATGAAAGTTGGCCTCTTTCCATCGGAAGCACCGAAGCTCCTCATGGTGGCAATGGTTGAAAATGATGCATTTAATGGTAATATAAAGAAGAATCCTTTCAATTTTAAACACAATCAGTTAAGTGAAATTGCTTTACGTGTAAATGGTGTGAGTCATCCTGGTCCACCCTAAACCAGATTTTGCTGCGGATCAATTTATGCGCAGTTATGTTGATTTTATGGATGTCTTTGGCTTTTACAATACGGATGATACCAACGGACTGACTATGAAAGAGTTTAAGAGTGGATATACTATTTATGCATTTGATTTGACTGCTGACAGCGATATTAGTGCACCCTATCGTCAAGCGAACGTGCCTCATAATATTCGTTTGGATTTGACGTTCAAAAGAACACTACCTGAGACGATCAATGTATTAATTTATGCAGTCTTCGATTCAAATATTGAAATTACAAAGTATCGTGACGTGATTCTTCAGTATAATCGTTAATGAGTTGGTTGACTGCTGACGATATTAAGACTAAAGTGCAGCGTAATGCAGACGAAGCGACGTTGAAAGCTTTCGATAATGTCTATTCACTCGATACCTTACCACCTGCAGTAAATCACTATCCCATCTTTATTGTGCTAAACACTCATTCGCAGAATTTAGGCGGGTGAGCATTGGAAAGCGATCTTTATTGGAGAAGACCGACGTGGTGAAACTATTTGACTCTCTTGCTCAACCTCCAAATATACCAACACAGCAGTGGTTGAGAAAACATACGCGTCAATATCAGCGAAATGAACGCATACTACAACATCCACTTTCATCAACGTGTGGTGCTTTTGTACTGTACTTCATCTTAAAACGTTTACATGTATCTCGATTTGCATCTATTATCTCTAATGAAAAAATGATTTGTAAGTTCTATCATGATTTGAAATAAAAACATCATGTTGGAAAAATTGTTTTTTATTTTACAATCCGCTGGGTACGTACATACTCAATGAGATAGTCTAGGATCACATTTGCTTGTACATGAGATTTTAGTCCAGTAATGATCACTTTACTATTATGAAAGATTGCCACATGCACAGGTAACCAACAACTAATGAGAGCTGCAGGAAAAAGTTCGGGTTCATAACACAAATTGTAACTGCTGGTACGAATCTTCAAAAATGATAGACTGTCACTCAAATTGAGTAGAGATCACCATATTGTCCACAGTCAGATTCGACATCACACACCTCTCCCTCTTCCATATCCGACGTAGTAGTCTTTGTAGCTCTAAGCGCATTGACTGACTGCGCCGATGAATGAGAAAGGGCGCCGAGAATCTGTACAGTCCCATTTGGGAAGAGTTGAAGATTCCGTGAATTGTTCATCTTCACCACTAACATTTGAGGACGGCCCGGGTAATACTTGCTGTTTGGAAGGTGTTTGGTGTAATGTTGTGAGATCGATTTTGGTGTAGAGTCTGAAGCGACGGAGAATGTTGACGATGGTGTAGCGATGGCGCTTCATGATGAAAGAATGAGTAAATTGAGCGATGTACCTTCCTTTTATACTTTTCCCAACTACCTTGATGAAATGTGAAGTTAGTATGAAGTTGGGAATGATAGAGTTGAATTCGCCGATTGTTGACGCGCAGCCAGATGCGATTTCCAATACGTGAATGTCTTTTCATATAGAAGTATTTCAAATCCTTCATGATATGATGTAGAGATTGAAAATGACGATAAGATAAAGCAAACTCTCTTCTCACATTTCCAGTTGAATCTTTGAAATAGACGTTTCGATCATGATCCGTTTCAATACGTTGTAGGGAATCTAATTTCCAACTCATGGTGTGTGGTAGTCATGTCTGATTAAGATTTGCATAGTAGGGCGATGAACTCACGACGAATAAATGTCATGATGGAGCGATGTATGTATCTTCTATACTTCTCCCAATTGTATTTGCGAAATGAGAAACAGTTTGCGGAATGAGAATGGTAGATTTGAATTTCATTTCTGTAATGTTGAAGCCAAACTTGATCACCCAAGGAGATGAATCTTAATGTTTCAAAATATTCCAAATCCCTCATGATATCATTGAGGTTGACAAATTGTCGCCATGTTAATGTAATTCCTCTTGATGTATGACCATGAGAATTTTTGAAATGTACGTTTCCATCACGATCAACTCTGATATATTGTAGAGAGTCCAAAATCCAAGTCTTCATGATGTTATGCAAAGTTGCAGATTAGCAATATAAAAATGTCGTTTTAATCATATTTTGCTTAGCAATGCGGCTACAAAGAGATTTACTAGTAATCGAGCCGCACTCTTTTCTACTCCCATTGATCATGCACAACAGCTAAATGGGAATTGGGAAGTGGGTGTGTCACTCAACTTGTTTATAGCAACTGTGTCTATACTTTTGATCATGAGGTGATGACTATTAATATGAGGCGTACAGCTTCTTATCATTGTGAAAAGGTGTGCCGAGTATACATTCCACAGTGGCCATAGAAAGATCTCTTATCATGTAAAAAGTTTATATATGATTTCTTGAATAAAGCGTGTAAACATATTGTCCAATTTACTCCGCACAATGATGATTATAATTATGTACATCATGTAGTTGAGAAAGATTGGATTGTTGGTTTAAGTCCAAGTTTAAGAAATGATTTAGGCTACCTCGCTAGCGCCTTAACAAGCTATGATAATTTTTACGTTAATTACCACATAAGTGGTCATAAACAGTTAATATATCGAGAGGAAGCTTATTATGTGGATCTCATTCTGAAAAATGAAAAGACATTGGTGAAGAAGATTGTGATTAAGCCAAGAAAGACAAACATGACTCCTGAAACATTAGTGAAGAAATTTAATTATCTCCTTCGAGTTGATGGTAAACAAGTGGCAACATTGACTTATATTAAATCATCTAATCATATTGCAATAAGCAAATTAAATGATGATGATCTAGTATTAGTTTGTTCAAAAGATTTTCATCAGTTTCTTACGACATCGTTCTGCAGCTGTTCATGGAAAATCTGATATGCAACATTTACCATGTGAAAGGTCAAATCAATTTGATACAGAATGGTCCGTATCTTTATACAGAAAGTGTGTAGAGCCTTTAGGTGGTATCTTACATGAAACAAGAGTGTTGATGCCTCGCATTATTACTTCGGTTAAATTGGTTGTAGATTATTTAAATGAAGTGATTAATGAGCAACATATTTCATTTTCTGAAAAAGAAGGTACTTTGTCTCTCACTATAAGTGGAAAAGGTATTGAACTAATTATGGATAAAACTCTAATGGACATTTTGGGGTTTTGATCAAAATATCTTTAAAAGTGGTACTGTAACCAAAGCTAGCGTAGACATGTCGCTATCGCGTCGTATTAACTATTTTCAGATATATTCCAATATTGGTGAAGATGTACGTGTGGAGATGTTGAAGCTCCATTGCTAGCAATGATACCATACCAGCCAAAAAGCTGCAGTATTTTATCTGAGCATACTTTCAAGAAAGTGCATTATACAAAGCTGAAATCAAACTACATCCCACAAATTGATATTGCCATTTATGACGATGCTGGTGCGTTGATCCCTTTTCATAAAGATGCTGTGACAAGTATCACACTCCATTTCCGAATGGAGAGTTAATGCAAAAGTATGCTAATATATTTTTCAATGTGAATAATATGGAAAGTGAAAATAAGGACTCGTTTCTAATCTACTTGCCCAGTAATGCTTCTATGAATAAATTTCCCAAAAATAAACCATCAGACTATCGAGTAGAATTAAATCGCCCACTGCATTTAGAAGGTGAATGGGAGGTTGGCGTTTCTAGTATTTGCTATGATAGCAATATTCAGAATGTGAATGATTTGGAAGAAATGATATTGACTCCTCGCACCCATGATGGAATAACGATGAATAATGCATTTCAGTTCCCATACAATTTAACATCAGATGGAAAGTGGAACTATGAATGGATTCAGATAAAATCAGATTCTTATGAACCATTTGGGAATGAGAAAATTATTAAGGCATTCAACAGTGGTAATACTTCCATCATGAAGAATAAAAATCAGAAAGCTTATGAGTTTACTATCTATCATTGGAGTGGAGACAGTTACTGCGCTTTCATTATTTTACTAAAGGTCTTAAGCTGAGGTTGGATAGTGAATTCTATCCACATCTTGGTTTTGGTCATGGACTACATCTAACGTCAATTGCTACTGCAAATGTTAAAAAGTTTATTCAAATCGAATCAACAAATTTCATTATAGATTTAAAATATTTGATGAAGATGTTGTAGAATGCGAAGAACGCATCATTTTGAAAAAGCGTGGTGTTCAACCTTTATCACTTATTGAGTTAGTAAAACGATGGAATGAGACTGTGGGTAAGAAGTATGGAGAAAAAATTATGGCGGACAAAAATAAGTTGGTTATTCAGAAATATAATGACAAACTTACAGTTTATTTCTCTCCAACCTTGCGTCATTTTGTAAGACATTATACACCTATTATTGGAAGCGGTGTGGTGTATGGTTCTCATGAATATCACACTAAAGCTGATTCAGTTAATGATGAATGGTGGGTGGACACATCTATGGCGATCGCATCAAGAATTTACAAAATTTACCAGTCTTATGAAGAATCTAAAGTTGGCTATCAATAATATATGCCGCGTCTATAATCATACAGTTGGAAAGCTTATCATTCATGTTAGTAAATCCTTATATACAACAGAAGTTGAAGCATGTGATGAAAAGTAAATATGATGTAAAGACACACCACATTTCGTTTTCAATTGAAAATCAAAGCGTTGTTCTGGAACTGGGTGATGACATTCAATGTCAATTGAGTAAAAATTTGAAAAAAACTCTTTGGTTTTTCAATCCCTACAAAACAGTCCATGTGTTTGGCTGCTAGCGGCATTACGATTGGTATGAGAAACACCAATGACACTTGATAAACATGAACAGTCACCTTTACCATTCAAAGTGATTTGATTCTACAGCTATTTCTGTTGGTGAGAAAAAAGATACATTTTACAAGCTTGATTTCATTCATGATAGAAGACGCTTCATATGGAATAGTCGAGAAGATGTTTGAATCTATTTTCTATCATCCTCGTATCAAACAAACTATTACCCTACGTATTGCTATCAAAATTACAATTGGTTTACACGAAAAGAGTGCATCGCATGTGAAAGATCACTAAATCCTCATAAACTGTTCTCGTGGTCGCGGAAAAACAAAGTGAAGTCTTTATACAACATTTATGGTTAATTGAAATTGTACATGTATATGTGAAGACAATGGAGACTTTTACAACCATCCACTGAAATATATTA